>CM056168.1:10834729-11049217 GCA_029691765.1 Entomobrya proxima
TCACATTCAACTGGAGATCATGATATAGAGTAGATAAACAATTCATTACATGCGAAAGATGGATATTACAAACCATAGTGTAGAGATTAGATTCAAGTTGACTTTAAAACAAATTTTATTTACAATTTTAGTGTACACACGTTAGCAAATACATATGAATTGCACAATATAAAGTAGATAACAAAGGGGTATTTGAAACTTATTGAGTTACAAATACAGAACTGCGCTGGAATTTCTTCTTTCTGGAGAAATCACCGGTGTATCCTGCGAAGGAACTTGTAAAAGACAAGGATTGTTGCCACTGTTGGAGTATGGGTACTGTCCTGTACTTTCCGCCTTGAAAATGTTCGGACATACTGGTTGTCCGTTGTGATGTTGCATCTGCGATGAAAATGGTGGCAACTCGTCTCTTTCAGGCGATAAGGATTTGAAAGTGAATACAACTCCTCCCGGACCGTACAAATCTTCGTAGCATGGCGGCGGAAGATTTTGTTGGTTGTTTGTTGTGAAGGACAATATGTTGGGTTTCCGCGAGTCAAACGCGGATGGAGGAGCTGTACATTTTTCTCCCTTTTTCTCACCACTTTTGCTGCATGCGGTTTCATCCGAAACTAGCACAGTCGGTCGAATTTTCGACTTGCCAGTACCGTTTGTGGACCTCACACGAGGAAAACAATTTTCGTCAGACTTGCCAGCAAAATTTAAAATGGTACATGCTTTTATACTTACCACGCAGGAGTAATCAGACTTGCATTTGTCATTTGCAAAATATTAACAAGGGAAATTTTGGCTGCATCCCGTTTCCTGCGAAGAATTGCTCCGACTTTCCAACGATGGTAGCATGACTGAAGAAGTATAAAACTGACACAAATTGCCACAAACAAAGCCGGAATGATAAGTACCTGAGGTCCCATTACTGCTACTGAATACAGAATGTGGAAGCAGAAGCTCTGAGAGGAAGCCTTATTTTAAGTGGCTTCTATTTCAAGTTCAATTCAAGACCATAGATTTGTGTATTTCCCAGTTTTATTGTGGATAGCTGAAAATATGAAAACCACTTTCCGTTTCCTTTAATTGAATCAAGTAAATTTCCTTTTAAAGTTATTTTGTAACGACAAATTTTTGGAGAGTTGTAAATGCACTAAAGCATTAAGATTGTAGCACTACGTTCTTTTTTTAAACAAAAAATTTAAAGTTTTTGATAAAAGTAAATACGTAATAGTAGCTTATCCAAGAATAAATTGCCCAGCATGTTCAAGCCTAACGTGTGATGGAGATACTAAATAAATGAAAAGTAAATGCAATGAATCACGAGTATTTTTGAAGCGTAATAACCTTGTTAAAGCTCTTTAGCTAGCACTGCACAAAGGTGGTACAATAACAAAAAGGCAAACAACATGCAAGCAGCAGCGGCACTAACACCACTTGGAATTTTGGAGCTGCTCATTATCATGATAATTAGTAGAGAGAAATTTTCATTTCGTGTTACTTACTATAATAACACACAATTTTAGCACTTTGGAACCGAGGTTTACAAACACTGGGTTAGAACCAAGAGCAAATACATACGTAAGAGCTATATTTAGGTATTAATATTCATGGATCTTTCCATGTTCTTGCTTACATACCTGTTTCATATTCCTCTTTGGTTTGTGATTTGAAACGTGTGTAAGTAATTAGGGAATTTCTTGATCATAAGTGCAAAAGTGGAAGATGTAGAATATAAGGTTGGGCACAGAAAGCGAATGGACAATGGATTTTTGAAGCTTCAGTAATAATTATGTAGAGTCTTTGTTTTACGATGCCTTTATGACTTCTTGGGATTCAATAAATGCAAAAACCCGTATAGTTCGGTGTGAGAGAGATGAGAACCTTGCTTCGTCCCCTCATCTTGTTAATTCAAACAAAAAGAAAAAAACAGACATGATTTCTGCTGGATGGAAAAATAATATTATGTTAGTGTTGTTGTACATAAACTGTTTGTGGTAAAGACAAAGGCAGGTGAATATAATATTGGATATATACATTATGCGTAATTAGCATGAGGTAAACAAACCAATCTCGGGAGTATGGCGCAAACATATTACCCATAATGCATGCGCCATAATAGGATAATTGATGCGTATTAGAAACGTGGTATCATTAAAATGTGTTGAGATGTGATGTGGGTTGCATCAGAGAATGTGCTGTATGTGTGGGTGAACAAAGTTGCATCCAATCCCAACATGAACAGCAATTAGTTATTAGTACTGCGAATATAATAAGTTCTATGTTCTGCTTAAATAGCATTGGTTAACCTAACTGTAGGAAGGAATGCTACTATCAAATCAAGTACCAACATTCAACGCACCAACGCATACTTCGAAAATCAAAAATAATATTGGATGGGTGAAATTATATAAAGTGCATGTATTATATAATGGCCAAGTCTGAAAACCTACTTTGGTTCGTTTTGAAATGCTAGCGTTCTTGTTCAACGCAAAACTCCGTGGGCGAAAAGTGAAAAGATAACCATCCAGTTTTACGACAATGAGCACGAACTTCACATTATACTGATTATACATACCTAATATTAATTGTATTATGATACAGACACAAAAAGCCCGTTTTGTAGTGTGCTGCATTCACGTATTTTCCATAAATGATCATCGTGTCCCATTTTCGTTAAATGCAATGTCTGCGCAACGAATTATACCCACTCACAAGTGGCTGCTGGAATCCGTGCTGTAAAGTAGACCAAATTATACTGTGCTAACCTCGAACGTACAGCGTCTGTTGTCTGTGGTTTTTGTGTAATACTTCGTTCAACATTCCTTTATTCTGTTAATTATGGCTACAATATGCAATAAGTTTTAGAGTCTACATTTCTATATTTAGTTTAAAATCATCGACCAAATTTAAAACCAATTTTTACATGCAATGTAAAATACAAGGGTATACTGACAGTAATGTAGACAACCGGCATTCTAAAGATATGTATTTGTTCTGATATCTTGGTTTTGTCATGCAATTAAAACTTAATTCCCGACTGAACACTATCCAAGGTTTCTGCGGATTTCACAAGCTGTTCTACTTCTTTTGGGCTGAGTGTCAAATTGACGATGTTTGTTACACCGGGTGATCCCAGCACACACGGAAGCGACAGGAAAACATCTTGTTGAATTCCATAAAGCCCCTAATGATGGACATTGACAAAAAAATACAATGAACGTAATTAGTCCTGGTTCATTATCGATAATGCAATAGACAAGTGTATTTCAAACTTTAACAAGGGTGGACACCGGTTTGATTGCTCGTGTATTTCCCAGAATTGCTTTTGTAATACTTGCCACACTCAGGCCGATTGCCAGATTAGTGTATCCTTTAAGTTTGATTATTTCATATGCGCTATAATAAACAATCATAGACAATCATTAAATTATTTCTTGTTAGTTCTTATGCATGCAAATGCAGGTATCATTAGAATGTTTAGTGTATCACAATGCCCCAACAGGACAATACCTGTTGACAACTTCTTTATGCAAGTCCTTCCACTTCTCAGGATTATTCTCGTCAATCAAGTTTGGCTGTACATCCATTAAGCGGACACCGGCAACATTGACGCCAGACCATACGGGCACTACATTTATATGACAGACAAATTATTATTGTGCAAATACTTTCCTAGAAGTATTTCTCTGACAAATTGTGTTTACACGAGATAAAACAAACAAAACGAGGGCAATATATCGCACAGAACTCAAACTTGTGCTAAAAGCTTGCGTGTGTCTGTTATTTTGCAGAAAACAGTTTATGATTTCATGTAGCACATTAATACTGTACTAGTGTACCACTGCTATCTCCGTGTTCGCCGATGATATATCCATGAAGGCTTGCCGGAGCAATGTGCAATTTTTCAGACATGAGAAATCTGAAGCGAGATGAGTCTAAATTTGTTCCAGAGCCAATGACCCTGTTTTTTGGCAGACCACTAAGCTTCCACGCTACATACGTTAAAATGTCAACTGAAAAGCATAAAATATACATTGTTACTACTACTCTCGTTATTATTGCTTTTAGAATCATCCATGGGATATTTTTCAAAACGTGACATGATCATGCTGTCAACCTGGATTGCTGACAATTAGAAGAAGTGCATCCGGACTGTTTTGAACCAGGGGCGGAATGATACTCTTGAAAATGTCCGTGTTTCGCTGCACAAGACTGAGTCGTGACTCACCCTCCCTTTGCCTAGCTCCTGCTGTGATAATAATAACTCGGGAGCCCGCAGTAACTGAGATTTCTAAATCGAAATCAAACCGTAGGTACATATAGTAAAAGTGACATTCCAAATTGCCCAAATATAATTTGGGTTTGCAGTTGTAAATAGTAAATACCGGTTCCAGCAGAAATTTTGACGGGCTTGCAAAAGACAAGTCCGTGCTGGAGATCCATCATTTCTCCTTTTACTTTGTCAGCAATAACATCATAAAGAGCAATTTCGTTTGCAATATTCTACATAAACCATAATTGTAATCGCATTCAATTAGAATTCAAATAGATGAGTAGAAGCTTGATAACATGGTATATAGCCAAGACTTCTTACCTGATTTAGTATACTGTATGCACATGCCATTCCCACTTGGCCAACTCCAACAACAGTGACCTTTGCCCTGGTGGAAGTTGCTTCCATCGCCACTGGGGAAAACAACACACCCGACACCCCGTCCTCAGACATTTTGAAATATTCTGTGTTTCTGATTCTGATTGTGCACGGTTCACTATAATATCTCACTCTCAACTATATTCCGTTACTGAGGCTGGATCGATAAAGAGTTGAGCCTTTTGTGCTTTTGCTGACAGCGTTTTTACCTAGTGAATCGGCATCATCAAATAAGAATGGGATGCAGTCAGTGCATGTCTCTTCATCAGAAGGCAACGCTTACTCTTCTAAAACTGTCTGTGTGCAAGTAACTTGTGCACTCAAGTGTTCATTTTTTGTTCCCCATACTATATTCAATGTAGCAGTGGGTTACCTACTTACAAAAGTAGGTAGTGTGCGTGCATTATGCAACGTACCGTTTAATTTGGAGGTTTTAATGAAAAATGTGTATTCCTAACAATCAGTTAGGACGCACGTAGGACAACACAGACATAAAACCAGTTCTTGGCTGTATTTCAATTTCAAGATCAAAAGTAGCATGCCAGAGAATATATGATTCTCTAAACATGCATTGTGGGGGTTCTTAATATGTAGTTATAAAAAAGAAAAATGTAAAAAATGCATCTAGGGGAAGAAGGTTAGGTTTCAAGCTTACGTGATATATCATATCGATGAGTGGTATATGAAACACAAGAATACAAAGTACTATTTGTGGAATTTACAAGGATTCATATATTATGGATATTGCTTGACTGCTTGACGGTTTAATGATGCTGATAATTCCCATGAACCCACGAAATATACAACAGCTTACAAGTGCATACAACTTTGTTGGAGGATTCACCCAATTTTGGGCCATTACTCATTGCATCCTAAACGCACTTACCATATAACATATTACTATACAATGAACATGTTTCATATTCGTCAATAACAACACTTGCCATGTAGGTTTATTTCAGAGCTGAATATCTAACAATTCAAACCTTTTTATCATTTGTGAACGGAAACGAAATTATAGGTTGTGCTAACTTCCTGTTCATATAATGGAACAAGGGGACCGACACGCAGAAGAACCTTATCCATTGCCAGCGGTTTCTGTCCTTGAATTTACAAAAGAAAGTGAGGGAGACACGATCACATTTTTGAAAAAAAGTGGTGCGAGTATTGATTCATTTTCGGAAATGGAAGGCGAAGAGACATACTTGAAGGATATACGTCAGGGAGTAAACAGTTTTGACGGAGATCATGCTTGTTTTGAAGAGATTAGCTCGTTATTTGCTAGAGGAGATGACGACACTAATGAAAACGCTGAAAGAAAATCTTCAACGGATGAGAATTCCCCGTATGGGAAAAACTATCAAAGCTTGTCATATTTCTTTACGGACCAGGAACTCCAGTACATCTAGTTTAAAACATAAAATAAATAATTTCTGGGATAGCTTATCAAAATGCGAACGCTAAAAAGGTTGTATAAAAAGTGTATGAAATGCTTACAGAATGACCCCAGCACCCGATGCAATTCTAAATGTGAAAGATAAGTACTTTGCTGTCATTCCCAATGCGGGCAAAGCAGGCCATACTTTGTTCCATTGTCTTGGTCAAGTTATCACTGGAAAAGAAAGTGACCATCGATATTTGAGGGAAAGCATAGTAGAGTGTATTTGTAGCCAGGAAGGGTGGGATGCACTAGGCAATCACGTTATGTCATTTTATGGCAGCCAAATTCCAGAGTTGAAACTCTCCGCGAGAAAGGGACATGGGCCTGCGGAGCGGGACAGATTCCAAAGACGAGCGTACAGGCATTATTTCATGGAGGAGGACATTGAGGGATCCCTAATTGAACTGCTGGCAGCTTCGTTCTTGTACGGATTCAATTATACTTGTTTATTCCTTCGTGAGAATGAAAATGAATTGGGAAAGGGAACCTGTAGAATCTTTCATTGTGTGGATAATTCAAAGTGGGATTGCAAGCCTGCAAAGGGTTTTCTAAAGCGAAGGAAATCGAAACGAAAGTTTAAAAAAATGAACTATTTTCTGAGAGTAGGCGACTCCCCCAAGAGCTGGAGGTGGACTATTGTAGTACCTTATCTGACCACCCAAGTAGACTTGTGCAAAAACTTGGTCAGGGGAACTTATGAGGCCCAACTTTGGAATGCATACGGTTTAGACTGGAATAGCGGTTGTTTTCCAGTGAGACGTACTTGTAATCCCTTTCGTTGGAAGAATGGTACTTGTGTAATACCTGCCAGCAGTGGCAAACTTCTTGGCGGCTACCCGACTGGCACAACGGATTTGTTCTCAAATTTGTGCACGGTCCTACCCAATTGTCTGCATAAGGGTAACATTTGCCTGTTAAAAGCTGTCATCACTTACTGTCCTCGCACTCTGAGTCCGATAAACCTTCATGATTCGGAGCAATTAGCAAACCTTATCATTAGAACCAAGGAGTACCAAACTAGAAATAACAGAAAGATGAAAGATTGTGATCTTGAGAATGACGTGGGAACAATGAAGGATCTACACAAAGCTTCAAAATTATTCGACTTTGGCTATTTCGTTATTGGGATTGACGAGCAAGCCAGGTTTCGGACTATGAGGTTTTATGATAAGGGCAACAATTTCTATTTCATTGTCAGAACTAAAGAGGGCAAGATAACAGACTGGTGTGTACTGGGGGACATGAGAACCTTCGTTTTTGATACTCCATCCAAACAGATATTGGAACTGGTAAATAGGAAGAGGAAGAAGAAAAGTATTGAAGAAAAGCATTCCAAGTGTCAAATTGACGGAAACAAGCCTACAAAACAAGTTAGCAGAAAAGCCTATCAGTGAGTTTCATACATAAAAATGTTAATTAATCATTACCAAACTTTTGACTTCTTGACTGACTGAAAGTACTTATTGCTTCAGGACACGCATTTCCCGATATTTGTATCAAGTTAGCCAGTTCATAATCAAAAGGCTTACACGCAAGAACAAAGTCCATCAAGTCAACATCAAGACTAAGACGTTTCCCAATAATACCAGTAGTGACATTCATGATAACACTACCACGCTGGGTTCAAGTTCAGTGAAATAAAAGTTAAAATTGATACAATCCAGACCCAACCATCATTCCAGTTCAAATTATTCATTCATTCTATCTATCAATCCCAACGCGCATAGTAAACACAACTTTAGCTTATTATGCTTTCATCTATCCGTCCATCTTCCATGGTACACCAGCATGCCCGTTTGTTTTGGTCAAGCACCTTTTTGCCAACCCACCTGTAGAAGCGTCAAGCGTCATGTAAACAAAGAGGCGCAAGCGTCGTCATCCACTTTCCCGTAAAAGCATGTGCTTGTTTAAAATCATAGAAGAGCTCAACTTGTGCCGGGATTTCTCTGTTTATACAATCGATCGCAGCTAAACTGACTCGAGAGAAGAAACTTGTTGAGTCGAATCCGTAGTGCATTGAGTGCATTGCGCAGACACAGAAAAGAGATTCGTACCACTAGTCGTACCTCGCCACTTTCTCGAGTGAAGCTGGTTCGTACACAAGTTTCCTTCAGTTCTTGAGAACGCACAGATGTCCGGAAGTGGATTAAAAGTTAGATTAGTAATTTTGTTTAGTTAGTAGTTTAGTAGATGAGTAGTTTTCTGTAGTTTTCTGTAGGTCAACTTGGAATTATCACAGATTGGCTTGCAGGAATAGTGTGAATGAATGAATGAATTTACAAGATCGGTTAATGGTGGTTTTTTAGAAGATGGATACCATGTTCGATATAAAATTACCCACAGAACTGACTGTGAAGGTGGAATTGGCGAAGGACGTGCCTGTGGAGCTTGTTTTGGAAAGGGAAAATCTTATTGCTAATCGAAGAACAGGAAGTTGTCTCCCCCAAATACTTATTTAACAGGCATTTGGAGATTTTGTTGTCCGCTAACTCAGCAACTTTGACTACCTTAACGGACAAAAAAAACTCCCAAAATCGTATTTATTCACAGAAACCTTGAAGAAGTCTAAGTACAGCTAATTTGCTTGCTGAGTTAACGGACAGCAAATAATTCCAATAATGTCCGCTAAAAAAGTATTTGGGAGACATAACTTCTTTATTTTCGGATAGCAATAAGTACGATATGGTTTTTGGAAAGACGCTTGCACTCTGTCAATTTGGGGGATGGGTTGGAATTTGTAGCTGGTAAGGAACTTGGAAATGTGCAAAAAATACTTCTTACTCAGGGCTTAAAATTTGGATGGCTGATGAGTAAATTTGTTTTATGTTTGAATTCGGCTAGCACCCGATGTTCCTATACCTGTTAACCTTGCACCTGACACATTGCCTTACGCACTGTTATCCAGGATGAAGCCATCCTTACCACCTGGCTCCTCACTGTATGTCTCTTTAATGTTACTTGTCGAATACATTTTACTGTTATGTCGCATAGTCTCATGTCTGGTTCATAACGTTTTTTTACTCTTAGACCTATGGCTTCCGTGTCTATCCGGATAATTGAGAAACGAAATATTAGAATCCGGCTGAAGAATTTGGCTTATCTTAAGAATTTGTTTGGGGAAGACGCTTCTCTGAAGCTGGTCCTGTCCCATGAGGGTGCCCTAAAGAGCTGGCAAACTAATGGTTTGTTCGAAACATGCACACATTGTTTGGTCAGAGTTATATCTATTCATTTAGGTTTCATAATGTTTTGGGTTTGTATGGATAGAAATGACAATTCACGAAAATGAGAGTAATATGTCGGAGACTTCAATTTGGATTTCTGAAGACATTGAGGAGATACTCACTCAGTTTGGGCAACGTAAAAGATACCGGACTGCGCATGGAGAAGTGTCATCCGTAACTGGAAATTTCACGCTGTTAGCTAAGTGGACGATTAAACCTCGGCCAAAGTTAGAGGAGGTAGCCCTGAAACTTGACAGGCATCAGCACTTTATCCAATCAAGGCCGTTTGATCACACTGTGGACTTGGTTGCCAGCAATGGCAAGATTTTCAAGGTTTCCAAAGCCTTATTGGCTGGTAAGAAAAAAGTCATAATATTGTGTTACGATTTCTACTTTCACAACACATTTTGAAAGCAATTCTCGTAAATAAATATGCATTTGTGTAAATTTTACAGCCTACAGTGAAAAAATCGAAAGGCAACTTCAGTTTTTAATGGATGAAAAAACTGATGCCGCGAAGTCTTACAAAGCCATAAAGATATATTCCGGATTTACCACTGAAGATGGACAAGAACATTGTTTGTGCCAAGATAGTCTGCGAGCCCTGGTCAAATTTGTCACTATGAACTCAATTACAGAGCCGTTGAATAATCCAGCTCTTAGCTTGGAGCTAATGATGTATGCAAGTTATAATATGATCAAAGAGTTGGAAAAATCAATGGCCTTAATCTTGCTAGCGCAGCCATTGGAGCTCCATGATGTGGAAACGTCTGTCTATTTGTTTTGGTTCTCTTCCCTCAAAGTTGATATGTACGAAGAGGAAATGCCAAAGAACTTCTGGGAGAGGGTCAGGATTCGGGCTTTGTGGAATTTCAAGGGGTAATTTTATACACAATTAATAAAAGTTCAATCATGATGATTGGGATGTGTGATGATGTAACACATACAATAATGTTCTACAGAATAAACTGAATGAATGGTTAACCTGTTTTTCTTTTAAGGATATCGAGAGAGGAACTGACTAGTTCACAAGCTTTCCAGGAATTATTCCCAGACGAACCTGCTCGTGATCAATTTTTCTCCCTGATCTGAAGATCTACTTTAGGGTCGTTCCATAATAGTAGTTATATTTAAAGCTAAAATTAAATGTATAACATATAATGTCAATGCCGTGATATGTTCAACTTCCCGTAGTGGTGCTTTCCAATCGTCAAGTTTTTCCGTTTCATTAATTTATATCGTGACCTTGTAAATGGCTATAGTTTATTGTTACAATTATTATGACGATGAGAAAATGAGAAATAAGTTATCAAGCTTTTAAAGGCAAACGAACTAATATGCATTTAATACTCGTCTAGCATTTTTTGTACTTTTATAGTTGGATAAATAAATTGTTGTTAGATTATTAGAAACATTCAATTTTGTTTGAATTTGCATTAACATCTGCATTAACGACCTCCTCCACCACCCCCTCCTCCGCCACCACCACCTCCTCCGCCACCGCCCCCTCCAAATCCACCTCCTCCTCCGCCGCCACCTCCCTGGTTATATAAACCTCCATAGCTATAGGGATAGCCTCCATAACCAAAGCCCCCTCCGAATTGACGTCTTACACGCACTAACGGCACTAAATGAATGAATGAAAGATATTATCAACGATGAATGACATGCAAACACAAAAATTCAATCAGACATATTACAAAACTTAAGAGATTTTCACTTACAAGTATTATTCACAGTTCCGTTTACCGGCACTGGTCCAGTTGCGTTAGCTGTGGAATGAATTCACTTATTAAAAATGTACTGTAAAGTGAAAAACTGGATAAATTGCTGCTACTATACTGTTGCTTACCTAATAAGCTGGTATTGTTAACAGCGTGCAATGGTGAAACGACCTTGGCCGATGATGTTGCAGAAGTCATTGCGATAACCGCAAACGCTGCTGCTCCGACAAGAAGCAGCTTAATTTTGAATTCCATTTTTGAATTGGAGCTTCTAGTGCTAGTTCACAGTTGAATGAAAGAATGAATACTGGATGCCTTGTATTGAAATTCATTCCCCATTTTATAGGACTCTAGTTACTAATCATTCCAACTAGAAAGAGCCTATGAGTCATCTTTAATCTGTCATGTATTCAATCATTGTAGTAATCAATGATCTAGTTTTCTTCTGTCACACTATCCCATCTACATTAGTAACAATTGATAATTTTGATAGCTTATCCATTAGTATGTTTCTGCGTTTTCATTCATCTCTCTCTGTACAATCAACCCAACTATAAGTCGAGCTGAGTTGCAGTAAATCTTTCCAATGCTGCAATCCATGCAATTACTAGATATGACTCTTTTGAAAGCTTGTTTAAGACAGAGGACAGCAAAATGCATTTGCGTCACGTACAATTTTATGCGTAATTAGTGCACATTACTTAATGCACAGCAAACTGGACTCATACATTTAGCTCAGAGAAAGATTGATTGAATATAAATGCTATACGCTGTACTATACCACAGTTTTCAAAAAAATATATATAATTTATTCCAGGAATTCTATCAAAATAGGTAGTTAGTTTAGGGTTTAGTTGTTTCTTATGACGTAATGAACAGCAATTAAGCCTAATCTAATCCAGTAGCTCAAGCGCAGCGTTTCTGAAATATTCCAAAAGAGTGAACATGCAGCAGTTTCCGATGTTATCAATTAAGCAGCTAGCCATTGAATGAACACAAGCGATAAGCGACTTTTATGAAAACGCAACAAAGACAAAACTATAGCTTGATGCTCAGACGTATCCCAATGCCCCAATGCTCTCAGATCACACGCGCCTTTCATTTTATGTAAACACAGAGACAGAACACTATTCTCGTATGTTGCAAAACTGACGATTAAACTAACATTTTTGTAGTTTTTAAAACATTTAAAATTTCCGTCGTGTCCATAAAAGTAACCGAATAATCTAGGATTTAGTACCCGGTTTAGTTTGCTGAGTAAATTTGTGCAGGCAGCTTTTGAAGCTAATTTTTACCTGTGCAGATTTATAGCTAATAACTAACTGCTTAAATTAGAGAGTTAAGTAAGCTAAGTTTATAAAATGTCCTCAAGTGCACATTCAGCACTTGCCTCGCTGACGGCAAACTACACAGACTCAGAACCGGAAGAAGACGACGTGGAAAAGACTGAGGAGGAGAGTGCGGACAAGGATGAGTCTGATAGTAACAGTAAGCTGAATTCTGACCTACTTTTACTTGCTTTTTTTTACATTAGCAGACATTAGATATGTCAGGAAATAATTTTGGGACTGGTTATGTTTAAACAGAACCTGCTGGAGGATCCATTTCACCCCCGGGCGAGTCAAACAGTAGAGACGCTCAATCAGTGTCCAGCGCTGGAGATTCCACATCTGGAGGAAGTCTACCAAAAGCCAACAACCCGTTAGGATTAGTATCTTACCAGGATGACCTTATCGATGACGACGTTGTAGATGATTTTGATCGTAATTCGGATAGCTTACAGGAAAATGAGAATGAAGTACAGGAGGATGCATCCGGAGTGCAAACTCTGACGGAGGATGAAGATAGTGGGAATAAGCAAGAGATTGTAGATTTGGAGGATGTGTCTCAAGATAAGGAAGTGTCCGAAGGGAGTGATTTGCCGCTTCAACCCTCAAAGAAAATTAGGCTACCTCCGGAACCTCCACTGAAGTGCTCGGCAGAACTTCAAGAAAAGTTTACAAGATTGTATGAACGCAAAATGAAGCAGAGATTCAACATGAATGCAATAATTCAGAGTAATAAGCAGTTTAGAAATCCGAGTATATACGAAAAGTTGATTATTCGGTGTAATATTGATGAATTAGGAACCAACTATCCAAAGGTGAGCACTAATAATAATGTACTAGTTTCTTTGTAAAAGTAGGCCAAATTTTCCTCTTGCAGTGTCAATAATTTCGCTTGTATTTGTTTTTCAGCACATTTATGATCCTCACATTTGGGATGAGTCTTCCTATTATGATGAGCTAGCAAAAGCACAGAAAACGGAAATGGATAGGCGTGAGAAAGAAAAGAAGGATAGGACTAAAGTCGAATTTGTGTCGGGAACAGTAAAGAAGCCAACGCCAAGTTCTGGAACATCAGGTACCCTCTTCTTGCTTGTGCTTGTGTTATGTTATATTGTAATAAGTTTTTGGTCATTATCGTTTTATTTAAAGATGTATGTTAATAATTCTTTAGGTACTCAATCCGACGGTGGCGAGCAAAGCAGACGTAAATCAAAATGGGATCAGAAGGGAGTGATGCCTGTATTTACAACTGCCGTGCCAGCTCCTACCGTTCAACCCGTACTCGTGCAACCTCCGTTTACTGCCAATGCATCTGGCACAAAAGGAACCGTAATTAATGCGTTTGGAAGTTTACCGAAAAAACCAAAAATATAAAAACTTTTGTTTGGTATTCTTGTACTTCTTTTGTTGATTATATTTTATTATATAATAGCTTAATAGCTTATACGCTAGTAGATCCTACTTAATTTTATTTTTAAACAAATCTTATGATTGTAAAACGAATCGTTTACAAAGAATATATTGAAATGCGTTAACGAGCTAAAAGTAATTGCGAGTGAGAGAAATACTAATGTACTTGCATGCATGCAACGTATTGATTGCAGAAATATTAGCAATCATCAACAACTTATCGACCATAATAAGATTTGTTTGAACTGTTATGCCATTTCATACTCTAAAAACATTGACTCATTGAATATCATTTTTTTAAATTGTAAATCATACACTTTAAATATTCATGACTTCATCCATATTATCATATTATATTATATAAACAGTATACTGGTGGTGGAATAGAGGTATGTTGTGGGGTTTATTTACTAAGCAGAACAACATTTTCTTTACAAATGACATTGACAGCTATTTAGCAGGCGAAATACTATTTTAGCATGAGCACATGCTCTAACGTCAGTACGAAGCAAGGTACATTATTCCTCATACAAGTACTTAAAGCTAATTATCGATTTACGGAAATCCTCCTACGATATACGTGTAACGTAACGTAAAACACACGGGATAGTGACCATACTGTTTTACAAGTCTTTGGTTCATGAAAATACTTTACCCAGTTTATATTTAGCCATTCATTCCAGTAAGATTCCAAGTTGTTTCGGAATTAAACTGTTTTAATTTACAATTTGAACTAGCTAGTCTTCTCGTCCTTTAATTTTTGCTTTGATTTTTTCCATTACAATGAAAACTTCCAACATATTCCATCCTATAAGAATTCTCCTATCATGTTTCTTAATAATTTATCAACCAATTGTTTTGGAGGCATTAGTGAGAAAGGTGTCGACGGCAAAGCAATTTCAACGAGCTCTTGATGTATCAACACCAGGAGACGTTATAGAGCTAAGATCTAAAGCACTGTTTGAAGATCAACAGTTCATTGCATCTAGGAGTGGGGATTTTGAGAATCCCATCATCATTACAGGATCTGCATTGACAAACACATTTGCCAGCATTAAACTAAACTCAGTGGAAACAACAGGCCTTTTGATTTCCGGGGATTATTGGAAAATAGATGGAATCGAATTAGTGATTTCAAAACCACATATAGGATTGAAAATTGAAGGAAATCATAACTGGTTGAGCAATCTCCTGGTCACGGGATATGAAACAGGGGTGCACTTAAGTGGGAATGGAAATAGCCTTGAAAACTGCATCATCAACTCCACAAATGGAACCGGGCTCTATGTAATGGGCAATGATAACAAAGTTTCTAAAAGTGTTGTAGAGGGATCTGAATGGGCAATGTATTTTAGCAGTGAATCAAAAGGTTCGCAGGTAGACGAAAGCGCGATAAAAGGAACAGTGATGATTAAAGGATCGCACCACCTATTAAAAGATGATGCAATCAAAGGGGATTTGTTGATTTCCGATTGTCACAATGAACTTTCAGGAGTAAATGCGTATTTGAGAAGTAAACTGAACTACCCGGAACAATGTACATCCATTGATAACCTACACATAACCTATGTACATTAATATGATGTTACGATTTAAGTCAACTCTTAATACATTAAAATCGAGTTTCGAAAGTTATCGGAAATGTTCTTACGTACAATTGCTTGAATAAACTTATTTTTCAAAGTATTTCTTCAGAGTATCTTTTATATCATATATTATACATGCACTCATTAGAGTCACAGGCTGTGACTCACAGCTACAGTCATCAAGTCATCATCAGTAGTTTAGACTCATTAGCATAACTGCTTTATGTAGTTAAAAAGTACAGAAAGTAGTAGTTAACGAGTTAAAAATGTGACTTTAATAGCATTTAAAAAATCATTCACACAATCATGAATACGTCATCTCATCTCGGAATGATAAGCTCTTTTTTTAAATAGGTAATTACAGCATGCTTCCAATTTCATTGTCTACATATTATGAGTGGTAATGGGGTAATTTGAAATAAGTAACTTTCTGAAGTTCCAGTAATGTAATTTTACATCTCTTTCAAGAAACAGCAAAAATGTATACTTTAACTCCTTTTCTTCTGTTCATGTCAGTGACTTTCACTGCAGCAAAAAACGTGACGGTAAATTCCACTGAGGAGCTTCAGTCAACGTTGACGTCCGTTTCTCCCGGAGACTTTATCATTCTTGGTCCTACCAATTTCACCGGTCAGTTTGTGGCGTCACAGGACGGAACAGCACACTCTCCAATTACTATTCTATCAATTGACGATCGTGCAAAAATTTTAGGAACCGGTGAAAACGGAACTACTGCATTTACAGTAAATGGAAGCTATTGGAATTTAAAATACTTTCCCATTGCAAATTATGACGTGGGCGTGAGTTTGACCAACGGAACTGGAAATATTTTGTATTCTCTGGTCATTCAAAACGTTAGCACTGGAATTCGAGTTTTGTCTAGTGGCAACGTTATAAATTCATGTACGGTAAACCAATCTGCTATTGTGGGTATCAAGGTTCTAAACAACGCAAACAGTACCGTTTTAAAGAGCAACGCCATCCATAATGCCACAAGTTCTATAATCATTGAAGAGGGCACATGTTGTGGTGATTTGAGCTTTAATACTGCATTCGATAAAATTGATGTAAAAGGTTCGAATTACACTTTTGATGGAAACGTCCTTAACGGATTGGTGAATGTTACTGGCTGCATGAATTCATTCAAGGAGGAAGTAGATAAAATGCCAGTTTTCACTGCAAATTGTACGAATTCTGTTTCAGGGCAAAATAATGTATTTATCTAATTTCAATTAAATGTTTGGATATTTTCAAATAAAAAAACCCGAAAGCTTTTAACATGTATCATGTGTAAAAATGTGCAAAGTTTCTAGTAAAAATGGCAGAATAAAACGAACGAGAAACATCAATAATGAATGTATTTTTTTTTCATTTTTTATACAAATACACATTTATCTGTATCAACCGGAATATAGTGCACAGCTACACAGGCAAGCATGCTCATGTAAATCATCGATTAATGATGGGTTGAACTTTGAAGTTTTTCCCACACACAACCACAGTCAATAGTTAAGAGATCATTGTTCTTTCGGGCAAGAAGGGAGGAAATGAAATGAATCACACTGTTAAATGTAACGTTAAACGAGTTAAAAACAAAAATGTATTTTGAACAATATTATGATCTTGACTGGCAACTGGACACGGAATCTAGATTCCAAACAAACCGCAGCGAGTGTAGTATGGAAGTAGCGCTAGAAGTTAGTTAGATAGTTAGTTTATAATTAACTAAGCACTGAGCTTAGTTCAACTGATTTAGTGCTTAAGTACAATATATTATTCAAAATTCCAAAATCCCATTGTAGTTTCATTTCTGTCCAGCATTTTTGCATATAATGGGGCATAAATAAATGTCGTAATTCTGGTATAACGTACCTTCAAAGAAGTGTGAATAAGGAACCAATGGGACTTACATGACTTACATGACAATAGGTTAGCATTTCATCATTGGCAATTACACTAATTTAATGTAGCTTTTGAAGTTTCCCATGGCAACCCCTTATAGTTTTCGAGATATGGCCATCCAAAGTTGGATTCGTAGAAGCAAGATAACTTCCACACTTTTTCTCCAAATTTTTCGAGTAAGGTGTCATTCGATAGGAAATTAAATGGAGAATCACTGACTCTTTTTAGTTTTCCAAAACTAAATTTTGTACATGTGTTTTTATCAAATTTAAATAAATTTTCTCGCAAATTTTTAGAAAAACGAGAAAATTTGCAAAAACTAAAAAAAGTCAGTCATTCTCCTTAAAATTACCTGTCGAATGACACCTCACTCGAAAAATTTGGACAAAACGTGTAGGCGCTATCTTGCTTCTACGAATTCCAAAGCAAATAAAATTTTGTAGAAGCAAGATAACTTCAAGACGTTTCGTCCAAAATTGACAAATAAGGTATCATTCGATAGGCAATTTTTGGGAGAGTGACTGACTGTTTTTAGTGTTTTAAAAAATTTGCTCAAATCAATTTTATTGGCTAATTTAAAAGTTGATGAAGTGGTTCAAATGCAGTACCCCCTTCCAATTTGTAAAAAATGAGCAATTTTGCAAAACTAAAAAAAGTCAGTCATTCTCCTTTGAATTACCTATCGAATGACACCTCACTTGTTAAATTTGGAGAAAACGTCTAGGAGTTATCTTGCTTCTACGAATTCCAAATAATAACCTCTGCTTTGGTGTACCTGGAATTGGCGGCATTTGGAATTCGTAGAAGCAAGATAACTCCTAGACGTTTTCTCCAAATTTAACAAGTGAGGTGTCATTCGATAGGTAATTTAAAGGAGAATGACTGACTTTTTTTAGTTTTGCAAAATTGCTCATTTTTTACAAATTGGAAGGGGGTACTGTATTTGAACCACTTCATCAACTTTTAAATTAGCCAATAAAATTGATTTGAGCAAATTTTTTAAAAAACTAAAAACAGTCAGTCACTCTCCCAAAAATTGCCTATCGAATGATACCTTATTTGTCAATTTTGGACGAAACGTATAAATTCATGTAAACTAAACTTCCCTGTGCCGTGTAAGTGTATTCGTTTGATTTTGCTATTTTAAGCTACTCTCGTAAAAGCAAACAACGACAATTTGGCGAAAGCAGAGCTGTTCAATTAAAGTCAGCCTCTTTAACAATCTAGATGAATGACAAAGGTTTCTTAATTTCATTGGTTTTATGAGTTAATGATTAATGAATTTAAGGGTTTAGGGGGGCTACATTTATCCTCCATAATCCTTATTTTCTAACGTCCTTCCCATCAAGGTACTTGAAGGGTAACGGGCAACCGTAATATTCTAAGGATGAATTTTCGATGTTATCAATGATAGTTTAACATTGATTGAAGCATCAATATGATACATTACATCCAAGAGGCAATACTCTCCTGTCTCTTGTTACCCCAAACCTGTAGTCTGTCTGAAATAATATTGTTCTTGCTAAGCTGTAAGCATCGGGCTATTGGCTATTGGGAACTCTTCTTGTCAGTTGATACCGGTGAAACAAGCTGGGATATGGAGGTGATCAGAAAAATCTTCCTTTTGCGTTTCAAGTTTCAATGCGATTATTTTCCACAAAGCATGTAAGGGACTTGCATCCCGTCGCGTCGCTACAACCTTAACGAACGATAGAATTATTGTTGGTCAAAAACTTATCTAAATGAATATGATTACTAATGTAGTTCAACATTTTGCATGCTTTTTAGTTCTGCGAATTCCTATGTAAACTCTATCATCTTTTCAGTTCACGGAGTTGAATACTTTATGAAGCCTAACTCGACGTCTTGTATTTCTATGCAAAGTAGAGATATTAAATAGAACATTTGTATTATTTAAAAGAAATGATGACCCGATATGAAGTTAAAACAACCATTTCACATTGAATCTAGCCTACTCACGTTTCAAATTACTGAAATGAAATTAAAGAAACGAAAGGAATACACATTTTTTTTCAAGATTCTCAAAAATATGCATAGATTAGAATTGAATATTTCACTTATTTAAATGAATAATGATAAATTAGAATTGATTTTGTTCGCCTAATTTTCCTTTTTTCTCATTCATCACTCATTTACCATTTTGATAGTGGTAAGGGAAAGGATGAAACCCCACTACTTTATGAAAATCATAATAAATGTCGTGTATACATAGTCCTAAAGCACTCCAACCTTCAACTCCATAAACATCTAGTTTCTAGTAACAAAGTGTATAGTTTTCAGGTACAAAGTATTCGGTTTAATAGCCCGAAAAATGGATGGCTATAATATGTTAGTATTACAACGGTTTATAAAATATATGAATATGAAGCTGTTTTTCTAGAATAATTATTATATCTGCGTTTCTTTTTGCTGCTGAGATTATTTCGTAAATCTTATCAGTCACAGCTATTCAGTCACATCCGCTTATAATTGCATGTCAATTGAGTTTGTAAAACAACATGTGTGTAAGCTTAAAATGCAAATCATTCTAAATTGGAAAAGCCGTCCCCATTTTATGAAATTCTCAGACTTGATAATATTTTGTTTCATTAGTACATAGTAGGTTTAGAAGGGAAAAGGTAGAAGAAAGTATCCACTCAATCCATCGTGAAATTGTGATAGTCAAATACAGAAAAAAATACATGTAGATAATATAAAGAATTGGAAAGGGACTGAAGATTCCAGGGACTTAATTCATCATAAAAGCAAACCACTTGTTTTATTGTTATCATCATCATTATCTCTGATCAAGTGCTTCAATAATTGCTGCGCATATTTTGTATTTTTGCATATTAATTACACAAACAAGCCTTAAGCCAAAGCATATCAATCCTTCAATGCATTCCTTATTCCTTGAATAATCTGGAGAAGGAAGACGTCGGCAATGAAAATTTGATTACGACAGTGCATCTCTCTCTCATGTATTTTCTTGTGCTTGTCATGTCGTCGTCGTCACAAGTGGTTGTGAAGAACAAAACTGCGTAAAAGTTCGCTAATCAATTCGAAGTTGGACTTGGATCTTCTCGTCTCGTAGCTTCCATTTTGTGAAGAACGTTTGAACGTGTGCAGGAAAGAAGGCATGCTCGGATTGTAGGCCAAAGGAAAAAGCAGCGCGGAGAAAAGGAAGCAAGGTGCAGAGAGAACAAAGAAAGGCACGCAAAGCAGCAACGAAAAAGCAAGCACTTTGGCTCTTCGGAATTTGTTCAGTTTGTCTCATTCGTTTTCGGTCCTCCGTCGAGTGAAGTGGCTGCATTTGGACTTTTGTCTGCGCGCAGTGTAGTTTAAGAAATTAAAAACTACACAAGTTTTTCTTCGATTAAGTGTTCTAAAGTTAATTTTCGTAAGCAGTATTATTCTATTAAAGTTGAAGAATGGATCTCGGCCGTGGTCGAGGCAGAGGATTTGGGGGGTTGGGAAGAGGATTTGGAGGAGTTGGAAGGGGATTTGGGGGGAGGGGAAGGGGGTCTGGAGATGCCAGACCTGCGGAACTTACTCCACCACCAGCAGAGGTGCAACCCGCCAGCCCAGATGCTAGGGAGTTGGAAGAGCGTTACCGGGAAGATCCGGATCCTGCTCCAATTTCGCCCAAGGAACAAGAGCAGCCAGTGGATTCACCCGTTGACAAAGGATCGCCTAACACAGATCCTGAAGGTCGCAGCCCCCCGGAAGCTGCAGCAGCAGAGCCTGTTGATCCAAATCCAACCTGCACTCCTGCGTCATCCGCTGGCCCCAGTACTTCTGGAGTAGCAAAAAGTAAAGTAGCGGATGAAAAGCCTGTGGTTTCTCGTATTGGCGACAAGGGGACCCCGTAAGTTTTACAACTATTTACGCTGTCGGTGAAGTTGTGCGTAAAATGTGTTATTTTTTACTAAAATTAATCTATTTTTTCTTCCTTTTTAGGTTAAACATTCAGACGAACTACCTCAGGCTTAAGCTTAAGGATGGCTATGCAGGACTAGTGGAGTACCACGTGACGATGGAGCCTAGTGTGGAGGATGTTAAGCTGCGCCGCAAGCTCTTGCATACTCAGCAATGCAGGGATGTCATTGGAGCAATTCGCAGTTTCGATGGGATGGTATTATTCCTACCGCTGATCCTGCCAAAGGATGTAAGTCGAACTAACACTACAACTGCAGGAAAACCTTCAGTAGTTTGATTCTGACATGTATTTTATATTACAGATAACGCACATCTCCACTCACTTGGAGGATGAGCCAGATAGAGAAATCCAGGTGACACTCACCTTCATCAAGGTTAAACCTATGGCCGAGTGCGTCATATTCTTCAACATTCTCTTGCACAAAGTTATGCGGCATTTGCATTTCAAAGAACTAAGGAGGGAGTATTACGACATGAACATGGCGGTAACGTTGGATCAGCACAAGTAAGCTATTCTGCAAGTTTATGATATTAATTTGAAGTAGGTTTGAGTTGAGTATGTTAGTTCGTCTAGACTTACATCTTTTTTTCTTATTGTAGACTTGTCGTTTGGCCTGGGTACGCTGTTACTTCAGAGAATCAAGAGGGGGGCCTTATGATCTGCGTCGATACTTGCAACAGAGTTCTTCGACAAGATACAGTCTACGATTACTAGTAAGCATAAAAATTTAGATATCGCAGAGAGGGTATTTAAAATGTCACAGAAATTTTAAATGTGTTTTGTCTTTTGTATTTTAGCAAGTCTCTGCGGGGAGATCCCCATCAACGTGAGAAATTTGAAAATTTTATTGTTAGCAAGATTGTACTAACAAAGTACAACACACGGTGCTACAAAATCGATGAAGTAAACTGGGATGCCGACCCCACTTCGACTTTTGAATATCGCGGAAGATTGGTATGAGAAAAAACAAAAGTATTTATGAAAGACGGTATAATTGTTGTTATAATTTTATATTTCTTCACCTCGATTTCCAGGTGTCTTACGTGGAATATCTTAACCTGAGGTATCCGGACATGGTCGAGAAAGTTACTGACCTGACCCAGCCAATGTTGGTTTCGAAGATTAAACCACGCAAGAATGAAAAATTCTGTCAGGAGGAACGATTAGCGGCGCTGATCCCCGAGGTCTGCTATGTGACAGGGCTGACAGAGGATCAGAAAGCAAACTTTAAGGTCATGACGGATCTCGCTGCATCAACCCGGCACGTGCCCACCGTTCGAGTGCAGAACTTGAATAATCTAATGAATCGTTTGTTGGGTAAGTTCATGTTTGTTAAGGCGAAAGCAAGGGTAGCACTTTTCAAGTACAAAGTCATTAACAACTATGTTTTTCTTGCCTACAATGACAGGAGATCCAGAGGTGACCGATATTTTGGGTCAGTGGGGCTTGCGCATTGAGAAGGAGATCATTGATGTCGTTGGAAGAAAGGTGGACGGACCCACACTGGAATTTGGACCGCGGTGTACTACCAAAGCGACGCCGCCCGACTTTTCTCGAGAAGCTACAAGAAACGTCTATAAGCCTGTAAGACGCTTGGCCTTTGAGAATAATTGTATATTATTTGATTTGTTTAATTTTTATATTTTTGTTAAAATGTGTATTTTTCTGATGATATCCTTAGATTGACGTGAAGAACTATGTGATCATTTGTACTCAACGGGATCAAGACAAAGCCAAGCGCTTTATCGATGTCTACAAGGAGACCGCTGGACCTTTGGGAATCAAAATGTTGCAAACAGGCCAGATCGTGACTTTACGAGGAATGAAACCATCCGACTTTGCTAAAGCGTTGAGGGATTCCTGTGACCCCGATAAGGTAGGTAGCCTTGTAATATAGGTATATTTATGAATGATTTCAGGATTGGATTCAGAATGGTCTTGATTTGTTTGCAGGTCCACTTTGCAGTCATCCTTATGCCCATGCAAAGGGATGACGTGTATTCTGCCATCAAGAGACACTGCGTTGCGGATAGTCCGATTCCCAGTCAGTGTATTCTGACAAAGACTCTGTCAAATGAGAAGAGGTTGAAGTCGATTGTGGTGAAAATCGCGTTGCAGATCAACTGTAAACTGGGAGGATCCCTGTGGGCTTTAAGGATGCCTCTGGTAAGGAAATTACAAATTTTTATTGTGGGGAACTAGTGAACTAGTGCTTGTCAAGTCCTCTTACAAATTATGTTTTTATTTTTGTTACAGAAAGAGCGAATAATGTTTATTGGCATTGATGCTGCCCATGACCCTCTGAAAAAGGACCCCAGTGTGATCTGCTTGGTTGCCTCCATGAACAATGAATGCACGACCTATTTTAGTAAATCTTACAGCTCCAGGGTCCATCAAGAGTTGGCCGATAGTCTGGGTGGAATGACGCAAGATGCTATTACGCAATATAAGAGGGTACGCCAGCAGTTTAAATAAGTGCACCATTTTTGTAAATGGCTCTGTGACATGTTTTTTGTATTTTTTATGGGTCTTAGATGAATGGGGGAGCACCAAACAGGATTGTTGTTTTTCGAGATGGAGGAAGCATGGGTGCGCTGGAAGTGATTGGAACTACCGAGGTTGACCAGATGAAGAGGAATGCGCAGGAAGCGTGCAATGGAGACCTGCAGAATTTCACGTTCACCGTTGTCACTAAGCGGATTTCACAACGGTTCTTCCACAAAGCTGTAAGCATTAGTTTTTTGTCATTGATGTCATTTAAGTAAATGTTTAAATTATTCTTGCATCTAAAAATGTTTTGTGATGATTTTCTAGGCACGCGGGTTGGACAATCCTCCCCCTGGAACCATCGTGGACAGCGTTGTTACTCGGCGTCATATTTATGACTTTTACGTCGTCTCGCAGCAAGTTCGTCAGGTAGGTATCAGAATTATTAACTATAGTTTCTGCATGTTGGTTTTTGCAGGATACAGTCTGAAATGTAACTATTCCTGTTCTTTTTGTAGGGAACTGTGAACCCCACGCACTTCGTGGTAGTGGATTCTGAGGATCCAATCAAGCCTGACCTTATCCAGAAGTTCGCGTATGTGACCAGTTTTATGTATTACAACTGGTCGGGGACCGTCCGTGTACCTGCAATGGTTCAGGTATGTCTTACCATGCATCATTGTATTCATTCGTTATCGAATCGCATTTGGTTTTTAGGTTAATGCTGTAATTTCCGTATTTTTTTCAGTACGCTCACAAGCTGTCAGCTCTTCTTATTCGGCATGTGAAGGCTCCTCCTCATCGCGATATTGCCAACACCTTGTACTACTTGTAAAATAAGATGCTCTTGAATGAAATGTGCGATTGAGCTTTTTGTTACATTATTAATGAAATTTGAGTTTCTGGTCATATTACTAGTTATTTTTTAGTTGATGTAAGCCAGGTAGGTGAGAGTGAAACTTAATTTTATAAGTTGAAGTAAATAGTTAGCGTTGATATTATTGTTAGTTTTAACGAGATGATTTATGTTTACAAAATTCGAAAATGTTAGTCGTTAGTCTACATTGAGGTATTATTCAAGACTGGCCAGGTGAAGAAAAGTGGATAAAATAAAAATACACGAATTAAAAATTGTACTTATATAAAATAGTTTTAATGTCTTGAATTTATTTTAAAACGTACAAATTGATACATAACTGTTAATTAAGGTTAATCAAATTGACAAGCGGTTCATGAGTTATCGCAGCATGGAGAATCTTAGAGTTCAGAATTGGAGCAAATATTTGTACAAAAACTTGATTTCTACGAAAGCATATTTTTACGGAAGGAAACTTAACGATAACGCAAGCAAGCGCCATTATCCATCATTAGTCATACATGTTTGCATGAGAGAGGTGATTAATTATCTATTATTGGATGAAGGTTAACAGCATGTAAGTTCAGTAGTAATGGGTTTAAGCGTACTAACTACTTACGTCATACTCAAAGAAATTCTGGTCATTTTGGAACCAAACTTTACGAGTTTTAAATCTGCATTACTTCAAAGAATAAGCGTTCATTTGAAAACTCTATTTACCAAAAAATGCTTTATCATTCAAATTACTTGAAAATTCTTCTCTTTATCATAAGCTACCATGAGTGTACCTCCAAAATTCTCAATGTGGCTACCTCTGCAGAGTTCACATCAGCACTAGATGACGCCTTACCTGGTGACAACATCATTTTATTCGGGAACACAACATTTGAAGGCACATTTATTGCAAGCCGTAGTGGGTCTAAGCTTTCTCCCATAACCATACTGACTGGCAACTTTGATAACACGTCTTACGCAAAAATTGTAGGAGAGGATAATGATGCTAGTGCAGCACTTACAATTGCTGGTGACTATTACCAGTTGAAAAACATCAAAATTGTGCATCAAAATTCTCTTGGGCTTAAAATTGAAGGATCTGATGCCTCTTTGGAAGGAGTGGTGATTCAACAAGCAGAAACTGCTATACGGATCAAAGGTGCAAGGAGCTACTTGAAAGACTGTTCCATTTCCAAAGTGAGGGAGGGAATTCGACTAGACAGCGATTTTAATGTTGTGCGGGATACCTTCGTGACTGGAGAAGGAATTATCTCTTTGGCGGCAGCAAAGGAATCGTGCTGTGGAACGGTGATGGGAAATGTTTTTGATGGCAAGTTGAATATTGAAGGTAGGGATTACAACCTATTTGATAACGTGATTGAAGGTAAAGCGCAGTGAAAATTATGCATGCAAACAGTTTTACTGTGAAAACATTGAGCAAAAAAGTAATAAAATAATAATCATCAATTTTAAAATATATGCTTATGCATGTAATGTTGATTTAATGTAAACGATTATTATTTCATTAGCGCTTTTGACATACGATTAGGAATTCTTTGTATTAGGTACACTTGAACCTACATGCTATGTCATTGCCATTCACCTTTACGTGATTACCGAAACATCATTAGTAAACAGCATCTGTGAGAGTTCTTGTAGCAAGTGCGCAATTGAGTTTTCTTATTTATCATAATATAAACCACTTTCAACAAACACGACAACTACCATGCTCCATCAAAACCTGTTTCTTTTTCTACTACTATTCCTATTCCAAAACGGTGAGGTTGCAAGATCGGCGAAAGTGATAGTGGTAACCACTTCACAAGATCTGCAAGAAGCCTTGAGTGGTGCTTCCGGAGGAGATATAATTTATCTTCAAGGCTCAACCTTCAGAGGACAGTTCATAGCATCCGCACGTGGCGAAAATGGGTCCCAAATCACGGTGGTACCTGCTCCTGGGTTTCCCGACCGGGTCAATGTAATAGGTCATGGAACCAACAAAGCCGCTTTGAACATAACGGGAAACTCTTGGACATTTGTCAATTTTACTATTTCAAATCGACATACCCTAGGCATCGCCGTGCTTGGAAATGACAACATTGTTGAAGATGTGGTAATTACTGGAGTGGCTAAAGCTGTACGGGTCAAGGGAGAACGAAACAAGTTGCAACATTGTGTCATTACTGATGCGAAAATGGGAATCTATGTGGAAGGGGATCAAAACAAGATTGTAAATAATTCAATTGTTGGTGCAGATCCTTCCATACATGTGCGAAAAACAACTTGTTGTGGAGTTGTGCGGGGTAATCACTTTACTGGAAAGATTATTTCCGAAGGATTAGGTTATGAATTGGATAAGTAAGTAAACCTGTTGATGTCTAGTTTCTAGTCTAGTATACTGTTCAAGTAAAAAAGGAAACTTAAATGCAACCAATCTGTTATTCTTTTCTGCAAATAGCTAGTCAAGGAATTTTAGCAAATAAATAACAAAATGTAAAAATCAAAAACCTTCATGCCTTTCTGAATATGCGTTTCTTTGAAACTGCATAACAAACTAACTTCATAAATCATTCATATAACGTTAATTTAAATAATTAACTAAACTGCATGAACCATTACCTTTTCGTTTTATGCAGTACTATAAATAACATCCTCGTGATAGAACTCGTTAAAGTTTCACATTTAAAATTAATACTCTTGTGCTTGCAGTGTGTATAGCAGAATGCATTTTCGATACATTCATACTATTACATACTACGCCTTTTTTGTCAGCGATATATGAAAGCCTACATTTTAAGATTATACTTTCAAATGTCAAATATTAATACTGCAATTTTCGTCGTAAAACTAATTAACAATTGGAATAGATACACGATACATGCATGGTTGGATTGCTATAATAATTTCAAAAAGTATCAACAAATTCTATGCAGAACTGTACGCATAATTGCAGTAAAAAGTGTTATTATTGTAAATTTTGTTAATTTTATGAAGAGTATTAAATGTCACATATTAACCCAGACCAGACCCAACGTTAAAAGTCTGCCGCTAAAACATATAGCACAGAATAATTATTCAAATTAACGAAGCCAGCAAAGCAATGTGAATATTTACGTTAAATTTTACACACGAATTTATAAAGTAAGCGGGTTGAAGGTCAACTAGACCAAAACATTTTATACAGGAAATTTAGGTTTATTCTGCTTCATTTAACTCTTCAGAACTCCAGAAATACATACATCCAAATATTTTCCTAACCACAAACTCTTAAAAATCAGAAACAACTTTGTTTCTACAAAATCAAATTCCATGTACCTGAGTATTTTAGTTTTATTAGTTTACAATCGCCATCGCTGAACAAGCTGAATAACAGGACGTTATAACAAAGCTGCAACATGACATGAAATTGATGGCGAGCTAAAAGCGACCCTTAACACTTCATCCTAAACATTCTCCCGTCTTTGGGCACGGAAAACGTAACTCACGTGTATGCAAAACTCTTTATTTACCCACAAAAGTTGTTTCACGTATGCCTAAAACAAATTTTGCATAAATAAATTCGCACCGTCACAAAATACAATGCTGTGATGTGATTCGTTTGCCCCGTGAGAACTGATTCTTATTATTAAACGGAGAGGTGAAAATAATAACTTGTTTTTTCATGCACCGCTTCACTCCAGTAATTAACAAAGTAGAGTTTTCAATTTGTGAAATTTAGAAAAGAATAAAAACGGAGCATTTTTGTGACATCCAGTTTTATAGATTAAAAGATTAAATTTAAAACATAAAGGGATGATGTATGTTCGGAGACACGATTTTTATGCAAAATTATTATCCAACAATTTAATTTTTATAAGCTTAGCACGGCTCATTGTCTTGTCCATTTCTGGTATTTTGATCCTTATTATTGGACTTGGTATTATAAGCACGTATGTACAATATAATCCAGAATGGTACAATATATACCTAAATATCTAATGATGGATTTTATAAATTCCGGTTTGGGTTCCCAGTTTTCATTTAACTTATTCTGTTTGGTGGCAAGCGGGGATTTATTTCTCATATTATACCCAAGTTTAAGAAATAACAACTGATGACGGTGACGCATCAAGGGAAAGTTCCCGTTTTTCCCGTTTTTTGTACCTTGTGTTGCATTATATATTGCCTGAAGTAAAACTAATGAGCTAACAACGTCACTTGATAATGAGTCTAATTATTACGTGTTCAACGATCATGCGTAATAAGTCTGCAAATTTTCTCTGTTCAGCCAGAATTTTTCTAAAGGAAAATCTAAAGTTTTTTGCACATTTAATTTATTAATTTTTAAGTTTTCTGACAAGTTAAATTATACAGGTTAACTTGTTCGTACAACATGTTACATGTATCACACGTGGAACAAGCACATACGACCTATACCAGGACAGGACGGTCAAATGTCTTTTGAAATACTAAAGTTATGGAAATATGCACGTGCATATGGCAGATAAGCACACAATATGCAAACGGAATTTCAAATAATACATGCTATTAATTTTACTATTAATCTTTTCCAACTTCTGTAAATAATTATTCAAACTACAACTTGTAGAATTTTTTGTCTGTTACTGCAAAAAGCGGTCTGGATCAAGCAGGATGATCTCAGACAGAACATGGACATTGTGTGAACTTTGGGAATGCATGAATTATTACAATAATTTATTACACTTTAGAACATTGTTCGTCTATTGTAGATCCACAATATACCCATAAGCCATTGAACTGGCCTTGTTCTTTTGGAATGGGATTTTCAAGAATCTTTGGAAACTTTGGCAGGTTTATAGTATTAGAACATGTTAATACTGATTTGCATATTATCCCAGCTACAAAATACGTATATATGTGTATTAAAACCTTTTCCGTAATCCTTTACACTTGCATTTTTTTAATGCAGTGGAAGTGCGAATTCAATTCAATAGGAGTATTCTTATTTATCAGACTTTTAATAAGCATTGTTGGATTTCGTTACAACATTTATACACTATAAGCTAAACGGCAAAGGCAACAGTGTCCTCGGTCCAAATATTGATACATTGAACATGCAATATTGCATTCTCAGAAGCTTCAATTCAAACTCTCTACAACTTACGAAAAATTTCAGATTATAATTAAATATTTTTACTTGCCAAAATGGAAAATTATATTACATTAAAGGATTTATAAAATAATATGCCATGATTAATGACTTGTTAAATTTGTGATGCAAGAGTTCAAACTTACAGAATATACCTGAAAACGATTATTTGTTAGAACCATGAATCATGCAAGCCAAAGAGTGCGGAAACTAATATGACTTGAACTTGACAAACTTGACACAATTTGTTAAAGGAAGTAATCCCAACACTGCACTGTCGTAACATTTGGTGGATTGTTTGTTTAAGATAATTCTAGTTCAACGCACCGTCGACCCCACGGTACGTCATTGTGGATTTTATGTACAAAATGAGCATCGTGACTATACAATAGTACAATAGTTTTTGGGATAGTCAAAATAAACAGAGTCAATTCTATTGAATCGATTTTTCCGACAGGAAGAATCTCTCACAATTATCAAATTGGGACATAGGTAATTAAATATTTGCATTTTCTTTGATATTGAGACTTGCTTTGTTTAGCGTAAAATTCTTCAGGTAGGTCAAAATGAAAGGTTGCATGCGTTTATGATTCACATCAAGTTTCATGTCATCCTAATCAAACTTAACTTAACCAAACTTAGAAGTGTAGTGTAGAGAACTCCCAATGCGATTGCAACTCTCAACAATCAACATTTTTATACAGTTTTAGCCAAAATCTATAAAACTTCAGTATGTTTCCAAGCTATTCCTCACGTCTCAAGGTTTTCATAACACCTTCCTTCTATCTACACGGGAAATATTGAGAATAAACTGCTGACGTATTAATTGAGTGTTTGATCAATAATTATTATTACACAAAAATTCTCAATCCAATTTTCACATTCTGACTGAACCAGAAAAATGCAGGGGATTCTGAATCCAGAATTTTAATACCATCTTTAGGCTTAAGTTAAGTTCTTTGAAGTTTTTTGAATTCCAGTTGAATTGCATGACAGGTTTTATGAAATAATGTTATACATTAAGTTCTAGAAGTATTCCCTTTGAAATATTCTAGAAGGTGATCAGACGTAATAACTTTATATTTAAAGTATTTCAAAAAGAAACAAGTTTTTTCAGAGTGTATTACAAACATTTTATCAGTTACATTTAAAAGTTATCTTTTCGCGATGAGATCAATCATTACGATAGTTGCCTGTTAGTCATCCTTCTATGGTCAATCTTCGCACACATCTTTCTCCTGGAAGTTTACAATAAAAAATAAAATGCAACATTGCTAGTGGTATGCTTCAGATGACTAGAAAGTCAGATAGGTAATTAAATTTTATGATTAACGCTCACATGCTATAGAATGATACAGAAGCGAGTCTTCTGTTTTTTAATATCATACAGGAAAACTAAAGGGCGAGTTTCCCATGCTCCCTATATTTAGTTTCACACACACTGTGACTGACCCAACCTGACTATGCTGTTGTAGCAAACATTCTGAATGTTTACTTTCAAGAATATCACTTTATTTGTGTTGCTCTCAATAACTGGTCATTCATATAGACATCATCATTTACCTGACTCTCTGGTTTTTGAAACTGTAATGAATCGCTTAGTCACATTAGTTGTTTTGTCTAAAACGCCTTCACAAAACAAGAAAACAAAAAATTTCTCATGACTTTTATGCGTTAAATTTCCATTATGCATTAGTTTGTATTTTTGCTTCTTCAGCATTACCCATGAACTGTCAATCACATTAGCGTTTGCTTAGTAGTCTTTATAGCTCATTTAGCTCATTAAGGTTTTACTTTTCATAAATTGAGGTTTAAAACACCCATAAAGATGATTTTAAATGTTACTTAGAATTTATCACGACGTTACATGATGGTTTAGTACTGGTTTTTGTCTGGTTTTTTGTCCAGATCACAAGGAGAGTTCTTCCATACCTAAACAAACTCCGCTTCCCCTTGTTTGATTATGATTAATTTGAAAGAAATGGGAAATGGGATGAATTAAAGAGATCAATGTTCACAAGTGTTTTTTGCGTGTAAACACACACCAAGCACTTAGTTGATTAAATCAAGCAGACAACACAGTCAATTATAATTGAGCTTTTATGTGCGTGCTTTAAAGTGGCAACTTTATCGTGACCAACAGACACCAGAGCAGCATATTCTTACCAGATATCAATGAAAAGAGAACAACATTTTGTTCCACAAGTTACAACAACACAATCATATCATTGCCTTACAAACTGCAGCTTGCATCTACTTGTTTATTGTCACAAAATTGAGCTTCAAATAACCTGCTTTATTTGTGATGACATTAACTAACTTATTGTCTACTGGGTTATGTCTATATGCTTAATATGATGAATCTTGACATTTCAGTCAACTTCCATGTTACAGCAGCAGCAGCGCGACAGGATTGTCCTGTAATGCAAAAGAACCTTTTTTCTTTGTTGCGTTATCACTGTTGTCTTCGTATTCTTATTACATCAGTCCATCGCTGCAACTTGCTTGCATGTTAATTTTTTAGAAGCATCCAATTGTGCAATAGTCTCCATAATATAATAATAATCCCCCACCAACGAGCAAGGCAAAAGGCAAGCCGTGTGCCGTGTGCAATGCTCATGTTTCTTATTGTTGTGTGTTTACCACTTTGTTCTGGGTGGTTTGTACCCTGGCTTTATGCTTTTTTCATGAAAACTCTTAAATGCATACTAACAAACGCAAATAAATGCGAGAAGAAACGCAACGCTATATGTTATTGAGCTACATAGTTTATTTAATTGACCTGACCGATGGGAAAACTGACTGACGGATGGTGAGACATGGTGAGCTTTGTAATAAATAAGGATACTGTGCAGGTATACACTCCAAGTCAGTCTTGCTTCAGATGGGAAAGGAGTAAAATGTCAGTGTCGAGTTCCTCCAAATCCAACTGAGCATTTTTTAGAATTCTGGTACAATTATTTCATACAATACATGCGTTCATAACCCCTTAAAGAGTGTTTGGACTCCAGTGAGTGTGTGAATTGAAAGCTAAACAGAGATCATCATTTCATATTCTCTCAACATAATAAATTACATTCCAGTGTACAACTTGGGATATATTGCATTTTCCGTTGAAATTCTCTCAGGAAAGAAGTATTTGTTTTGGAACAACTTATCAAAATGACGGTGACCATGAAAGATGTTGAGCAACACGAGCTTGTCGCTATTAAAGAGGTTAGTAGTTCTGGATCTTGACAAAATATTGCATACACGTATTGTATTCCCAGAAATGAGCAAAAGTGGAGGACTAGGAAAGACAATAAGTTTTGTACTGAGAAAGTCCTTTATTAATTTTTTGTACAGCTCCGTGAAAGAATTTCGGATATTAAGCCATCCATGGATCCGGACTATTTCATGAATGACTTAAATTTGCTCCGGTTTATTCGAGCCAGGAAGTCAGTAGACAAGGCCGAGGTGATGTTTCGTAAGGTAAGACGTTTAGCCGGTTTCATGCCAAAATATTTTACTTTTTCATTGCAATCATCAAAAGAAATTTTGTTTAGCCATGGCACGATATTTTAATTTTATCTTCACATTAAATGTATAGTTTATCGTGTGGCTTGAGGAAGTTGAATTTTCCAAAGCACTTTCCTTCACGGTTCGTGAAGAGGTTGTTGAAAACTTCAAGTGGAAAGTGACTGGTCTGGATAAGTATGGTGGCCCAGGTATGTAAATTTTCATGAATGTTATAACAATGATAAAATTTGCACATTAAAAATTTAAAGCTTTCATACGTGCTCGCAAGTTTTTACTAAAGCGAAAAAGTAATTTTCTCACTCATTCACACACATCTTTCATATATCCAAACACTTATTTTCTTATAAAAATGTAATTTTCGAGGTGGTAAAATGATGGGATTTTTTGATTGCTTAGAGGAAATATTTTATGTATCAAGTATTTCTTCACATCTCAGCCAATGCTTTTGACTTTGAAGCATTTTCTATTCTTTCCAAAAGCATGAAACAATAGGAAATGCATACAACCCACATATATTATGTAGATAAAGATGAAATGATATGTGAATTGGATAGTTGCTTGAATAGGCTCTCCATGCAAAAATGTTTTAATGCCAATTTATGATTTTGTTTAAAGTGGTGGTTGTACCAGTCGGACAATGGGATCCTGTCAAAGCAAATGATGTTACGTGCGACGAGCTAGTTAAATTAGCACTTCGCTCTCTGTCCCGCATCACCACAATTGCGATTAAACAATGCAGGGACAAGAATGTAGCTGTTCAAGCAACTGGAGTCGCCGACCTAAAGGGATTAGGAATGAAACATGTCACTCACGTGGAAGGACTGAAAGCCACGCTGACAATGGTTAAATATTTTGAGGCAAACTTCCCAGAGTATTTAAGAGTCGTTTTTGTTTTGAATGGTAAAATTCTTGAAATACATTTTAAATGCTAAATTCCTATCAAGTGCAACGTGAAATAGTAATAATCCACGTTAAACATTTGATATTTTCCTACTTCCTCTCCAGCTCCTTATGTGTTTTCCATCGCTTGGCGCTTGATCAAACCTTTGATTACTGGAAGCACTCACGAAAAGATTCGGTTTGTATATTCCAACTATGAAAAAGAAATCAGAGAATTTGTCGACCCTGACCAATTCCCAGCATCTTATGGAGGCGCACTGCCTGATGACTCTGAGGTAAGAGCAAATATATATACCATGACACTTTGCACACTGTTGCAACGCATGCCGTTTTAAATATGACAGCTATAAAGTAATCTTTGGTCGATATGCTTGTAACATTGGCCAACAAATGTCAAATTTTATGAACGCGACTTTGTATCTCAAAACGTAACAAAAAAGTTGCAATCCTCCATTTAGCGAGTCATGATCACCGGCTCTATACGTTGAAACAAAAGCAACGCAAAACTCGAGAAATAAAAGCTATTTCAATTCGTTTAATTTTTAATTTAATATTGCCATTAAAAAGTTGCTATTTCATTTATTATTTCAGCTCATTTGCGATGGTCAAGATTTTCAACGTGTGAGTGCCAATGCGAATTATGATGACTTGCAGCAAGACCAGAAATGCAGCAATAACAAGAATAACAACATTAAGATCAGCAAGAAGAATAAAAGAAACAGCATTACAAACGCTACCGATCTCATCACTCCACCAACTACCGTTTTGTAAACGTCAAGAAGAAACCGCTGAATTTAGGACAAGAATATTATAGTAGGCTATCATGCTCATTTACCTACAGCTTGGCTAGCATTTTTGTGATATGTAGAAATAGTTTATGTCTGTTATTCAGCGTATATCCACTCTTGACATTTTTGCTTTTATTTTATGCTCATTGAAAAAACCTTTACGTGATATGGAAGCAATTAAAGTGCGTATATGACAAATATTTAGTTTACAGACAGATAGGACAACGTAGGAATCTTTTAAGAACAGAGTGTCATTTTGTTGCTTGTCGTGATATACCCGTAATAATGCCGTCATTTTTTCTTGATTGTTACCCTCAACCCTTCCTCCTCACTCCTCTTTATACGAACAATGCGTCCCTTTAATAATCCTTTGCCTAGTTAACCTTAACATAGTTCATTTTGATTGTGAACTTTTTTGTGTACGAGATCTGTGTGTGTATATCAAACATAATTTAACTTTTGGGGTAAGTTAAGACATTTGTCCTTGAAAAGTTGTATCATTGTTGTCGTTTGTATTGTGATTGCATAATCTAAGCATTGTGATTTATGCTTTATTTTAACTAGAAGCAATATAAAACCAGTAAATATAAAATAGTAGAAAATAGTTTGATACATGAGATTTTATGCTGGTATTTGTTACGTTTTGTGAGAATACTTTTAATGAAGATGCTATTTAGCTTTTTAACAGTTTTAAATAGATGTTCGTAGTGTATGTCGTCCGTGTATTGGTACTGTGATTATTGAGGTAAAAAAGTGTGTCCCTTGAATCTGATGACTGTTAGCCTATGCCTGGCTGTATGCAATGCACTTGGCACACACTTTTGTCAGGGCTGCTCTGTATGATGTCAATCAGTTTGTTTTAATACAACAATGTAGTAGCAAAGATAATGACAATAAAAATGCTTAAGTGAATTTTTTGCTCAATTCTGTAGTTTTGTTGAGGTTACCTGCAATTTTTTGTGCATGTTTTAATGATGAAAATCGACAGATACATATAAACTACCGCAAGAAAGTACAAAAGCTAAAACGTTTCGAAAAAATAAAGGAATGTGACACATGCATTGTGGTTTTTAATACACGGTATAAGAAACAACGCTGATTAGCGTGGGCCCCTAGGATATTTGATTATCATGTGTGAATTTGTCGGATATAAAAACAAATAGGAACCTTGACCGGATATGTGTACATTTTGTCGCTAAAAATGAATGAAATTATGCAGAAAAAAGATGTCAATGAAAGTTGTATAAAAAAAACTCATGCACAATACAGTTTTTGCTTTTGTTTCAATTCTGAAAAGTATTTTACTTTGTTTGGGTATTATTTTACAGGTATTACAGGGCCAATTAGAAGCGTAACAACTGATTTTTTATTGCAAAGCAAATTCTAGTTAGGATAAGACTGGCATAAACTTGTGGAACAAAATAACAAATATTTTGGCTGGTTGGCTCATATTTGCCGGAAAGAAAAACGAAGAAGAGTAACTTGACCACATTTATGGGAAATGAAACAATGATAATATAGATGCCCAAATACTTTTGGTTTTAAAACAAACTAACCTCAAACTGCCTGACACTTACTATTTAAAATGCTTACTCTATCGTCTTGTCGTGTGTTTGCTGACCGCATGAATTGGATTTTTACTTACTAAATCTTGCATGTACCAATAAAGCCGCATATATTATCGCCTTTGTTATCAATTTTTACGTCCTGTTGTGAACAAGCATAATGTATGGAAATCCGCAACCACAGTGCACAATATACTGGACTTTAATTGGAGAGAAAAACTTGGTTTCTCTTCTGTATGAATACCAAATACCCCATAATTGTTAGTTTTACTAATGATTTAAGAATTGTGCGTTGAATCCTTGAATTATTAGTTGGTTTTAAAGCGCATTTCCATCTTGAAAAGATGATGTTCGTTGAATTCTTTCTCCTACTTTTCTTTGCATATTTCAAGATTTCTAACGGTATGCGGTATATTACATAATATAAAAACTAATAATATTAGCATAAGTAATTAATATTTTATCTACAAATGTGACGTAAAGAACTATGCACTACATAAATATACTTTCTATTTCATAGGAATCCGCTGCTATCAATGTGGTTCAGAGTCAATTTTCATGGATTATGATCTCTCTTCCATTCCTCTACCAAAATCTAGAATTGAGACACAAGAAAACACCCTTCTTACTTTGGAATCATGTAGCAATTTGGAGTTTGCGTTCTCTTCCTGGGGAACCTATGCCGTAGACTGTGCACCAGGTCAGGTATGTGTCAAAAACGTTCGTGACGAAGGAGTAGATGAGCATGGAAGGCACAGGGGTTATTTTACCAGCTCAAGGGGTTGCGCAATGAGAAACACGTCAACGGGACTGGTTCATTTGATGGGTTGTGGAATATTTAAATCGAATATTGTTCCTCCTGTTGAAATCCACGAAAATAAATATGATCTGGTATGCTTCTGTGATACCGATTATTGTAACAGTACCAGAGCGGGGAAACCGGGCAAAATTACTGGAATCATTGTAATGATTCTAACTTTAAATTATGTGGTTCAAGTTATGTTTTAACATTTGCCCTGGCACGAATGCTTAGTTTGTCATATTATGAGGAATCCTCATCATCATACTTTTTCTATCTTAATAACGTATATTTTAATGGATAATGACCCTGTCATTTCTGTCACATGAATGTTGTCACGTAGTATTATATTAGTTTGTTGATGTTCTGCGTACTCGTACACATTTACTTAACTTCGCTGCACTAATGCGTGGATCTTCTCTAGTAATTAACAGTTTTTCTGACTATTATCTAAAATGAAGTTCTATGATTATGGTTAAGCGTCATTTCTTCTAAAGAAATTGAGTGGTTAATTAGTAAAATGACTTTTAAAGAGATTTTGCTTGAAAATCGTGTTGCTACCTATAAAGAAGTATAGATTTTATTACAAGATAGCTTCCATCTTTATTTTTAATATCGAATACTGCAGCAAAATATAGACAACAGTCGATAGTGAACCTTAGAATTTGATTAAACATTCAGGGTCCATTTAAGGTATACGCAAAATGAAAATAAGCATACTTGCTATCGCGACTTTTGTTACATTGATGGTGGTAAGGGTAATAGCTAAGCCAACGGACTTGGGGGAGGGGAATGATGGACAGAAACAGATTGCAAGTTATCGAAACCGTCGGCAAGTCACCAACACCGACATCAACAACTGTGCTGGATTTCACGATAATCGAATTAGTGGTAGACGTAGGAGATCTCGTCGTCAAATAACCAACACTAATCTATTCAATAACTGTTGCAATATCGATGGCGGTGCAAGCATTCATAGTACTAGTGTAGGAGGACGGAATCGACGGAAACGACAAATATTCAACACTGATATAAATAACTGCGGAGGAGTACACAACAATAACGTTGGAGGAAAGTAATGTGAAAGAAAATTTTGCTACTAACAAATTTTTGTATATTTTTATTTGATTTTTGTTTCATTTATAAATCAACAATAAACTAATCGTGACATAACGTTCATGAGTTTTATAAACTGTCAAGTTTTTGTAATGTTGTATTTTTGCATATCTTTCAACATACGCATTAACGTGGTAACATTAAACTACTTTGTTGCAACAGTTTTTTTCATTTTCCATAAACATCAAAACAAATATAAAAAATGTAAGATGCATGTTTAGTAGTATCGTATGTCTTCTATACCAATACCTTTCGATTCTCGTCACAAATTGTAATTTTTTAACAATCTATGTAGTCTCCAACAAAAAAATACATTCATTATTTTTTGAACATCCAAAAAAATGTCTTGGCTTCATAAAACGCAGTCGACCTACGGGCGACTAATTCCAAAGCCAGAAGTACAAGGAAAGCACGAAGAAATCAGCGATGAGGTATTACAAAGAACACTTTGTTCAAACGTTTGAAAAATGTATGAAAAACCAAGTTATATTCTCCCATTGTTGGATGTTGTATGTAGGCTATTCCAATTCAAGACCAGATTGAAAATCTCCGAGCAAAAATTTCTTTGAAAGAGCGATACAACAAAGCGCTTCGAGATGACCTTATGGAATCAAACGAGGGAGCTTCCTCGTACATTCAGCAGCTTACACAAGAGACTAAAGAGCTTCGACAAAAGTTGATGGATGCCATCGACTCGGAGAAAGCTGCTGTCCAAAATGCCCTTCGAACTCACCGAGAGTTCCAACTGGCAATGACAAATAAAACGCCAGCGGTAGCAGTGCCTTGGCTTGATGACAAGCTTTTTGATATGGCTAAGCTTCTTAATAGTCTTCTTGACAAGCTGAAAGATAAGCGGAAAAGGTTAGAGGAAGCTGAACAAATGGTTATTACCATTGAAAAGTGGCCACGTCCTGGTACTCTTCCTTGGGAAGTACAAGCCCATGCCACGTTTAGTCGTTTGGAATGCTTGATTGAGGCACAAAAGGTGAAACGAGAAACGGCCTTTATCCTTCACTCAAAATATGTGGAAATCAAATTCCACCTACTAGCTGAAAAAGGCAAATATACATCCATCCTAAAAAATATGGAGATTGGTCTACGTACTTTGAAAAATGAACTGAACAGTTTGGAAACCATGTTGGATGACGCCATCTATTTTCGTAATGAGGCTTATAAAAATCTGACTTTGACTGAAAAGGAGGCTTCTGAAAATCGAAAACGAAGAAGAATTCAAATGTCTAAAATGAAGAAAGCGGTGGAACGTATTCTGGAGGAAAATCAGCGCGTTCCTACCAAGAAAACGAAGTCCAAACCATCAAACAAAATTCAACACTCCTTTTCAATGCAAGTGGGACCAAGTCTTTCAGAAGTTGCTGATTTATTGAGGGTAAAACGAATGGAAGTGGAGGAGTTCCAAGGCAGAGCGCGTAAGCTAGTAGAAACGATGAGAGTTCCTGACCTAACTCATATTCCCGTTCGTCTCCGGACCGTTTCCAGAATAGGACAACGTCTATTAAATGAGCTGGATACAAAGGAGAAACTTCGCGATATGTACATCAAGCAACGTAGTCAGCTTCAATTAATCCTTTACTACTTTAGGTACACGGGAATAGCTCAGTTAGAGGATTTCGAGGCATTCAGAGAAGAATATGAGAAATCGATAGCTGAAGCGGAGACTAGACAAACGGAAGTTGTGCGTAAACTGGACAAAGTAGGTGGAATCAATTTAGAGCTCAGATTAGGCATTCTTTCCATTTTAGATCATCTCAACACAGAAAGAAGAAAGGGACGTGTGCAATATCCTCGAGAAGATATGATGACGTCAATGAAAGTGATTATTGTAAAGATTAAAAAGTTGTTAGAACAGAATAAGGAAATGATGGCAATGTTTAAAAGGCCAGCGGAAAGAAATTATAGTCCGTTTGTGAAGCCACTAGCTCTACCAAATAGGCTTATTAGAGTGGGAACACCGCATCAATCGGAGGAAAGCGATGGAGACGACGATTTTGTGGACTCAAAGGTACCAGGAAGGATGGAAATTAAAGCAAAGAGTGCAAGATTCCTTAATCAAGCATTACTTAAAAGAGGAATTCATTGATGAGGCGAAGACAAAAAATATATAGCGTAGTGGTTTAAAAGCTAAAAATATAAAGTATTCCAGTAAAAAATAAAGGGGACTATATTCACAATTCGTACGCGTTTTAAAAAGTATTAAACTTATGAGTACATCTATTTTATTTTCCAAACCTTGTTTTAACAATTTCAGATATACAAACACAAGGAGAGAGTACAAAAAGTAGACAGAATGTTAGACAAAATTAGGGTGCAATATACATACATACCTACTATTCCCTCGATTGTAGCTTTCGATTGCATGGATCGTTTTCATCATCATTCATTTATAAATGCTTTCTCGGTTACATAATTGAAACAAATCAAAAGGCATATTATGTTACTTTGCATGAGCTGCATTTCCGCATAGTTAACAGTAGTGCTTCATTACTACGAAAGGTATTTATATTTATTAAGTAGCCATTCAGTTCTGCTGAGTAATTAAGTTATAAATGTTCTAAAATCACAACTTCATTTCTCAAATAAAAAAATTTGAAGTTTTATTAACCATGTACCTAAAACAAGCATGTAGAAAAGACGCTTTGCTCTAACTCTCAATGTCATCCTTATCCGCTGCTGCTGCATCAGTCGTCTTCCTAGTGGCAACGTTTCGTTTCGTTTGTATTGCTATAGCAAACACCTACTCAAATAACATCACGCCTCACGCCACACACCAACCAGTGCAAACAATGTTCAATAAACGTTACTGTTTTCTTCTGCTATTTCTACAAAGCTACTAAAATCAGTATCTCACAATCTCACCAGCAGACTTCAAACAGTGAAAACAAATTTTCTATACCGTTTTGAGTTTCTTTTTTGAACTTTTTCTTCAAAAAATGGGCAACGCACAATCTGACAAAAATGAAGCATACGCTTACGACGTAATGAAGTGGTTTCCTGGCGTGAATATTTTATACGGATTTGGGCGCACAATTACTTATGCAGCAAAAGGAAATGAGAAGGAAGCAGCCCTTTCATTATATGGCACCCTTGGAAGTGCGACTCAAATGTTGTCTGCTGCCGCAGCAGCCACCCCGGTTGGAGTAATTGGAGGTATTGCTGCTGGCGCTGTGATCAGTGATGTTTTAACAATTCCAATTAAACGTAAGAAGCAAAACTGTTTTTACGCAAGTATTAAGCCTGTTTCACAGTAATGTAGTTTTTTATATGATACAGAAATTTTGTTTTGAAAATTCTTTTCAGACGACGACTAGAAGCACCAATCCATTTCAGAAAGATTGCTGTCTTCAAAATTAATATTATACGCCTTCAAAATCAGTAATAGGAAACCCGACGAAATAAAATTTTCTGAGTGCAAGCACATTTGAAAATTCTCAACTAAAATACTAAATGGAGCGAAGTAATTTTTACAAAACTTAGACATGCGCAAATTCATTGAAAATTTTGACTCTGTAGCAGATTGTAAGAGCAATAAAAAGTTTTGAACTTTTTTTGTCGTTTTATTATTCGTTTTAATCCATCTTATTTATTAATTTATCCAATACATATGGAAAATATGCATAGCTAATCAATAAAACCTCGGAGCTTTTACAGAGTTTGGATGGGAGAGGAAATTATTTAGACCATCAAATTTAACTGTTTCTTTATATTGAGCCGAGGTATGCCGATTGGTATTGCAATTTGCACATACTAGCGTATATTTTTAATAATGTTTTTTTACCTGGAACTGACAATTTGTTGTTTAGAGCCTAAAGCTACTTTAATTTTATGACTCACAAATAAGCAACATACTTACTTTTAATTTCAATATAAAAATATTAAATTGATTCATTTGTACTTGTAGCCAAACTTGCTGAAATTTTTTGGCAAAAAGCAAAGCAATTTTGCCCACCACGTTATCAGTCCAGCTGTACACTGCTGGATAGATAAGCCCAGTATTTATTTGTAAATTATGTTTTGCTTAAACGTCGCTTGCATATTGATTTTTTAATTCGGGTTTTATTCGTATGTTCGAGTTCGATTAGCTCGAACCATAATCAAATGTTTGTCTTTCATCCTTGCTTTAAAGTGTACATTGTAGACAGTTTTGGCGTGTTTCAGGAAATCACTTTTACAAAAAGCGGGGGATCAAAATATACTATGCAAATTATTATTTAACTGGAAACCTATTTAAATTTCTTTTTTCATCGTTAGTGGGTTTAGCAAAACAAAAATTCGTGTTTCATGTAAACCCTGAATTTTGTTGTTTTGTTCAAAGTTTGTATTGATGTTTGATATCCTGTCTCTATCATTTCAGGTTTGACATTTGACAATCATGAAACTCATGATATTCAGAAACCGAACACGTAGTATAAAGTAGTGGAAACGTTCAAGTTGAATTGGTTTATGCAAAATTTGCATTTCAAATTATAATGTACCTGGAAATGTGTCATTATTTCATTTGTCTTTGGTTTTTCTACAACCATCCAAATTATAATTTCTGCTATCGACGCTGATCAAAACGAAACTTTTCCATTAAATAAAAATTTCCGCTTGTGAAACAAAGAGTTCGACAGTTCGAACCTGACTTGATTCATGCTCATTAAATATACGTAATGGCCTTACTCCTGACGGAAGCAACGAATCCCAGCGCTCTGTCAAGTACTATAAAAGCCGCAGCTTTTTGTTCGGAGACTCATTTTGATTTCTGGTCTTGAGCGGAAGGTCACTTTTCAAACCTGCCCTTTCTACAGCTTTACAAAAGCAATTTTATCAATCTCTCCGAGTTTCAGTTTAATCAGAAGAAACGCAGTCACTGTTTCTTGTTGTATTGCAGAGAACAGGCACGTTTTGCTTTTGTCATTGCATTAACGTAAGATTGAAGCATATATTACTCCAAATTTTTGAATTCATTTATTTGATTACGATAATGTATCATTTAATATTCAATTTCAATTATAATTTTGTTCTATTTTTGGTATTTTTCAAGGTGATTCGGTAATACGTTCTTGAAGTTTACCTAGCTATTTTTCTTTAAAGGTGGATCAAGTTACCTACACTCTGCGCAATCCTGTGAATCCCAAAAAATTCAACATGAGTGGTGCGCTGCCGATGGGTGAAATCATTGGAAAGGGTACCTATGCTTTATCATTTTACTTTGAACTTCTTTAATTTGATTATGTCCAGAATTCAAATGGTTTTCCAGTGGTTTGGTTTCAAATTAAAAATAATTAAGCTCTTTTTGTATATAGACGTCGGCTTGAAGACCTGCGGTAAGAACCTTGACCCCACTAAGGTAAAAAAAACTGATTTTGAAACAATATAATATTTTAGTTTTAGCCATTAACCTCTTTGTTTAAACTAAATAGACGTTTTATTCTTTCTTAGAACAAAAGGCCAGAAGATATACAGGAGATGGTGGAGTTGTATGAGCAAGTATGCCTAAAGCTGTTGGATTCAGGAGCACTGAGCAAAGACCATTATATTTTTACGGAAATGATGGCTCAAGCTATTATTAAAGCGGGGAACTCGGGTGAGATGATTCCTATGGAGTTGCTCGGTACAATTAACGTATGGCTGTCCATAATGGTGGTATCTGCTACACCGGATGACATTATGCATTTTGGAAACGCACAATCCTTGATTGCTGACATATACCTGGGCGACAGGAAGCCGGACATTCCGACAATGTGCGACATTGCGCTTTTGGTCTACGAGACCGTCAAATCGAATGACAATGAAGAATCGGCAGTGTTGATTTCTCTCTACAAGGAATCTACTGAGCTGCTTCAAAAGTCTGGCACCGATTGGGACGTAAAGGACATTATGGAATGGTTATACAAGAATAATTCTTTGTGTTTTCGATTACTACGCCCTTTAATTTTAGAGGTGAATAAGAATATTTGCGATCTTCTTGAAAGGATTGGTGATATACTGACGAATGGAAACTTGAGTATGGCGTCCATGATTGAGTTGAACCAGCAGCTTGCTCAAACACTGATTTCTGTCCATAACTCGGCCGACATGAACATGCTTTTTCAGGCCAACAAGGAACTACTAGCTCTAATAGTCGAAAATCCGAACAGGGCTCGAATTCAAGCCACATTGCTTGAGATCAACCGTTTGGTGATTTATTATACTCTTATTCTGAGTCTTTCTCTAGAAGATAAGAGGACGCAAGATTTTGTGCTTTTGGCCAGTATCGCTGACTTCATGGTGAAGTCATTTGAAAAAACAAGCAAGGTATGTATAGTAGTATACTAAAGTATAGTTTCTTTGTATAAATATTTTACATAATTATGCTTATATGATCTGGTATTGTGTTCAAACTTCAGGTACGGACAAACGGTGAACGTAAAGAAAAGCTGCAGCTAGTCCCTTTCAATAATGACGTTACCTGTTCGGCAGAAGCTCGTGAAGACCGTGCCAGCGTTTGCAAGAGTGAAAGCCAAAACCTGGAGTTCAAAGACCATGAATCTCTGGATCCCGATTGCGTAGCCCATTCCCTGGGTCACCAGGAATCCTCTACCGAGATGGGTGGGGACAAATCCGTAGAAGACAAAGCAGCGCCAGAAAACCCTGGTGAGACTGCACTGCATGGCAAAGCTTTTTACCTTGTAATGGATAACAATGCTTTAATGAAAGTTTCAGAGCTGACCTGCCACAAAGAAAGGCTTCAAATGCGGAGGGAAGAAGAAGACCGTGTTCTGTACACAATTCCTCTACGTAAAGAAAACAGTGTTCAGAAGAATGAAACGGGTCTCGAATCTGAGAACTGCAAGTGAAACGTCACATTAGCTCTTAAGGAATTTTTGTTATCATATAAAAATATTGTGTATTCTTGAAGCAAATAATATAATATGGGTCAAGCAAGACAGATAAGTACCTATATGAGAATTTATGAATCACTAATATTGGGCGGTAGTAATATTGTTAACCACTGAATGAATTTGTATGATAAACATGTGGACGAAGGGAAAGTGGAAATAAATTTGGTTGTTTGTGATAAAAAGCATAAAAGTGTGCTCTGTCATTAATAAATTAATTCATCATTTTTAAGAAAAATAGTTTTCATCAAACATTTGCTCGCACATCTTCATTCAATAAAAAGATAAAAATTACATAATTCTATGCATTTGAAACTCAAGGTTTTCATTCAAGAATTTGATTTCAATTCAAGATTTAAATTCCATATTAATCCGCCGACGTATCTCTGTTGATTTTCCATATTATTCCTTTGTTTATTCGTTGCAACTGGTACCAGACAAACGGACAAATTTCAATCATCGTTAACCACTGACGACCGATCCAATCAATATCTACATACCAAGAAAAATCTGTTTTCGAGCTCTATTATGAAAGCGTGCTTCAGTTTCAGCAAAGCTGATATTATGTTCCATACCTGTTCCACAAGTGTCAAAGAAAAAAGAGGACAAATCTCCGACTCTAGTCATAAATCACGAACATTGCCAACTAAATGGAACTACTTAGAACTTTTATAACCATATTTGTGGAACCGGAAGTTGGCAAATCCAAACCAGACACCAGACCCATTTTTTGTCTTTCATCTTTGTTTTGAGCATCCATTGTGGACAATGTCGACATTTAATTCAGGAAATCATGGTATCAGTGTCCATCAGACATAATTCAGTTGTCCAGAATGAAAAATTGAAATCTATGCAAATTTATTATTTATCTAGAAACGTGTATCACTTAACGTTGTTTTGTTTCTGAGTTTAGCAAAACAAAGTCTCTGCTCCCTGTAAATCCCAAATTTTGTTGACAAAAAATAAGCTTCGCAAATTTGAAACCGGAAATTGATAAGTTCGAAGTTCGGAATGACAATAAGTTTAAATTTTGTTGGAATATGAAATATAAACGTTGTGCAAATTTTGATTTATGAGAAACGTATTTTCTTTATACCTGATCAATTTATTTGGCGGATCTACATTCATGAAATACAAAAATTATTTCTATATAATCTATTAGTAGAATGAAAATATTTACTTTCTAAAACCGGAAGTTGACAAGTTCGAACCGAATTACTTATGCATATAATAAGCATGAACATGTACATGGTTCCAAGCTCATATACATCCATATCCATGCCCTTTTTATGTCCGACTGCACTAAACGTAGGTCATAATCATAATTGAATCCCTGATGAATGTATAAAAAGACCTGCTTCGGAATCCAGAGTCGCATTTTTGGTTTCCGCTCTTGAGTGCTAGGTCGGTTCTCAAACTTGTCCTCTCAACAGCTTTTGTCTTCAAAGCAGTTTTATTAAACTCTCGGTCACAGTTAAATCAGTAGAAACGCATTCACTGTTTATTGTTACAAGACCGTAAGTTTGAAACATCATTCCAAATTAATGAACATTCATTATTTGTGATTCACAAATCATAAATTGTGATAATTTATTTTCGATTGTTGTTGTTTTCTAAAATTGGTTTGCTTTTAGGTGTTTTTGACACAAAGTACAAAGTTTCTCCGAATCCCAAGGCAGTCGTAGTCGTGTGAGGTTGACAGGACAGGGACTCAGGGACTTGAGATAGGAAATTAATTCGCCCTGTTTAAAGAAGGCAAGGAAAATCTGCTTCTTGTGAAATAAATCGTTTCAAAAGTAAGAAATGTTTGAATGTAATGCATTATTTACATTCATTTTAATCGTCTATTGTGTTCGCAGGTCAATATTAAGGGAAAGCGACATCATGGCTGTGGCTGTGAGCACTGCCATTGGCATTTCGGATCCGGATTATGTTCTAGATCTACTAAGGTAAGAACGCTTATTTATGTGACTTTATATATAGACTCGAAGTACACGGTGTAATTATAATTGCACGGGTACAAACGAAAGTTTATAACTATTTTTCTACTTTCAGGTCTGGAAGCCAGATAATGGACGTTGGGATCTTCAAATTGTGCGAGAAGCTCAGGGATAAAATGTTAGAAATGGAAGGAACGGGAAACGAAATTGCTCGTTTGATACAGATGGCGGTTGACTACATGGTTAAAGCGGGAAGAGATGGAGAAGTTTTTAACATGGCCGAACTCCATGACATGAATGTGGAACTGGCCATGTTGATGAAGAATGCTACTGCAGATAATCTGAAGAATTTTGCAAGAGTGCAATTCTCAATTGGCCAACTGATCATGGGCAGCAGGGAGGTGACCAGTGACACACTATGCGACATCGCTCTTATGCTCTGCAAGACCATCGAGTCGAAAGGCTATGAAGAATTGGCAGAGCTGATTTCCCTATACAACCAAACAACTAAAATAGTTCGGAAATCTCCGTACTATGTGGACATGAGTGATATGGAATATCTCTACAAATTTTATTCCTGGCATTTTCATTCTATCCGTCCTTTTCTTCTGGAGAATGAGAAGAATATCACCAAGCTCCTTGAGACGATTGTGGATGTGCTACCAAATAATGGAAACTTGAGCATGGCCAGTATCCTCAATCTAAACCAAAAGATGTGTCAGACAATTGAGTCGGTCCTGAGTCCAGCCACCGAAACGGCTCTGGAAAAGCTGTGCCAGGCCAACTTGAAACTGGCATCTCTTATGGTGGTTTATCCGAACAAAGTCGCTATTCAGTCTGGGTTGCTTCAAATCAATCGTTTGATTATTCAGCAGCTAATCAAAGAAGATGAAGGGAAAGCGACTAGTTTCGACATAATGCTATTGGTTAGCCTCGCCAACTTGATGATGAAGTTCTTTGACAATATCAGCAAGGTATTTTATAATTTTATTGTTTTTCACATTTACGATTGCGCAGCATTAACAAACATTATTACAAAATTGTATTCTGACTCTGACAGGCTCTTCTAGCGAAGGTTCTGTTCGGTAATGGAACCAACGGAATTTCCAAGTCAATCGGGTGGGAACCATATCCCAATCAGAAGAATTGCATTGCCAAATGCTCGGTTAAATCTGTATTGGTGCCGGATGCAATACCAGAAGAAGATGACGCCGATAGTGACGCTACTGTAACTTTACAATCCGTATCCGAACCATTGACGAGTTCGCAAGAATTGCATTCCGCGACTCTCACTTCATTGCCCCGACAAAAGGAGTAGGATTAACCACTGAACGTAAAGGCATGCTATGCCGACCTGATTGATCAGTTTGTGAGTGTAAAGAATGTATTTTCAAACAATCTTGAGATTACATTTTTTATTAATCGCAATTAATTGCTAACACATATTTTTTTTCATTTTAGGCGAAGTCTTCAAAGGACGGAGTTGAGGTTGGATTCGGATTCTTCAATTGTTTGGCAAGGAGTAAGACATGGGATGTATGGTGAATATTTATGGAAGAATGAATTGTTATTATAGAGAAAGAAAAAAGAATGGGAAAAGGAAAAGTATGATTGAGGAAAGTATTTAATTAACTATAGCTTGCAATTTGTAGCTTTTCAGATGGGGGAATTTTTCGTTTTCCTTGTTCAATTCGGCATCTTGCAATTTAAATGATTTTATCATGTCATATCTTTTCCTAATAAATAAACTTTGAATTATGCTGACAAAATATTTGGTAATTTTCAAGCAAATGAGTTATAATGTTATTTCATTAATGGAAAGGTTTAGCTTACAAACGAATCATCAAATACGATTTTACTGCATTAAAATTCCCGAATTTCTTCGAAAGACGCATATGAGCTATAGCATGTAGTGGACGTAAAACTGTAATTTCAAACAAATTAAAACCAGCATCATGTGAAACTTGGGTTCACATAATTTCACATAACTTCAACTTAGCTAGCTCATTACGCATTACGCCGCGGTCGGCCAAGCTAGCACCTAGCACGTTTTACATGCATGACAATCAATTCGAACTGGAACAGTCAAGTGACTACAACATAAAGTATTCGTGTAACATAAGATGTTCAAACGATGTACAACTTGTTATGACCAAATGAGTTTTTCTGAATGGAACTTCATAAAAAGTTTTCTCACGCCAGGAAACTTCCCAATATTGAATTGTATCCCATTTCTACACAGTACCAGAAAGATCTAACTTGATATAAGCAGAGCTTCATTTGTGCAAAGTTTTGATTTTTTTATGAGCACGTACGTACCGATTTGTAAATGCATAATATATAATAAGATACGGATACGTGGAAAGAAAGATAAGTAATTGGACATTTTTACCTATTGCTACTTTTAAGAAATGCAAGAAATTATTAAGCGTTCGATTGGAACAATCCAAGCAGGCAACATGGTTTTGTATTGCATCAACTAGTTACTACTACTTTTGTGCCGTCACTAGCACGGACTAACATGTGATTTCCTAATGTTTAAAGTAAACAATTGATATCAGTTTAAATGAAACATGGCGATTCACGAATTCGTCTTCTTGTTTAAAGTCCACTTAACAGTGGCATTATGAGGTAGCAGCAGCGTTTTTTATCCAAACAAAAAATATAATTGCAGTCTGCAACCTTAGGAAAATACACAGTAGACTACTACAAAAAACTGGTCAGTTTCATGTGCATCAATTTAATGTAGTAGCAACCTGTAAGGTACCTATTCTTGCGCGCGATACGCTGTTACACTTGGTAATATGGAATGTGAGCAGTGTGCATGCGATATCACTGGACTTGGTTACTTTGTAATGTCTTCTTTTGTCCGTCACGCTGATTATATGGCCATTTTATCATCAGTGAAGCATGTTATCGCATGATGGAGACAGAGGATTCATGGGTCTTTCCTGTTTCTCTGTATGTCTTGGTCATCTTTTTATAACAAAGTGGGTAGTATCTTTCGTATCATCATCATCATACTATGTATTCATGCAATTTACGTGTATTTATCTTTGGAGATTATAAGAAGAGACGACATGAATAATAGCAGGAAGCTAAGCAGTTTTTGTACCATTGAGTATCAGAAAAAATGCGTGCACAGGGATATTAAAACGTAGTGAGCTAAGTGAACAGGCATAAGCACAAGTAAATCTTATAATTGTTACGTTACTTTTTATAGTAAGTTTTTACGAAGAAGCCTGAAAGCCCCACCAAGTTTTTCCCATTGTACCTGTTGGACAGGTTAAAATTAAACTCGAATCCAATATGCATACATCCTTTAAAACCATGCTACATCAAACATGCTTCAATGTTAATGCTTCTTACGTTGACGAAGAAATTAAAAATGGGAATTGCAAAACGTTTTACTGTTCAATGTCGCCATTTCAGCGTTGCTCTTGCAGATTGTAATCGGGTTTCTCTGAGCACGGTACTTAGTACGCGCAGCCGTGCTTGGCGTTTTTTAAGAATCATATTTTTCAAATTACAGACGGGGTTAATCAAGACACTAATTGTTTTCGTATAAAAAGATTATATTTTGACAGCGATTTCGATTCTGAAACCACACCGGTACAAAGTATTTTACATACATAATACCTACTTGCCATTCTCTTGTGGTTAGCAATTTAGCATTGATTGAAAGCAATACATTATCAATTTGTTAAGGGCAGGCGTTTCTCCTTTTGTGGTAAAAATTGGCCGGAAAGTGTGTTAGAGTTTATAAATCACAAAAAATAACACGGATTTTGTCATAAGATACTCATCCATATTTTCTTTGGTTTATTGCTGAGTTCAGTGGTTGTATTGTTAATTTGTTTTAAAAAAATAGCTCTGATGTACCCAGTCTCGTGACTCTTTATGTGAACGTCTACAAATTACAGATAGGTAATCATCATTATTTTTTAAAGATAATACACAAACTCGTAAACATAGTGTGGCGGAGCAAATGCCTCTTATGATTTATCATCTTTTTGAAGAATCCAAGTCAAATCACAGCTTGCATATAATTTTTGTCCATGTGCGTAATTGTAAGAGCAAAGTTACCAATTTTCATTACAGTTGCAGCTCAGACGTTGACCGTGATTGACCGTTATTGTGCATTCTGCGTGGTGTAGCAGCATCTTAAGTATAAATTAGCAAAGAACACATTCACGGACAACAGAGCATCGTCAGGAAGCAACGATGGATCTCAACGAGGAGGAAAAGAGACTATGTCAACAGGTACGTATTCCGCATTGGAGCAAAAAACGCTTGAAAGTCCTAATGTCTTTGTTTTGGTGTATGCAAATTTAGACGCGTTTCTGTTTTTAAGTGTTATTGAAATATGCATTGTGTGCAAATCACTTGATAATTATTTTTTAAATTTTAATCATGCACAGCTGAAGGGTCGTATATCTGACTTGAAGACGGAAAGCTTCCGAGTGATGGATTTCAATCTGATTAGGTTTTTAAGGGGTAACGTGAGACTTGGAACTATTTTTCACGTTTATTCTCGTGGTTCTTCCAATAGCTCTAAATAAAAATCACTTTTGACTTTTTAGCTCGCAATATGGATTTGGACAAAGCGGAAGAAATGTTCCGAAAGGTATAATTGATGACGCCACAACAGTATTCTAGAATTTTTAGTGTTTCCTATTACTCATCATGCAATTAATATTTTAACCCGATTTTAGTATATAGAGTGGCGAGAAGAAAATGATATAGACAACGCACACAAATGGGAAGTTTCACAAGACCTGAAAGCCAACTTTCGATATCGTGTTACCGGTTTGACTCACGAGGGAGGTTTGGGTACGTATATAACGCAGGGTTTGATATAGGTACTACTGCTGATATTGTGAACTTTGTTCATGAGAGCTTTTTTTTAAATTGCCAGTTATATGTGTGAACGTTGGTGAATGGGATCCTGCGATCTGCCATGGAAGGTATGATGAATTGTTAAGAATCGCGTTTCATGAACTGGAAAATCTTACTCAAATCCATAAATACTTCTGTATGAAACACAACGCTTTTGCTAAGATGGTAGCTATCATAAATCTAGAAGGATTGACATTTGCTCACTGCACGACTATGGAATGTAAGCAGACATTGTTGGTGTTTCATTAACACTCTGGTTTTGCAAAATTGTTACTGTCATATTTTAAACCTTGCAGGGATACGGGCGTTGGTTACACTACTAAAGGCATTTGAAGCATATTACCCGGAAACACTGAAACGTGCTTATCTACTCTCTGGTAAGTTCCAAAATGTTTACAAAAAATCCTGAATAATTGATATAATCATCGATTCCTATTTTTGATTGGTTTTTGTATTAGCACCTTGGGTTTTCTCTATTCTGTGGTCTATCACTAAACCTTTCATTTCCACTAATACGCATCAGCGACTGCGATTCTTAGGATCTGATAAGGCGGTGTGGAAGGCTGAATTTACACAGTTTGTTGATGAGGACCAACTTCCAATCAGTTTTGAAGGTACACTGCCAGAGGATTATCAGGTAATGTAATAGTTTTTATGTACTTAGTAATGCAAGTGACTGAATACTATAGGAATTTTAATGAACCATATTATTTGAACTGCAGTTGGTATTAAATGAGGATGGAACAGTAGAAGGCAAGTGTGTTAATGAAAATTGCAACCCTGATCAAAATAACAAGGACCGAAATAACTCTGAACAAAAGCCTGTGGACACGATTGAGCTAGACTAAGAAATTGTGGAATTTAATTTCAAACATTCAACATTTGTTATAATGACAGATAGCTAAGAGCCTATTAACTAAATACTATAATAAGATAATGTGGATTACAAAACATAATATATATATTGCATACATATTGTAAAACATAAACTTATAAAAATACAGCGCACAATAAATAGCCAATATTCATAATTTAGTAGCCAAATAGCTTACTCCCTGCCGGTTTCTCTGTCCATCCTGTGAACACAAACGCTCTCAATATATCCCAGACAGTTACGTATTCTTCTGCTAATGCTCTTGCGTCCATGTAAGTTTCAAACATGGTGCTGGTACTGTCGGCATTGTCGATGGTGAGATACAAACTTTTAAATTTTGAAAGAATTTTTGCTCGGCAAATTTCGACCATGGCAGATGGCTTCCCAAAACACTTTGCGGTTGCTCCCTGTTTTCGGCCACCAACAATAACTTGAAGAGTTTTTCCAGGATCCGTTGTTGCCACTGAAGAGAACCATGACATCGATCCAGGAGCAGGTGACAATTTTTCTGAAGTGTCAAATTTCATGAAGTTTTCGGTACTCTGATATAATTCGGGACATTCATACCCATCCAGATAGGATGAGCCGTTAATAAAATCCTTAACCAAATCCTCAAATCTAGTAAACAAAGCTCTCTTCAATGATGCTATAGCGAAGGGTACATCTCCTCCTATTGTAATGGATTTTAGCCGTAGTGGCTCAATTATGAAAATGCTTAACAATGCACCTTGTAGACCCAATATCTGCCATTTGGCTAATTTATCACTGCATGACATGCAAAGCGTGGGATCGCCCTTTCCTGGTTTCACACGACATCTGCCTGTCACTTGAACATCTTCAAACTGTAGAGGACCAGGTTGTAATTTTGCTCCTGTTCTGTGCGCTTGGATTTGGCTGGCCTTACCATTGACCTGCGAACGTGTTCTTATTCTCTTTGGAGGAGGAGATCCAGAAGAAGTGCTTGGATATACATTGTCACCATTTGTCTCTTGGTCAATTATAGCTGCGTCGCCACAAGGTAAATGACTGATGAACATGTGAAAATAAATACCATCTCGCAGTTTTAAGTTGTTCATAATTGTTCTGACATTGTCATCATGTTGGTTTATACACTCTAATATAGATCTGTCGGAACGTCCGGTTTTGACCAATTCAATTTGTTCATATAAATATAATAAAAAACTACGCCGAGCAATAACTTCGGCATGCGAGTCAGAAACCAAATCACCCAAATCGCTCAACTCAGATTCTCCTAAACATTTGGTGCCTGTGCCTATCGAAATAACTTGTAAATTGCTTGTAGAAGTTTCGCCTTCGCCTGTTTTTCGCTCAAGAACAAATGCTGCTAGTGTTGTCCATTCTGAGTCTTCGGGTTTCCCCCTTTTAGGAAGTCTATTGTACTGTGCAAATACTAACGCGGCTAACTCGTTAGGACCCATTGTCAAAGATCAAATTTAGTCGTCGTCGTTAAATACAATTTTCTTTCCCTTGAATTCTGTCAATGAAATTTGCTGCTGCTTCTTCTTGGCTTCCCAGGAAGGATGAAGTTTTTCCACGGCCGCAGCTTCTGCCTGGTGTGGAGGTCTCAACAAGTTTTCGCCTTGATGGTGATACTCACTTGTAAACTTTGCTTTCTTGGCCCCAATCGGCTCAGACTTGCCACCAAACCGACTATCAGATCCACCCCTGCCAAATTGGCGTCGCTCCTTACGATTTTGTGGATGGGGTTTAGATACCAACTTCCCTTTCTTGTACACTGGTTTTGAATGTCCGTTCTGATTATGCTTGTTAAATGGCACAGATTTTTGAAAGGATTTACTCTCTGGGCGAGACTCCGACTCACTTTCAGGTTCATCAACTCCTCCAACGAAAAACGCACTTTTTGGTCTTTTCGTGGGTTTCAGAGCTGTAATATTGACACCGTCTTTACCACCACCTACATCCGCAACATCGTCCTCAAGATCCTTTAAGTCGGTCAAAAATTTAACTTTAACTGTTCCTTCTGACTTATTCAGTAATGGAGCGGGAGTGCTATCTAGCTTATCACTAACACTATTTGAATTTGCATCACTCTTCTTCCCTGGCTTTGAAACTATCTTATTTTTCTGGTTCAATAACTTGGGCTTGAAAGCAATAGGTTCATCATCGTTTTCTTCTTCACCAATGTCCTCCTCTGAGTCACTGTCTGATATGCTATCTTGTTCTTCGTTCACCGATTGATTTTCGAAGTTGTCAACCTTATTGTTATTATGCTCACTCTTCACTAAATCTAACTTTGAATTATCTTCCCGTGATTTCTTCACAGTTGCTGGGGAGGGTGCAGCGTCAGTTTTGTCTTTCTTTTTACCTCGTTTCTCCCTTGTCATTTCCAGCAGGACAGGAATCTGTTTGTCCCAGTTGGGATTCTCGCTTCGGTATTTCTGCACATGGTTAATAATCACGTTATGATGACTTAGTCTAGCCAAGACCCTTTCTTCCGGGGATGCCTGGGGATTGTTCAAAACCTCATCTAGTTTCCGGGTATCCAGCAAAGCATACAGGGAGACCTTGTCCTTTTTAATTTTCTAAGTAATACACAAAGTACATTTAAATACAACATAAATTAACCACACAACATCTAAACTTTCCTTCCATCAAACTTACCTTCAAAATCTGGATTTCTTCCAGCAATCGGTCGCACCTCCGTTGTGCCTTGGCCTGCTCCTTCTCCCCTCCCTTCCGATTCCTATACTTTTTAATCTGATGCACTAATCGTCCAATAATCTGTATCTTTGCCTGTTTCACACCATTTCTCATGCACACTATCTGTTCAAAAGCAAAGAAAAATCACAAAAGTCTCACCAAAAAACCCCAGCTAATCATTAAATTCAGCACACTTACGTGATTATTTAGCTCCTGTCTTTTGGAAAGGGGTTGTGTGGGCTCATCCTTTGGCTTATTATTCTTATTCACCAGCTTTGTCTTAGTGCGTTTCTTCTGTTTGCCATTGGACAATAAGCGCTGTTCCATTCTTGGAAGTCAAACTACCGATAACACCTAAAACCTACCTACAAATTAACACTATTTTAATCTTTTAAATCCTTCAATCGTCAATCAATCACCAGAAAAATCAAAATAAAAGCACGTGCATTCACCAAAAAAGGGGGATGTGACCAGAAAGTGTGAAAAATGCGTGGGCTGCCAGGTGGATTGTGTGGCTGAATGAATACGCAGCATTGAGTGTAACACGGGGAGTGAAGAAGCAAGAAGGCCACTTGTTCTGCTCTATAGACCTTTTTCGTGCGTGCCCGGGATTCCGGAACCTCTGGACTACTGGACGATTCTGCTGACTGGAGTCTCTGGAAAACGCATCTTCTTCAATTCTGCTAAAAATTCTGTCGTTGTCGTCGTCCTTAACTTGAATTGCTCGCTACTTTTGGCACGTGAACTAGGGCTGAGCTCTCAGGTGATCTTGTGTACATGCACAATGCACACTCACCTGATTCCCGACACAAAGTTGCACAGAAATAACATGGAAGGCGGTGATGATGGAGGAAGCGGATCGTCAGTGGATTATTAATTACGATTTAATGAGCTGTAAAATGTTAGGCAATCAGTTTTTATTTTAAATGGCGAATTAGGAAAGTACACTGACGAAAGCGGGGCTGGAGTTATAGCGTTGTTTAATAGTCTTGTGATCATGATGAACGTGTTACCTTACCTGACATTAAAGAGCATATCGTGGTCTTGTGAGAACCGGAAGTGCATTTAGCTGTGGAGCTGTTGCCAGTTAAGATTTGGTTAGCTTTAGGTGCCCTAGCTGATTCCCTATTCCTTCGTGTTCAAAATGAAATTCCTGCAAGGGGGCTCCGGCTCTACTTTCTCCACTCAACAAAAGGTTCGTTATGTTCTATTAATTTTACTGGAAGCTTGTGAAAAGATGGATAATTAGGTTTTATTATGGACTATTTATAGCTAATTCTAGTGACACTTGGAGTGGGAGTAACTGTTGTGGGGATAATGGCGAGATACTTGCTAAGGCGTCGTCCCCATCGCCCTTCCAAAGGATTGGGTGGCCGCAGCTCTGCAGCGTCTCTGGCTCAGGAACAAACTACTCAGAATTTATTACGAGATTCCATTCTTTTAGATGATGCCGGTAGTGTGGATGCAGGTAATTATAATTTGTGGACTTAAAACAAATTGTTTTCTGTGACTGGTGATGAGATGGGTGTTCTAATGCTAATTTGTTGTCTTTTGTATTATCCAGCAACTAGTGTGGGCTCCTTGAATTACTCAAAAGTAATGGCTTCTGCCTTGACTTCCAGTCCCAGACTTCGAAGGTCGGAACAAAGTCTGAGACAGCGTTCTTCTTCTGTATCCTCCGTGCTTACCCAAAGTACTCTCATCTCTGTAGAACCACATAATAGCAACTTAAATTGCACACAGTTAGGCGTGCTAGGTACATTTCTAGGCACTAGACAGATACTTTTTATTACTATTTATTTTGTTAGAGTTGGTTGTAAGAATCATTCTTTTTTAGAAGACTTTAGCATAATTCTTCAATTTGTGTATTAGGCTTGGAAACTCTTGAAAAGTCCATATCCTTTTGGGAAGAGTCTTTGCACATTGTAGAAGAAAATATTGAAGGTGGAGATCAGCGGGAGGTAACAACTAAGCAGCAACTTGTGCGTATTTTGGACTTGGCTTATGAACTGCAGAAGGCAACCGAAGAACTTTACCTGAATGAGGTCACTTTCATAATTGTACAAAATTGATTTTTCAACATCTCTGTTATGATTTCATTACTTATAAACAAGATTCTATTTTATTACATTTTACGCAGAATTCTGTGCTGTATTCCGAGCAAAGCTACGGGCGTTTACGATCTGTAAGTTCAGTGGAATCGTTCATGTCCGCAGAAGATTGGTTATCAGATGATGAGGAAATCACCAAAAGTCTTCAAGCGTGTGGATATTTTGGAGACAGCGGGGACGCTGAATTTCCACTTTACGCAGCAGCTCTACGACTAGTGGAGGCTGGAACTGTGCCATATAGGTCGCTAAAAACTGACATGGTGAGCTGTAAAAGCGGAGATCAGGAATACCTCGCTAAACTTCACTGCCTACGAGGAGCCTTTAGTAGAATTATTTCTGATAATGAGAAGAGACTATGGATAATGAGTAAAGGAAAAGAAGTTCTTAGTGGAATTATGATAAAAGCCGAAAAGGATCCTGCTGACTTTCAAGAATCCCTGGATAATATGGGTTTGTACCCTACAATTTTCTGCATAATTATATTTTTGTGCTGAAACTATTAGTATGACATTAAGAAACATTTACGATCATGTTAAATTCACAGTGTCTTGGTGCCAAGAAGGATCTAATTGGGCCTTAATAGAATCTGAACTTAAGGACAGAGGCCTTCGAGCTTTAACTTTTTATGACATTGTCCTCGACTTCATTTTCCTTGACGCATTTGAAGATCTTGAGGCCCCTCCCGCTTCCGTTTTAGCTGTTACTCAGAATAGGTGGCTATCCAATTCATTCAAGGTAAATCAGCTATTAATGTATCTAAAACTGTTATATAGGAATTGTAGAGTAGTGCATTAATGATGTTGTTTTGTATTCCACAGGAAACTGCACTTGGGACTGCCGTTTGGTCCGTACTGAAAACAAAGAGAAAATGGCTACGCTATCCGGATGGATTTATGGGACATTTTTATGATTTATCAGAACACATCATGCCAACACTAGCATGGGGCTTCCTGGGACCACCAAGCAAACTTCAGGATCTGTGCAATTATTTTAAGGTAGATGCTTGTTAAACACCTATCTTTAACAAGGGTCAATTTACAATCAATCGTTTAATTTCATATTTATTGGGAAATTTATTTTTCAGGATAAGTTTCTCGAATTCCTAGAAGCTCTCTATTCATTTGACAAAGTGAGATACACAAGTTTAGATGATCTAGCAAGTGACGTACTTAAAAGAATGGAAGAATTGCACACAACTTTAATGAATAAAATGGAAGATAACAGCCAGAACGGAGAACTTTTAGCTGCGGATTACTAATACATTAAGAATGAATCATTAATGACAACCAAAGTCGTTTGTGATGATGCCTAATGCGTTTTTCAATTTCACATAAGTCGGGTACTTTTTGTAGGATTATCTAACTCTATATATGAAATCTAGCTTTCTCTTTCCAAAATACAAGATGTCATTTATAACGAAATATAATATTGTAAACTTATTTATATGTGACTCTAAAATTTTTAACAAATTAACAAATAATGACAAAGATCTCAATAACAGTAAATTAATTATTAGTTTTACTCAGGCAAGATGAACAAATAGCACAACGTTCTGTACCAGATGTTAATCAATCTTTATGTGAAGTCATAATTATTTTTAGGATTTACTACTACATTAATATTCTGTTACTTTTTCATGTCAAGAAGAAGACTAATCAATTTTTCTACCTGATTTTCTTGTTTCGGAGACGAAAAGCCAAAATTTAGTAAACGTACTTTTTAAGCAATGTGGAAAGGTTTGCAGTATTTACAAGGATTTTTAAGTAAACGTTTTATAGTCATAATGGCATTTGTGATACATGAATATACTTCCATAATTCACAATCCTTGTTGTGCTTGAGTTGTGGTAGTAGTGACTGGAAAAAGTGACTTAAAGGGAATAATATATCAAATCACTGAAAAGGCAGAATGATTTAAAAGATTTGTCGAAATATTATACGTAAATGGTCAATTTGATATATATACGATGTTATTATGTGCTCACAGATATATATTCAATATTATAACAAAACAGTTCCGACATATTATGTATGTTATGAAATGCAAACTAAATAGCTGCTTTTCAAAGAAGATTAGTCGTGCCAGAAAAGATTGAAATGCTATTCAATGTATGTTTAAATCGTAGCAAAATAATTTATTTGTTTAATGAGTAAAAGTCTTACAATAATGGCGGAGCTAGAAGCTCATGGTGTTTAATGTAGATAAACGGATATAACATTGTCATACTATCCCACAGTCCTGAGATAATAATGCTATATTATATATTTGGTAGTACAAAGTATAAGAAATCGTCGACATCTTCTCTCAAACATTCTATATATTCTCTACGATAATACATAAGAATTTGTTGTTCTACTTGTTCTAAAAGTGCTGTTTAACGTTTATTACACGATGTCATGTTGAACGTTCAATTTACCATACGTTTCTATATGGTTATTACAATAAGCAAAAAATTCCGTCGGATCAACTTCATAAATAATAGATCTAATCACATAAGTGTTCTGAGGCTCAGAACACAATTTGAGTGGAAGCATTGAAAAACTAGCTTATTAATTAGTTATGCATTGTTACAGGATCAAGGCTCATCTTAGAAAGTAAGATTGAGATGAAATACTTATTATTATTTCAAGCAATAAAAAATATCACAATTTATTATTAGTGCTAAAATTATGAATTCAGTTATTCATGAACACAAGACTATTCTAATTTTTATGACTGGCACACGCATTACATATAAAATTACACACTGTCACGCACTAAAAATGTTTTCTTAACCTAAGTTAATTGCAATTGACATCGCTATCTAAGGAAATAGCGAGTCATACGATGGTGGCGGTTCTTCCAGTTTGTCGCATGAGCCCGATTTCTCACCGGATGGCATAAGCGAGGATGATGATCTCGAACGGCACTGTATGAAGATTTCATATATAAGAACACATGCCATTGCGCCAGCAGCAATGATGAGGATGAGTATATGATTTTCCAGCTCCATTTTAGTAATGTGCAGTCTGTGACCAGTACGTGTGGGCGCCTGTGTTTGGAAATTCCAATTTGTAAGAATATTTAATTTATACAGTCTAAAATTAACTTTGTTGAGGACCAGTCCTTATTCAAAGGGAAAGCACAGTCCAAATAATCAAATGACTTTTACTTTGAGAAAGCAATGAGCACAAATCGATTTATAAAACACGGAAGGCCAGATGAATTTGAGGTTGCATTGCATGCAAGCTACAGTTTGCGTGTTATATGCGGGTTTTATCCCGTGGTGGTTTGTTTTCTGAAGGTGACGGATATCAATATTGAACGTTGAATTGTAGGCTTGGTTTTGGCTTGGGAAGAGGGGTGTATAAGTTGCCTACGGCTGCAGTTAAATTCCACTATCAAGAAGGGGAGAATAGACCGGGCTTTCCAATAAAAATTCCTTTTTCTTGTCCTTGTTTATTGGCAATGTTAAGCACACGCTTAAGTGGTTATGTTAATGTACCAACGTAGAACGATAAAAAATGCAAGCACACGACGGACTAAATTCATAAATGTACTTGGTAAGAACAAGTAGGATGAGTGCGTTTTCTTATAGGTGATTCCCCTTGTCCAGTAGCGGTCAGGTTGGTAATTGATAATACCGAGTTTGATTAATGTCCTGACTTTCTGTATAATCGCAAGAAAACAACTGTGGAAGAAGTTTTCTTATTTTATCCAATACCTAAAACAGAATAAAACGAACTAACATTAAATACTGTCACTAATATCAAATACGATTTTTCATAGAATTAGTGCAAAAGATAAAGACATACTTTGCATGCATGTATTACCTCTTCTATGTGGGTATTAGTATTAAGGCGTTTAATGATTTATGTATATAGTTTCAAGAATGAATCTAGCATTATGGGGTAATATGATGTAATCAGAAAGAAACATCGGCAACACTTGTCACTCCGAAAAAATCATTTTCTTTTCGAAACTTGCAAACAGAATATTATTCAAAAATCCAAAACTGCAAACTTATGTCTATATGACCATCCTTCTTGACAGCCAAACCGAAACTGTTGTTACCGTCAAACAAAAACGAGCTTTTTTGTGATTGTGACTACAGAGTTCCATGCAGAAAAACATGTTTTCATTCGTATGCGTTCATGAAGGTAGAATGTTGTGTGATGTCCAGTATTGTTTCATGTTGCATTCGTAGATTGGGGTTTTCATATCATTACCCAGTCTATACAACATTAATGTACTGGTCTGGTAGTGATAAAAAGAGGGGAAACTATTTTTACCTCACGGATATGAAATATACAATAACAAGTTCAAAGTTTGTCTTTGTAACCATCTTTTCCCACATTTTGATAAACTAACCAGAAGAGTCAGAATATCAAAACCACGTACCAAATTATAATAATATAATGGACTATATAATAGCATATTATGTTTAATTTTTATATGCCGTTACTTTGTTTAAAGTTTAAGCTTGGTCAGTGATCGAATGAGCATTCCTGACCCACTCAACGTCAACTTCAATATATTCCCTGTGGGGAAGTAACTTCACCTGTGGTTGCGGTTTTTTCATCAGATATTGCTTAAAAGCGTTTGTCATGCAAATTGATAAAAACCAATTTGTTCCTGTGACATAATATACGAACTTGATGCGTGCGAATTCTATCAAGATGGATGGTATCTTTCCATGATGCAAAAAAACCGTAGTTTCCAGAAGAAATTTTATTTTGTAAGCATATTTGTGGAAAGTTGGGACTTGGGTCAACATTCTAGCGTGTATAAAAATCTACTGATTATGAGACGTGTCATGAGGCTGTCAACAGGAAACCATTGTTTTCCTTCAAGAAAACCTGTGCGTAATCCCAAGTTATCCCAATCCCAAGGACTTATAGATATATACTTATAGACTCCTCTCATAGTAGTCCCACTAGTCCCTTACAATCAGCTACTATCGCTAGATGGACTAAAGTTGTCAACAAAGCCTCACAAAATGTTGTTACCCGTTCATTGAACGCGTGGCCTAGTTTTTGAGTAGTAAAACTTTTAACCAATCGTAAAAATTATGTTGATGAGTTTGCTTGTACGCGTAATAACTAATAACAAGCAATTTTCAAACTACCTATGTCCATTATGTGTATTACATTTACATATATCTCTTTCTTGTTTACTATGTAAATCGCATATTTACTCAGAAGATTACCTATGCACGATTGCTTTGTAGGCAACTTAAAGTAGTACCAGAATGATAGTGACTAATGACCACCTAGTTCAAGTGCAAAGAATATATATGACCAGCCGAAAACAGAATTGTCATGCGATGCGAAGTGAAGTATTTACAATTTACGAACTCTAATGGGAAATACCTGTCCGCGCGTCTAAAAGCTTTTATTGCTGAATATTTCAAAATGCTTGCGGCTAAATCTCTTGGAACATTGTCGGGCTTTTCCTAATCACTAAATAATCACCTATTCAATCCGAATATACGCATTTACATGCATTTTCTTTAGCTTAAAGAATCTGTTTCAAACTTTTCATATGATTAAATATTTACCTATATGTGACTTCCCAGTCTCCTCAGTATGTTAATTTCTCACTTCTTGAATTCCATATTTTAAGAAATTTGTTTATTAATGTAATTTTCATTGAAAGTTGTTTCTTTCTATATTAAACGTTAATTTCGTATTCTGGAACTGGAAGTTTGCGTGAAGATGCAAGTAACTAAAGTATACTGATTCAAAAGGAATTCCACGACACAACTTGCACACAAAATCAAAAACAAAACTGCAATGCAATCTAGTACAGCAACAACGCGTAAATTGTCAACGCTTTTGTTGGGTAGTTCGTGGCTTGTCGAGTGTTACGAATTTCTCGCACGTCGACAACGACTGCACGTAATCACCAAGTGAGGTAGTTTTAAAACTTGACAAAACACAAAGCGAATAACGCAACGTGTAAATTAAGAAAAATGCTATCCTCGAACTTTCGGTATTTCAGTACATTAATTCAGCCACATGCACTACATTAAGACTGATCTGGCATTCCGTAATTAGTAGTAATTTCACTACCTTCCTTTCGCACTTCTACAAACACAATACTTCATTTAAGAAGTAACAACAGAGTAGAATGGTATGATATTATGATTCCCATTACACTGATAATTTGATAATGTTCCAATTCCATTGATGTTTTACCTTTTATCATGTAAATTGGCTTTGTAACAGGATGAAGATCCATATTATACATCTGAATATTACCAACTTACACAGCTTCTGCTGCGTTGTAATCAAATTGTATACAAGACGGGATATAAGGACGCGTTTGCATTGTTCTACGCAAAAATGCGAAAAATAAGCTGGCAAGTACAAATTGTTATATCTTTCATCTCTCACCTTCTGTCTCAACCAGTATGTACAAGCTTGCCTTTGTCGTATATGAATTTAGTTTACTATAATTGCTAATAAGTCACTAGGCATTGTATGGGAACACTGATGCAATGAGTACAAAATTCAGCATTAGACATCCAGCCAGATTTCAGGTTCCCAAAATAATACCTGAGATGTCTCATGTCATGTCTACCACGTACTTGTACTTGGACAGCATGATTTACGATATTATAGCTTGGTTGTTTGTGTTTGGAAATTGTCCTTGCTTGTATGAGCGAAGCATCTTCGGTTTACGCAACAAACTTGAAATTGTCTTTTTGTCATTCATGCATTTTTTCATGGTACTGTCATTCTTTTGTAGACATGACAGATAAACGATAACAATTCTCTATCATACGTGTTGGCCAGAATAAAAAATCATTCAAATTCAAAATATGCTCTCTTGTGTTTGCCCAGTTTATTTTACCCGTCACTGCTAATAAACTTAGAGGAAAGAATCGTAAGGAAACAGATCCTGCTGCATGACGAAAGTTGAAAGTACAAACAAACATAGGAAGTTATGAATACCGACTTTTCGCAAACCTTTACTAATTGCATGATGATGAACATAAGTTGGTTGGCTTAATGGAGTTTGCGTTCAATCAAACGACATCGTATATAGGTTATATGCTTATGTCCCTCGGGTCACTATATTAAACGTATTTCCGTTTTATATTATGATGGTTGCAAACAGTTTTGTAGATAATCTTTTAAGATAATTTGTTTAATCTGATAAAGCATCATATGCGTATTTGCAAAAAGACTGATAATAGTGTTAAGTTTCTCATGCTTGTTTAAATTGTTGAAAGCGTCAAGAGTTGTTTATAAGTAAATCAGGATATGAAGATCCCGATACCTGTCAAAAGTGCCAAACCAAATAATAAAATATTTTAAATATATGAAACGCAAGCACAGCAGAATGAACACTTTGCTGTTTACATAATGATTTGATGATGACTAAACCACTAACCAGTAAACAAGCATAGTTTTAGGATTTTCCTCTTTGTTTTACTCCTGTAATATTGCTGTATACATTGTGTCACGGTTTTTTCGGTATGAAAAATACAACCTTTAGGAAAATTAACCTACCTAAACCAAACCTTCAATCATGACATAAAGAACACAAAGCACAGGAAGCTTTGTTCTCCTATCATTGTAAAGGAAGAACAAATAAGTAGCGCCCTTTGATTTTCCTAGGCTGTTCCAAAATACTATTATCGCTTTGTGCAGCTCGTGATATGCGACAAGGCAAATAAAACACACACCTTTGCATAACACGAAAAATCAAAACAACCAATTCGTCGGAAAAAGTAGGTTTGCAATGTAAAACTTTGTTTTGCAAACACGTTACAACGTGTTTAGTGAGTTTAGTCACAGTAAAAACCTCGAGTCTCATGAATGACATGAAAATATGGGTAAACACGTTACTACATAATTCAATATTACACAATAAATATTATGATGTTCCAATGCACGTACCTTGTTCCAAAGCTTACTTCCGCTTTAGTTAGCACGATAATCGTTTCTGGGTTTTAATGTTTGCCTTTTGTCTATCAAAGTGGGACAGAAGGTGTTGTTATGAATTCGCACTCAATTATTTGTTCACTATTGTTTTTATTATGTATTGTCACAGCTAAAAATTATTGCCTAATTATTATTACACAGTTCTTCCGTTCATTTGTATCTGTTGGGAAATGCTGCTGAAAATAAAATAAATTGAAAAGACACCAGCAACAACGATTTCATGTAACTTTGAACTTGAAAACTTTGAAACTGAAATGATTGAAGATTGCAAGATTTCTTCAGAATATTCAACTACATCATGGAAAATAACAAAAAATCAAGTTAGAACCTTAGTTGATGATACGATAGACACCACACGTGGACGTAATTAATGTTTGTATTTTTATTGCGATTTGCAATAATGAGCAGACCAAGTGAGCAGACAACTTTACTGACAGCAGTGGCGATTCTCCTGTTCACTAGGGCTGGAACCGGCTATCGCCTCTGAGAATGGTAGCTGGTTCCCGGTAGAAATAGCTTTTGTTTCTCATTAGTCACTTCAACCAGTCAACTATTCCGATATTATTTGCTACTTTTCCCACGATTTGTGTTCGAATTCTTGTTTTAAAAACTGACGTCTGCAAAGGTTTTAAAGTACATTTTTTTCCAATGTCATACTCCGACTGCTTTCGTCATCGAAAACACGTATTTCTTCATTACATAACGTAATTAATATTTTGACGCTTGCAAATTTTTAGCAAATGCGCATGTATTATCTATTTTTAGGTTTTGACAATTATCGTAGATAGGTATCTAGAAGAATGTAATTATGATTGTGTATTTGGTCTCAAATCAAGATCTACTTACAACACTGAGAGCGAAACTTACTTGACTGATACGTTATTACCAACACCAACCTCTTTGAATGTATATTTGATATTCAACATTTTACCTTTACCTAGTCAGTTCATTCATCACTGATTATGACAATGATGGTCCAGTAATCCCTTGTCTTATGCTGACATCTCGTTGATTATAATTAGTAGTACTCATCATATAAGCTAGAGTATTTTCTCTTTTCAGGTTATCGCTTTTATTGTCAATGCGTCACGCAATGAACATGACAAAGGAAACTGGTGAGCGATGAACGCAGGCATAATCTAGTAGTGCGCAATAGTGTGGCAGCACTTCAGTATGTTTTATAGTATTAGGTAACTTTTTTATGCTTGCCTATTATAAACTGTCAAAAATTGTGAGGGACGGACGGGACGTTTGTAATTGCTTTTTTCGTTTTCAACTTCAGCGTTCAATATTTTGGAGCCTCTGTCAGTCAATGAGAATTAGACAACCCTTAAAATTTGTTCATTTCAAGCTTTGCTGATGAATTTATGAACTTTTTATTAGTGCCTTTTGCTAGCGTACAAAGATTGACAATAAAACTAGTGATAATGATTCATTATTTGAGCAAACAAAATTGTTATCCTTGCCAATAATAGTTGGTTGGCGTCACTTATCGCACCTAATTTACGAGTGAGGGGATTAGGAAAAATATTATTGCCCTCCGAAGTGAGCTAACTCAGCTAACACGATTTTTTATGCAGCTTGTATTTTTACTATTTTTAGCTGGCGATGTGACCTTCATATCACATATTATCATCTTGCATTTGGATGGTACTAGGATTGGAGCATGATTTTTTGTTCAAATAAGCGTTCATTAATTTTGCGGACACCCATTCACGTGAACACATACAAGTGCCTTGTTCCGAAATTAATTTTTGCCATGTTGATAGAAAAAGACAATAAGAGGAAAGTGTTAATAATTTGGGTTGTAAAATTGCGACTCTAATAATTTCACGAGTAATTCCATTGTTTTGATAGCTGCAGAATCTTTATGCCTATGATATACCTGACTGGCATTCCCATTATCAATCAAACACTTAACAATTGTCCATGTGCATGCAAAAGTTTTTATTTCGGTGGGTAGGTAAAAAATTCAATTTTCATCTTTCGGTGAATCCGCAACTAAAACGGAAAGCTCCTTTTCCTGTGGCTGTAGCAAAAGTAGCCACACAAATTAAAAATTAAGCTTAATCATCTTGCGTTTTCAGACAGTCCTTGAATTGAAGGAAATGTTGACCAACAACGCACCGCATTTCTTTGGACCTTTTTTGCTTGTTAGTCATCAAAGAGAATTGCATATACCTCTTTGGTTAGTCATATATTTGGATACTATGCACTGCACTGGAAATTAAGTATAATATACCTATTAGGTACATATTTACCAAAAGGTGAAAATTTTGGAGTTGAGCTAATTGAAATAGACTGAACATTTATTTTTGTGCCTTTTCCTTTAAAAGAACAACGTTAAGTTGCGTGTGCACTGTTCATTAATAACGGAAAATTGCAATTAATAGTGTATTGTTTTTGAAAGAAAAATGTTCTATAATTGACATTCAATGTCAATGTCAGTAATAGTAAGCCCTTTTAGTGTTTTAGCATATTCAAAGTTGTCAATTAGTCAACTGTGCTAGCATTATTCCTCCTAAAAATGGAACATCATAAATTTTAAATTTTATGCACAATCGATTAAGGTTTTGTGTGGCTTATGTAATAATTATAAAAGGTAAAACAGGAGTAAATGATATAATATTCGTTTTTTGTCAGTTTCTTTTTCGTCTAACGTTAATGATACTAACGGTGACATCATACTTTTATATATTGTTTCTCATGAGCACCCACTTTCCACATCTTTTACCATATAGTGATATAGACAACAATTATAAACGCTTTAAAGCATTTCAAACTACTTTGTAATATTTAGGTACATCGTTTCGTGGAAAAAGTTTCACGTTTCATCATCAACGATGTAAGATTTACTGGGAACTGTGATGGATGAAAATCTCTGTTTTTATAAGTCTTTATCGAAACAAGGGGAAGTGCAGTGATTGTAATATGCATAGACTGGTAATATGAGTCATCATGGCATCTTGGTAAAATTGCAGCATGTATTTGACGTGAAACTGCTATTAGCTTTGATGATATGCACATTAGTTACGTAAAATTAGTTCGCTCTTGTGTGGCTTATTCTTTAAAACGGAAATACCATATTAATCTATACCTTCTAAAAGCCGGCTTGCTACGAGCTACGAGCTACAGAATAAGCAAAATTATAGAAATGCATGAGCATGACAGTGCAGCTTCTATACTGATGATGAGATTGATTTGCAACCTGTGACGTATGACGTTTATTCATGCCGGGTTTTTGTCATTATGAATAGCCGAGGACGACAAAAAACACCGCGATGTATATCATTTTTATTGCATACAATTAATTTATGAGCAATGTACTAAGAACTTGACTACAATAGCATTTTTTGATAATGACATGCTATATTTTTCACACGTGTGGAGGTGGAAGGAAGGTGAGATATTCATTTTTATTACTATGAAAGGTGTTTACTAGAGGAGACAAACATTTCCACATCATGTCATATAACTTTTTGTGACCATTTCATTAATAGATGTTTTGAGTCCACGAAATTCGATGCTATTTTTAGCATTTCACTACATAAAGGGACTACAGGTTTCTACGGGCTAGATTTGAGTTATAGATCTGGAGTATATGGGCTGGAAGGCCTGACGTCATGAATATTTGTGCTTGTCTGATTTTCATGCTTTAAAAAGTACAACAGCGTCTTAAGAAACAAGGCTGGTTGGTAGTTGATATTTGATCGACGATTAGGTAATAATAAATAACATTCAAAAAATAATTCCATCATAAAAGCCGTCGGAACCCTACGGAGAAGAGTCTGCACTTGCGAATATACCAGAAAACAACGTTGACAATAACACTTTTACACTTTGATGCAGTTGCAAAATTGCCATTTCCAAACCTATTTCATCAGTAGCACCCACCCACATCATAATATTTTGATGACTATTTGCTGTATTCTTAAATGTCTCTATTACATGCGGTTTGGAAACTGATAACACTGTCGCAATGACAAATGTATGATAATTTACTCATATTACGAGATTTTTATGACAATGAGGGCGAGATGATGAGAAACCTTTAAAAATGATAGCTCATATCTGTTATTCAGTTTTCTATACTGTTGACACGGACATTTCACAGGCGAACATGGCTTCAAAAAGGACAACTGTTGTACTTGGAGCACTAGCATTGATCACGGTAGAATTTGAGAAAATCAAGAGTGCTTCATAAATAAAATACACACCATTTTGGCAAAATAACATTTGAATTGAACTGTCCCCCAGTGCGTCAATGCCTATCCGCAAAACTTGGAACAAAGTCGTCAACCTAGACAGGATGAGGACGAATCTAACCCCATCAATTTTGGAGCTCAAGTGGCTCAAATAATTACTGGTGTCTTTACTGGCAATCTTGACTCTATCATCAAGGGCTCCTTTGGTTTCATTCCTGACCCCAACGTAAACCAGCTATCTCATAACACTTGGGAAACTCTCAAAGGAAATCCCACTCAAAGACCTTTATGGCTTCCATCCACCACTCCAAAAGAAGAGTCTGAGCCTGAATCTCCCTCAAAGGAGCCACCAACTCGAAAGCCCCCACCACCTCCACCAACTCGTGCAGCAGCAACATCACCTCCAGCGGAGTCTCACTCTGCCCCAGTTCAATCTGCTCCGAAACAACCACCACCGGATTCGGTTTATGCTCCAGATGTGTATGCCCCAGGGTCTTCATTTTACCCCACAAGAGCTCCAACCAGAACCACGCAACCAACTTATGCCACTCTAGCCCCTCTTTCAGTTATTGAGGGAACGGGTTCTACTGAACCGGAAGCTAAAACAACAATCCGAACAACAACAGAGGACGATGATGATATCGATGAAGCAGAAGGATTTTCGTCATCGGAACTTTATCGGCTTTAAATGGGTTGAGTGGGTAAGCCGTATAAATTTAGAAAGCATCAAGACCAAGATACTCAAAAAGTATTTCCCAAAAGTATTTCACGTTAGAATAAATAAAACTGAAAGTTATACATTAACGATTAACGGTTCGTCCAGACCTTGTAGTTTAATAATAAGTAATTCATTCATCTAGTACTCTAGTACTGCTAGTACCTATTGTTTTCGAATGTCAAAGACACTGGACACAACGGTGTGATACGTTCGCTCGTTATTTTTTACCACCCACTCAATCAGTTTTTATACGTTATCCTCTTCACTTGATCCCACAGCAAGATGAGATATTATCCATTGAGGGTTAACAAAGATTAATTTGATACAGCATCAATAAATGTAATGAGGTTTGAGACTCATTAATCTGGCAAGTTGGTCACATCTGCCTGTCACTGGAGTCTTTACACGCATTGTTTGAATTCCAGATTCCATCTATATTCAACTTCAGGTTGAGCACAAACTAACTGTTTTATCTATAGTAAGTAGGTATTCAACTGTTGCAGATCTCTCTTTTTAATGGCTCCCCACTATTTTCCCATTCTCTCTTTACTATGAGCAAATCCCAACATGACCACGATGAGAAAACTAATCAAGTTGATGACGGAAAATACATTTTACATGAGCAGGAAAATGAGCGCACACGCTACTAATAATATTATTTTCATGGAGAAAAAATCTAATCACCACAAATGCAGTCGTTTCTAAATTGGCCACCCACTTGTTTTTCTAAAAATCTAAAAAGTAAACCTATTAATTCGTGACGAGTAGGCTGGCGTTTCGCGGTGACATTATGAATTGGAATGTCACATTAAAAAATGCTGGCATTCATGGAATACTGTTTCTTCTTGTGGTAAGTAAGTGCGTAAGATCATTTAGAAAGTTCTTTCTTTTGGGAACCACACTCGTGGGTTTTTGAATAACATCATTAAGGAGAAAACTTTAATTTTAGCTTTCGAATTCTAGTTCATTGTAGGACCAGCACTTACCTTTACATTCCCAGTTTACCACAGTCCCATTGACCTGGAAAATGTTTCTGTTCCAGGCAATAATACCGCTTCTGCGTCTACTGTGAGTTTCCTTTTGATATAAAATAGGCCAAAAAGAAAATTATTTTTGGTATGAAACGAAAATGATTTATATAAAACCAGGTCGAAATTCTCCGGAATATGCAAACCGTCCTAAGCATAACCAGACCACTAAGCACAAAGCGTAAAGCAGTTAAACAGGAAGATGGCGATTCGCAAGGCTCTGCAAATGCTCTGGCATACTTAACCGATAGCTTTGGAGGTCAACTGGCGGGGCAAGTTTTGAGTCTCATCTTATCATCGGTCACTGGAGACGTGCGGGGAATCCTGGGAAATTCTCTGAATCTCTTCCAAAGTGACGAGCGTCGAGACCAGGTGCAACTGTTTTTAGATGACCTCTCACAAAACTTTCTAAAGTTTACCGGCCTGGGACTTTTGGTAACGACAAAGTCACCACTGCAGCAATCAACGCCATATCCAGGCGCACCCGTGTTACTAGGCTCAGGCAGTGGATTGGGTGGATTGGGCGGGTTGGGAGGACAAACGCAGTTGCAAGGACTTCAAACTTCTCAATCTATTCCAGTCTCCTCGTTTGGAGGTGCAACTGGTGGAGTTCCTGCATTTCCCCCTGCATCGGCATCCAGTGCAGGTGGTATTGCATCCCTTGGCGCTTCCGCAGGCTTGCAACAAAGACCTGCTCAACAAGGTGCTACCGCCGCTGGGCAACAACCCATAATTTATGTGCTTCCACAATTGGCAAATGGAGGACAAACTGGTACCGGGGGTACAAAAGCTGGAGGAAGGGTCACGACTGCCAGCACCAACTCAGGGGATGATGACTCCGAAGAAGAAAGGAGGCTATGGAGTGCATAGTTCTAAAAAATATGATTGAACAAAGTATTTAATTTGTTGTGAGCTTTTGTTATTCTTGCTCAAAGAAGTACATCATCTAAAATGGAGAAGATAAAAGAATTCACCATTTTTGCATAAATGTAAAAAAAAACGTAACGTTAACCGTATTATCATTCGTTGTTGATTAATAAAGTATTATGCCAAGTTTATTGTTCTTTACTTACTACAAATTCCACCTGCTTGCTTTCGATTTCAATTACATCTATTCACAGTTCTTATGCAATTAATGAAAATGAAAAATGTCACATTCACGTAGCATCTATTGTTCGTATAGTGTGTAGGTAGGAGAATAAAAGTAGGTAACTCTATGATAACGAATTATTATAGAAATTTGAAACGCCTAAACATGAAACACGGTCCTGTCCCTAGACCTTTGCCATCTGTGTAAAGAAACGAAATCTTTATTCTGAAATATTGAGGAATAATGATGATTCATATAATGAGGAATGAGGAATAAGCTTTAAGCTTCTCCGCATATAAAACAACTGTAGATGATTATACTAATTGATGACACAAGTTACCGTCAGACGTATAATCAAAAATCAAAAGTTAGTGAAAGTTTTAAAATGACACCATCTTAAAACAATAACTTTCGTCCTACTCCCAATTTCCAAACGCACATGGTTTCGTATGGGGAACATCATCGGAATTAAATGAAAAGTCAAAATAATTCGTTCTCTATTATCGCTTTGAAGTTATCAACGAGGCAGCCCAAAAAATATTTTATAAACAGATAACATAAGCATAGGTAAGTAGCGTGTAATGTATTTAATTGTGTTTTAGTAAACTTCAGTTTAGCAGTCATTTTATGACGAAGCTTTCTCGTATCTAGGTTTTCCTTTTAAAACAGTTGTCTACTTTGAGAAAAAGGTGTGATAAATCGTACATGCAGGTATACCATCATGAAATATTTCGTATTTATAGCCAACATACTAGTAAAAGTTTTGACCGTCTAACTAAAGTCAGCGCATGCATGCCCAATAAACCACTTGCTAATTGGTTAACAACATTTCACTTTACACGCTAACATCACGGTCAAAGGGTTTTATTTCTGTAATTTTCTTTGCTTCCTCTGTCGCCATCTCTTAAAGCGTCAATACGTATACTGTCTGGCACTGATTCATTCGCTGTGCATTACGGATTCAAAAATAAATATCCTGTCACAGCATTATGTTGAATGCCCTGACACATGTAAAAACAATTCTTTGTTTTAAATGCAGAGATGGATTTTACAAGCCCATTAAGAAACGAAACCAAATCAAGTGGTGTGATTCAAAACAAAATGGTATAATTTCAAACGGATCTCTCGAAAGGTGCAGTATCCTCAGGTACCTTTGTCGTAACGGACGGTCGAGTCTCTGAAGTTTGTCTTTAAAATTAGCGAATTAAAGGGAAATGTAGGCTAGTGGAGCCTATAAAGCACCCTAATTGTTATGCATGCCGTCATCATTCGCAAATTGCCAGTGTTTATGACAGTATTCACTCAGATTTGCACCGTCTAGTACACATTGTCGACAGATTAGTACATTCATGAAAAATGGCTGTACCCTGGAAAATCTTTAGGAACTTGTTTGTTCCATTTGTACTCTCCATATTTGCAATTTCGCTTGTCATTTCAAAGCCCACAGAAGTAAGTCTAAAAAATTTTTTATTCTTCCTAATTTATACAGCATTTGTTTCTTCTTTAAACAAATACAACTGAATAATACTACTTTTTCTTTAATTTCAGGACTCGTTGCCGCAAAGCTATAATAGTTTAAGCAATAGGCAGCCAAAAACATGTAAGGCAGCGTCTATCTGCATTAGAATCAGTGTTTTATTTTGGAAACACTTAATTAAGATATATATTCTTTCGTTTTATCCAATAGTGGACATGCAAATGGGAATGAACATGTTCAAAGACATGATTCAAAACGGAATGGCCTTTCGTCCGGTGCCACCTCCTTTCCCCAGCCTGAAGAATTTATTCAAAACGAATGGTACACAATGGAGGTGGGTTCCTCTTGGAAGCATAATATTCAATAACAATGGCAAAATCATTGGAGGATAGCTGCCAAATGGACAATGGCTAGCCCTAATGTGAAGTGCGGGAGAAAACAGCTCTACTACTAAATACTCTTTTAATTTAGACGATTATACGAGTTATCAAATTTATTTTTTTCTAACAATATCAAATATATAAAGCAGTATTTTTGGACGTATAAATGGAAACTAATTCTTTCAAGTTATTTTGTGTTAACATTACTACCAATAAATGACTTGGCAGTACAAGAATGATAATATACACTGCAAACTTGATATTTACATAAAATATTTTTCAATAATATACAGAAATAAAGGTGAATGATTCATTCATGGTCGAGCGGAAATACTTATTTGACAAGATTATGATAGTACTGATAAATGTAGAAAAATAAACTGCGAGGACTGTTAACTAGAAAAAAAGTATTAATAACTCAAGTTTGCAGAAACGCGTGTCGAAGGAGCTCGGTTGCACTTGGCCTTTGCTTGTAATCCGGTTGAAAGCACAATTTTAAAACAGACAGAACATCGGATTCGCGTAAATGAGGGGGTAGAGTTGGGTACATGATATCTCCTTGGATGATAGCTTGCATTTTTGGAACCTGGTGTGTTATGTGTTCGAATGGAGTTCGTCCATAGACCATAAGATACAAAATACATCCTAGAGCCCATATATCCGACTTTGGGCTTAGCTGAACACAAAAATCATTTATTGATGTATGGAAGGGATAACTATAAATAATATCTAGCTGAATTTATCAAAGTACTCAGATTCTAACCTTTGATCGACCCGAATCATCTTGTCTGATAATTTCAGGACTAACAAAATTTAGGGTTCCCATCGGGTTAGGCATTGCAATACTTGTGAGGTCACTCTGAAGTCGTTTAGCTATTCCAAAGTCAATTAACTTAAGGTTATCATCAACCCATACGAAGTTGGCAGGCTTGAGGTCAGCGTGGACAATTGGAGGGTCTGCAACGCATAAAGACAAAAAACTTACAACTGAACACTTGAACAGATCATTTCATTTTGACAATCAAGTATCAAGATTCATCAAAACAAAGTGGTTTAACGCTTACCTTTGCTGTGAATTTCTTGTACGATAGTTAGTAAGCTTTCCCATATGTACTTTATTTTCAAAAGCTTTAGTGGTTTTTTGGTTCTATGTGCCTTTAAAATTGTATGGTTTAAATCACATTGGCCTTTCTCCATGAGTATTTTCATGGTCCGCTCGGCTCGATTGAACTCCCTTGAAACGATATCATTAAAATTACAAACTACTGACACCGAACATGATAGTCCAATCATTAAACTGTAAACCTCATAGTCTTACTTACCAATTATGGATATCCACTACAAGATCCGTGTCTTTTAAATCTATCAGCATTTCTACTTCATTAATACAATCCTGTATTATAGCTTCATCGAATCCATGAAGTTGAACAATTTTTAACGCAAATTGCTTTCTTGTATCCTTTTCCATAACCTGTCATAAATTACAAAAAAAAAGTGTGGTACGTGAGATTGGGAATATCATATTCCGAATATGTAATACAAATTAATTTGAACTTTACATATTCACTCATTCATACCAGTGAAACTTCTCCGCAACCTCCTTTACCAAGCTGTTCGAGAATAAGGAATTCCTTGTCTTGAACATGTTCGCTCAGAAACTTCCAACCTGAACCAGTTGGCTTCTTGGTGCTGGAGGGCATAGATTTCTTTTTGCATGATTTTGGTTTTGGAGTTTGCATAGTGTATTTGCGGCTCTGTTCTCCAGCGGAACTTGCCGGTGGTGCAGATGGAATAACTGCTGCCACATCTGATGACGGAAAGCTCCTATTATTTTGTTGATGTCCACCATACGTGTGGCCAACCCCCGCGGAAATGGTTCTAGGATCCGCATTCTCAGTGTTCCCATTACTAGTACGAGTCTTTGTTTTTTCCTGTTGATGTGAATAACCGTACGGAACTTGAAATCCTCTGTCCTTGGGAGTAATGTTATCTGGATTCTGCTGATGAGGATGATAGTGATAATAGTTGTGTTGCTGGGTTCTTCCACTAGTCACGCCGTCTTTAGTGGCCCTTTCCTTAGCATGGTGATTCTCATAAATCGGTTGCAATGGATCTTTCTTGCCGGCAGTATTGTTACCAAAATTTTTTGATGATTGCTCGTCTGTAAGCGTCTTTTCAATAACTGTAGTTTCTGAAGCGTTTTGACTTTTTTCAGACAAGAGGCTCCTTGACACTGGCGACGTTGTCGGAACATCGACAGAGGACTCAATGTTTGAATGAGGGGTGTGACCATGTGGAGATTCATCGAAGGAAGAGGCGGACGCAGGTGATTCAAACAAGTTGCGAACGTGTAAACTGGAGGAGCTGGAGTTTGAATTGCGAATAGGATGAACAAGCGTTTGGAGGGTTGCAGGGCTCAAATCTAGTCCTGAATCGTTGCTCTGTGCCTTTTCTAAAAGATACCGCGACAATCCTCCCAACCTAAATAGTAAATAATGAAAATAAGATTTAAAGTTTCCAAAAGCTAAAAAAAGCTAAACAGTTTCTAGTCCAATACTAAATTATTTCCCAACCTGAGACCTCCAACTTTTCCAGCTGTGTTGGAGTTACCCCCAGAGTTACTCCCGGACGTCTGTGATGGAGCCTTTGGTGGAAGCGTGTCACCAGGTGTGGCTCCTTCACTTTGCCGACTCTTTTCCTTTGTCACATGATTAGTTCCTATTGCACTTGCGGAAGTGGCTCTTTGCATGGAATACTGACTTTGTGTCAGATGTGGGGGTTTCCTATTCTCCATATTTGCTCTGTAGTATAAACGTGATAACGTGAAACCACACAAAATGATAACCACAGCCCGTTTTTAGTCACTATCCATTAAACACTGAGGGATGCATTCACAATTTTGACACCATCAACAACATGCGTTAAAATCAGCTGCAGCTGACTGATGTGTCATTCAGTGGACACCATTTAGGAGCCCTTCCAAGCCAAGAGATCTCAATCCTTCTTACGCATCAAGGCTGTCTCTGGATCTGATTCACCCCTTGAAAAGTACACAACCGAACTGAAGGTGAATCATTAAAATGTCAAAAATAAAACGCCTTCCTTTACATATTTATGAAGAAATAGTTCTACCCACAGCTAGTAACTGCACTGTTTTAATGTGTTAACCCAAATCTTAAAGAAACGGTAAGGTATTTAAGGGTTTGTTATTGTGTTTCTAGTTCTGCTTGCTTTACAATGCATACAGAAACAAAAACATGAGCAGCAAGAGTCAGCGGATTAGGCTTGGGCCTTGTGATCATGTGCATGAAATTTTGACCGTTTCTTCTTTTCTCCAACACAGAACAGCATGCGCTGTCTACGGCTTGTAATAAATAGAATGAATGGCATTATAACACAGCAAAGTTGAGCTCGGGCTTCAAGCAGCTATTGCATGGATGATAGTAAAAAACAGAATAAAAAGCAAGATTATCAACGGTACGATGCGATGTGGGGGAACACAAAACTCGTCTGATCTTGTCCAAGGGCTCCCTAGCCCTGAAGATGACTAAAATATAGTGCGCACCTGGCCTACCACAGGACTCTGACTCAGCTTAAAGTATTAATTTCCAAAAAACCGAACTGTTATGTTATATGTTGAAAGGCAATAGACTTTAATTTTTAATCATGTACTATCTTTAAGCATTATTATTTGCAAGCAAAAATTATACGCACCTTCTGCCACTGGAAATTTATAGTCTTCTAACAAATATTACAATAGGTAAAACTTGCATTGCAGATTTTAACGTTTTATGCAGGGTTTAAAGATTCAGTTTTAAATATGGGGTAAAGTGAGATGCACCATGTACCAATTCCAAGTTTATTGGCGTTATATTATAGTTACTAGTCATAATTATAAATGTAAATTAATAGAGCTAAATGATGTACGAAAACTAATAATTATTGAAATGCTTCAATTGGCATAATATGTCAGGTTATGAAACAATTCGGGCACAATACTGACAAAGTGCTAATGCTGAATGATGTCTGTTTCAGAAGATAGACATGTTTAAATGAATTGAAGTTTGCATGTTAAGTATTACAAAAACTAATGGTATATATATTTTTTAAATATCGTATGAATATACTACCACAATCATGTAAGTGCAAATGTCATTTTTTCAATGAAATCGTTGGGAAAAAAATTGAATATAAGATAACACAAACTACCTTTTCGGTTAGCTTATGACTTATGCACAAACAAGTACCGACCAAAATGTAAACAACGAAAGACGCAACCAAGCAAATGTACGGAAACGTGAGTTCTTTAATTGGATAAAGTTCTAAAAGCACATGCAAAGATCTCTTGCTTTTTTCTGTTACTACCGATTGTAATATTTACGGATTTTGAATGTTGAGTTGAGCGAATAGAAGAGTTTCAGCACAATCCGCAAAATTACTATGATGCCAAGCATGCATTCACAGGCTAGTAACATTATGAAAATAGTCTGCAGACAAGAAATATTTGTATTTGGGCACTTGAAGGACTTCAGCATTTCTCTGTTTCTACTCTGCCCGATACACCAGACTAGAAGATCATGCCATAAATGTTTATTAGCATAAATACAATTTCGGGACATTGCCATTTTGTAGAGCAGTTATAGGTCTTCCTAGAAAAATATGACGAAGAAAGCTTAGGTGTCATATTCTTTCTCCATAATTTATCTGGTTCGCTTTCTGTGTAGGCTGCTTGGACATTTTATTCCAATCGAGATTGTAGCTTCAATCTTCATTTCCCGGATTGAATTTTCTCTCTCGATCTCGATTGCCTACATGCAGCGGTTTTTTATTTTTACATAGATCTGATAATTTGAATTGTGCATTTGTGCTGCAAGTCAAACGGCAAAAGCGATGTTTCTAAATAGTGAAAAAATTAATTTTGAATCCTTGCCCAGTCCAGGGGACAAGTTTCAACTGCTAGACATAATAGGAGAAGGAACTTACGGCGAAGTGTATGTGGCCATTGATCTGGAAATTGAAGCAAATCAAGGTATAGCTTTTTTACGAATTTGCAGAGCAGCCTTTTATTTTAGAAAAGTAGATTCCCTGACCCTGAGGATATATTTTGTATGTCGATAAAAGAGTTGTTTGCATTTTTGTCTGCTCATGACGGTCAAGATGCCAACGATCGGACAAGGGAATCCAAAGTTGCCATCAAAATTCTTGAAAACCTTCCCGAAAACATGGAGGAAGCGGAAGAGGAGCTTCTTGTCTTAAGAGACTATAGCATTCATCCTAACCTACCCAGCTTTTATGGCTTGTATTTTAAGCGTACATCCCGACCCGAAGATTGTCAGTTATGGTACGTAATGGAACTCTGTTCTGGTGGATCTGTAACGGACTTGGCTCAAGGTCTTCGGAAATTTGAGGGAAGAAAGTTGCCAGAAGTCCAAATAGCTTACATACTGCGTGAGGTGGTCGATGTAAGTCTTTGTTGAACAGTTCAGACAGATCAAACGAGAAATGTTATCTGTAAATTCATTAAATCCTCTCAATCTACAAAATATTTTTGAAGGCGTTGGTACATTTGCACACGCACCACTGCATTCACCGTGACGTGAAAGGTCACAATATTCTCCTTACTGGAGATGGCAGGGTCAAGTTAGTCGATTTTGGAGTAGCGGCCCATCTAAAAGACACCTACGCGAGGAGAAACACCTCCATTGGAACGCCATACTGGATGGCTCCAGAGGTCATTGCTTGTGAACGACAAATGGATTCATCGTACGATGTTCGTTGTGACGTGTGGAGTTTGGGCATCACTGCTATAGAACTTGCAGAGGCAGAACCTCCACTTGCCGACCTACATCCTATGAGAGCTCTTTTCCAAATTCCCCGGAACCCTCCACCAACCCTTAGTAAACCTCATGATTGGTCTAATGAATTTAATGATTTTGTTGCGGAATGTCTGGTGAAGGATTTGGATCAGAGACCTTTCATGATTGAGTTGAGGCAGCATCCTTTCCTTCAAAGCATTGCCAGGATTCCGGAGGATATTATACGAAATGATCTTATCAGGGATATTCAGTTGGTTAAGGAGGTTAAGGTTAAGAGGGAACCGGAAGTTACTACAAAACATGGGAAATTGAAAACTGACAGAAAGTCGAGACTGCAAACGATGTTTGTAGATGATTTGGTTTCACTCGCTACACTTGATGAAGTTAGTGAACTTTTTTCTTCTTATGCGAATAAAATCCAAATGTGCAAATATCGACAACCCAGAGATATTAAAGTTTGCACGTGACACTCTATTTACAGGAAACGATTTTAGACCAGCTATATCACAGATTCCATCAAAAACAACCTTACACCTACATTGGCGACATTCTAATTGCAGTAAACCCCTACGAGGACATTGGCATCTATAACGAATTTGTATGTGTTACAAAGCTCTCTATTCACTTTGATTGATTTTGATGCATCTATTAATGCTGATTAAATGCTTATTTACAAACATACCTTGCACTACGGCTAGTAATTTTAGCATTTTATAAAATGTCATTGACAGTACCAGTTTAAATATCGTGCTGCAAACACTGCGGATGTGGCTCCGCACATATTTTCCGTGGCAGATCAAGCTTATCATGCCATGCTGCACCAAAAGCGACCACAAAATATTGTCATCAGTGGAGAATCTGGAGCAGGAAAAACTGAAAGTGCCAAGTTTCTCTTGCAGCATTTGGTGTACCTGGGAAAAGTATGGAAAACATGCACATACTTTCACTTTTTTAGCTAATTAATGAATTTTAGCTAATGCGTTACTTTTTTTTAAAAATGCGTAGGCACCCAATCGAAACCTGGAATCTAAAATTTTACAAGTAAATCCTATTATGGAAGCTTTTGGAAATGCAGCCACTGGAATGAATCATAATTCGTCAAGATTTGCAAAGTATCTGGATGTTACGTTCACAAGAACGGGGAAAATCACAGGGGCTAAGATATCCGTATATTTGTTGGAGGAATCACGAGTCGACAAGCAATCGCAGTATGTGCCTTATTTCTTTAGTATTTTGCTTAGAATAGCATGAGAATTAAAGGTAAGCAAATGCACACGTTTGTTTATTGCCTTTTAGAGGAGAAAGAAACTTTCACATCTTTTACTATCTACTCCACGGTTTGCAAAACAAGGGAAGAAGACATGAGTTCAAACTGGACAAAAAGCGTTACAGTTACCTTCTTGGGGTTGATGATTCACCAGAAATACAAGATGTACACGAGATTTTGGCTCAGAGCTACTGATCATTTTTAATACTTTTTCTGGAGAATCTCTTTTAATAAATGGAAGTGTTTCCAAAATTTGTAGGAAAATGTGGCACATTTTGAAGCAGTGAACAATGGATTCTATCTGCTTGGTTTCCGCCTAGAAGAAATTGAATCAATCTACAAAATTCTTGCAGCCATTCTTCACCTCGGAGAGATTCGTTTCGATGCTGGAAGCGAAGAGGACGGTTGCAGCATAAAGAATATTGATGAACTGGAAACAGGTTCAAATTATGATTGCACAGTTTTCTTTCATTTTACAGGTTCAAAATAAGGTATTCGTATATGCGCAACTAAATGCTCTTATTATAGTCGCTAGTCTTCTTGGTGTATCTGCTGGGGATCTGGGACTGTGCCTTACCACACGTAGCGTGGTCACTGCAGGTGAAACGTTTGTCTTGCGAAACAGTTCCTCAGAAGCGAGAACAAGTAGGGATTCCCTTGCACGTGGACTATACAACCGAATCTTTCGGTGGATCGTTTACCAAATAAATGCCTTATTGGGAATAAGTCGCTTGGCTTAGTACGAGAGTATCATTTATGTTATAGATATTATATAGTTAAGTAATATTTACCAGCAATTAATAAAAATTAAAGCATGCTATTTTTCAATTTTAAAGTGGAGATCCCCTTTCCATTGGCCTTCTTGACATTTTTGGGTTTGAAGCGTTTCAAGTTAACTCACTTGAGCAACTTTGTATCAACATAACAAATGAGCAACTGCAATTTCTCTTTAATCAGCACGTTTTCACTTGGGAGCAGCAAGAATATATGGCTGAAGGGATTGATATAGAGGTGGTTCAATATGCCGACAACCGTCCAATTTTGGAATTATGTCTTGGCAAGCCACTTGGGCTTTTGTCGCTTACTGACGAAGAATCTCGCTTTCCCCGTGCTACAGATTGGACACTTTTAGGTAGCTTGCTATTCTCCACATGGTAGTTTTCATTGCAACAGCGTCTGTATGAATCGTATCTTTTTTAGAAAAGCTTAATGCTAATCTTCAATCAAACAAGTTTTACTTTCCCCCGAAATCAACCCAAGATTTGACATTTCAAATAAGGCATTACGCAGGGAAAGTACAGTACAGCGCAAAAGGATTTCTGGAGAAAAATCGAAGCTTACATTCACCAGGTCAAAGCAACATTATTTGTTTAATTTATCATTAGTCTATACTGCATTTCATAACTTAACATCTGAACTGAATTCTTAGAAGTCATTCAAACGCTAAGAAAATCCACAAATGATGTCGTGAAAACCATCTACAAGTGTCTGCTCACGAGAACTGGGGATTTGTACGTTTCCAATCGCCGAGATAGCATAGCTGAGGTACTAGATAATTGTTTAAATCATGACCATGTGATGTTCTTTCGGATTTCAGGAAATGAAACACGGTTTTGATGCGCTTATATTTTTACTCAGCAAATGCAAAAGGAGGAGGAGTTGGGGTTGGCAAGCCAGACCAGAAGCCACATGACTGTGGCTACATGCTTCCGTTTCTCTCTTATGGATCTCATGTCCAAGCTGTTGGGTGGCGAACTACACTTTGTTCGTTGTGTGAAGCCAAACGACTTTGCTGTCCCGGACCAATTCGATCATATTAGGGTGCTCAGGCAATTACGGTATAGTGGCGTCCTTGAAACAATCAGAATAAGGCAATTAGGCTACTCCCATCGCTTCACTTTCGCTGAGTTTCTTAAAAGGTATTGTTTCTCAAGTCTCCCCAAAACTATGAAGTTTACATCAAATCGTACTAATTTACATGTTTGTACACCTCTTCTTACGATATAAATTATAGCTACTGTTTCCTTGCGTTTAATTTCGATGAGCGTGTGGTCGCCGACAAGGAATCCTGTCGACTATTACTTCTTCGTTTAAAGCTGGACAACTGGGCATTAGGAAAAACAAAAGTTTTCCTTAAATATTATCATGTGGAGTACCTTGCTAAATTGTGCGAACAGCAGGTTGGTCACTGATCTTTGTTAAGCTTTATTAAAAGACATACTGATTGTAGACCTGAAAGTATCTGTACAGGGTGAAAGAATAAATGTTTTTTTTAGATTCGATCCGTCATCTTTGTACAAGCTTGTGTAAGAAGATGGCTTGCCAAGATTCGCATACGTAAGGGAATGTGGCAAGTGGCAAAAACTATCGTGTCAACACAGCGTGCAGCCAAGGCTTGGCTCAGTATTCGGAAACGGTATAACAAGCGCAAAGGAAGCGGGGAGCCGGACAAAAGTAAGTAGATTTTAATGCAGTGTAGATGCCATGTTGCGACAACGTAATAATGTAGAATCTTGATAATGCTGAAAATTTGGCAGAGAGAGGAAGTGTTAGTGCCATCCGTTCAAGGCTTTTAGGCGAAGAAATCCTGATTGATGACGATGATATGTTGTCAGAAGAAGAGAAAGCAGCTATTCTTATTCAAAGCCGTAATAAACATCTCTTTAATACATTTAACTATAACGAAATGCTGCATAGGATAGTATGTATCCGATAAGCATAAATAATACTTTCCAGATTTCAGAGGTTTTCGCGTTCGTAAGCAATGGGGACCAATTTTAGAGGAACGAATCAAACAAATTGTCCTCACGCATGAAAAGCGTGAAGATGCAGAAAAGGCTCTTCGTGTAAGAAAAATTGATTGAGCTGCATCAGTAAATGCATTGCATTCACAGACATTAAACAAGAAAATGCTAACTGTTTTTAGGATGAGGGTCTAAATGAAGAAGACGCGGCTGTGGTTCTCCAGAGATTTTATCGAAAATGGAAAGTAAACCGTCAGGAAGACGAACCGCAGACAGTAGAAGAAAACAACAAGAAAAACGAATCCCGTGTAAAACTCGACAATTGGGATGCCCCGTTTCGTATAATGGAATGTCACATGAAGGATTTGCGAGCAGGTAGAGTGCGTCACGAAAAGGTAGACATGGCTGCTCACCGTCGAGAAATGATCTCTGCTGGGCTACAATCTCAAGATTTGGCAAACCAGGAACGTGAGAAAGTAGTAGCTGGAAAGTGGCAAAATGTCATCAACAAGGCCGGAGTGGATGACGACTCTGAAAAAGGAAGCAGAAAAACAAGCATAGTGCAAGAGCGACGGCTTAGCAAATTCGGAAAGCAAATGCTGGAAGATGCTTTAGAGAAGAAGGTGCAGGATTTGAGGAAACCTGTGAAGGAAAAGCCAGAAAGGATGTTTGATATAAAAGCTGCTTTGGAAGCAACACCGCGACCTCCGGTAATGAGAGACACGTCTATGGACAGTCCGCAAGGGAAGATGGACTTCAGGAAACATTTAAAGAAGGCGGCTCATCGTCCAACGGATTCCTTGAGAAAGGGGTGGAGCTCTCGAGATGCTGAAGATTAAAAGTTTGAATTGTTAATGTTAATTCTAACTTGTGTCAATTTATTGTGAGGCAAACGTTGCCTGCTAAGATGTGTAATCAATATGCAAATCAAGTCAAGTAGATCCTCTTAGGTTTTTACAAGTAATAAATCTATAAATAAAATTAGAATCTGGCAAAAATACTTTAGTATATTAACAAGTATAAAACATCCATATTATTATACGACACATTTGTCTTAAAGCAGCAGTTTTATCATTTATCCCTAATTGAACAATTGTTACCAATATTTGCATATACATAAACCGTCACCAAAGAATATATATGTATTCTTTGATTCGTCACATTAGCTTTTCTTCCATCAGATCTAGAAGGGCTTCCAGCAAGCGATGCTGCGTAGTTTCCTCCATTTTTACAACATCTATGGAAGCCATAGCCATAAAAGTAGCTAGCACACAACTCTGCTTGTATTCACGCTTGAGCGTTTGAAAATCAAAAGGCATTTCCAAGCCAAAGTAACCAGCAGTCTTCTGTGATGGATAAGTAATTTTTGGGGTTAGAATTTTTGGCATTTATCATTTATGTATTACAAACCTCAAACAATTGATAGTAAAACTGGAGCAGCCATGTAGCATGTTCTCTTCTGTAAGAGGGCTCCATGGATAGCATTGTTAGCAGTGCAATGTCATGCATGGGCTTTCCAAAACTGACCATCTGCCAATCCAAAATGCAGCAGTCCAGGTCAGCTTCCTCCAAAGGCACTCCATCCTCCCTGTCCTGGTCTGTCATTCTGAAAAGAATATTTTCACTCCACAAATCCATATGAATCAATGTGTTGGGCAGAGGGGGCTCCGCAGGGGCCAAGAGATTAAACAGTCTATTCAAAAGTTGTGGTCTTATTTTCAGTAGTCTTGTGTATATCTCATGCGCTTTTGGATGCCCCGTTTCAAAAATAAACTTTTGCAAATTGGTGTACTGCAAGTCTAGTAATCTATAGTACAAATGTGCAAGATTTTCCCAATCATAAAGATGCGGCCAGTTGTGTGGCGATTTGTGGTCTATTATCTGCATTGCCCAGCTTGTCACATGAAATTTGACAATTTCCTCCAATGCGGATACCGCTTCGGATATCAGTAGACCAGATCCAAAGTGCCGCTTACCATAGCCCAGAGTTCGTAAATCATCTAACACGAGAAGAGACTCCGAATCAAGAATGTGTGTTATGATATCCAGTTCTGGTTCTGGATCAATTGGCCTTAAATATTTTCCGTAATAGCAGGTTGGGACTTTAAACTGAATGAGATGGGAAAGGGAGTGGGCTTCCAACCAGGACTTCATATTTGGAAGAATTTCTGTGTAAAATGCAATTTCTCGCCGAGCCACGTCCATTTGCTGCGACAACCCTCTATTGGGGCTCATCAAGCTGGGCAATTTGATTATCCAGTATTGATATCTTTCTTCGTCCTCATATTCCTTGTTATTCTCAATCTACATTTTCAATCATTTTCATCAATTTGAACCACTAGTACTAACTTTCTAATTTTGTGAGAAAAATCATTTTTAAGAACGCGTATATAATAATTTCTCATGTAATGTAAAATATCATGAAACGTACAAAATATTTTATTTTTCCCGTCACAATCCTGCTCAAAGTTTGGACTCGATCATCCCCTAAAAAGCTTTCATCCTTTAGCTCAATTTCCGCTATGCCAATCTTTAACTCTGACTGCTGAGTGGTCGACGATACAATTGATTGCTCAGACTTGAGATTCTCGTTGTCATTCATTGTAGTGGAGGACACTTTGGATTTGGAAGACGCATGACTTTGGCCATGCTCATTGTCTCGGGAAACTTTTTCACTATTTCCTCCAAGGGAATTTTTGGAAGGAGGCGTACTGGTATTTGGAACTGATTCCACAATTGTCCCAGGTATACCATTTTCCTCTAAATTGTTCAGAATGACCCCTTCTATCCAGACAATGTTGTCGGGTTTCTTTGCAGGAAGTCCACTGGTATTCCTTGAGCTCATCATTTTAAGCTGCGTTTGTAGTAGGCAGACTTTCTTTGCTCTTAGCATGTGAAAGTGTAAAGTTAATCAAATGAACAAAATGTTTTTCCAAATCTATTCATGGCCCATACTGTTTAAGAAATTTAATATTTAGTGTGTCATCATGAAGTTTTTTAGTAGTGCAAAGTGCAACTTCTACGGTAACTCCAAACCAATACTTGTCTGTTATTGTCATTTTGTGCTCCTGATGTTAGAAACAAGCGTATAAAATGCGATTATCTTCACTTCATATTTGAACTGAATAAATGTTTTCATTTGCCAGTATGGTAATTGGTATGTGCATAATAGGTAGTAAACTGGCTAACGAATTTCTTCCATTATTAATATGCTCGAGAAATAAATCATAGCTCAAATACATAAAAATACGGCATATTATTATTAGTTTGGTCTCTTTTATTCGAGAAAACTAACAGCACACAAGATATTCTGGATTCGATTGATAAAGGTTTAAATTTTAAATAACACAATTCGGTTTCACGGGTTTTACACATCTTTATAATTACTTCTTCTTCCGCAACGTCCCCGTCATCATATCATCACCAACCACTTTAGTTTTATATCGACTCAACATCAGGATATATATAGAAAATTACGAGCAGTCTGTGCAAACATTTATAAATTCTGTAGCATATTGACTTCAAATTCACTAGATTTCTCAAAGAATAACAGTAATATTGAAATAGTGACGTGATTAAAAAGAGCGTGTACAATTTTGCAAGTGACCATGTAGCAAGGATTTCAGCTTTGAAAATGAGAATTTTCATTTCATTGTACTACAATTACATTGTATTACAACTACATATTACATAATATTTCTGATGCTACATAGATATTAGATATTCCTAGTAAATGCTATCGCTGGTTAAACGTGAAATACACACAAAACTACAGGTTTCTCTTCTACTTTTAGAATAAGACTTATGCTTTTTGCTATACTGCTTATTAATGTATTTGTAAAGTTTGAACATGAAATATATATACGAAAATCTACTACAGTTGACAGTACTTTGAACAATAATAATTAATAATATAAGATTAAATAAAAAATATAATCATTGGGAAAGATAAGAACAGAAAATGTGTTTATCAGATTCGTTACGTGTCAAAAACAACTATAAGTGATTTTAGCTGCTGGTTTTCCTACTACACACATGTTTTAGATAGGATTTACATCTCTAAACATTTTTAATTACATCTAATATGGTACGTTGGAAAAGAGATAGGATACGGACTCTCCATTATGCGTTCTTCGTACAGCCTCCGCAAACATCATTGACACGTCGATGCATTGAATCTTGCAACACTGCTTTATGTGCTCCTCTTGAGGGATGGTGTTTGTCACAACCACGGCTTCGAAACACGCATTGTTTATTCTAGAAATAGCAGGTCCAGAAAAGATGCCATGTGTCAAAATGGCATATACCTTGGTTGCTCCAGCCTCCATCAGCTTCTCCGCGGCATGGCAAATGGTTCCACACGTGTCCGCCATGTCATCCACAAGAATGGCAACCTTGTCTTTTACGTCTCCAACAAGGACCATAGATGCGACCTCATTTGCCTTTTGTCGTTCCTTGTGAATCAGGGCAAATTCAACGTTAAGCCTGTCAGCAATGGAGGTAACTCGCTTGGCACCACCCGCATCTGGAGATACAATCACTGCATTCTGCCAATCCATAATGTTTTCCTTGATCCACTTCAAAACCGCAGGCTCCGCGTACAAGTTGTCAACTGGAATGTCAAAAAAGCCCTGAATTTGGGAGGCATGAAGATCCATCGTGATAATATGATCCGCTCCAGCCACGCTCAGCATATTGGCAACCAACTTGGCGGAAATGGGAGCCCGACTCTTGTCCTTCTTATCTTGGCGGGCGTATGGATAGCACGGAATGACGGCAGTAACCCGTGAAGCGGATGCAATCTTGCAGGCGTTGATCATAATGAGCATCTCCATCAAGTTGTCGTTCACCTCCCCGCTCCCGCTCTGCACAATGAACACGTCCTCCCCTCGCACACTCTCCTGGATTTCCACACAGGTCTCCCGATTGGAAAACTTCTTGGCGACCACCTTTCCCGAGTCAATGCCCAGCCTGTCCACAATCCTCCTTGTAAGGTCGGGATTGGAGCTCCCGGAAAATACTTTTATGTTTGGCATTCTGGTATACAATATAGTTTTCTTCCGGTGATTGTTATTTTCTTCTTCTGTCGCTGCTAATGATGGTGACGGCGGTGTTTTTTCAGTGGATCCAGTTGATTCCTCCAGGCTGAGGCTGACCACGAACGCCGATTCACCTGCGTATGCACACAACAAAACAACCAGTTAGAAAACCATTACTCATCATCACAGCACACCGAGAAAAAAAATCGTCCACCACCACCATCACATAATCACAATGCATGCACACCAATTTACAATCCCGTTTCCAATTCATGGCACCCATTCTTATCAGCTGATAAGTTTGTCAAGTACACTTACCAAAAGCAAAGTGAAACCCCGTAAAACTTGACTAGTTCACACGGGATGACGGACAACTGCCTACTTGCCTCTCTCTGAGTTTCTTGACCGCTACTGTCCAAGTGGAATAGGAAAACTGACTTGCTCCAGTTCCAGGATCTTGCTTAAATGCACTTTTGTGTGGTGCGGAGTAGGAGAGCGATGAAAAGACTGCGTGATCTAGTCCTCGCCTTTCTTGACACCAGCGCACGTTTGTTGGTGCTCTGGACAAAGATTGGACTACTGCTTCTGGAACAGAGCTCAGTTGAAATGGGCAGGTCCTTGGGTCTTCACGTATTCCTCTCTTTGTCACTCCACAACGTAGTAAGACAAGAAGTCAGTCCAGTTTCACGCAATCCAGCACCAAATGAAATTGGATAGATGACGACGAAGTTAAAGACGATTTTTAATGCACACAGGTAGATTTCTTATGTACACTCTTGCTTTTAAGTAGGAACACTGTACAATATCCTTCTAAATGTTAGTCCAGTATATAGTAAAGACAGAGAAGATGAGATAGACGAAGGAAAATTAGAGAAGTTGAAGAAAGTCTATTCTCATCGAATTCATCAAGTTTTTAATAATATTCCTCATTCTGCTACTACTAAAGTAAGTAGAGAGAGAAAGAAAGAAAGAAGAGAGCGAGGAATATCAAGAAAAGAGGGAATAGAGAGACCAAAAGATCTGCCAAAAAGCTTGTCACATGGAGCTCCTGCTTTTCGGGACACCAAAGCCAAAGCCATGCACAAAAAAATTCACAATCCACACCAGCTACTACTACACACGTATGCTTTTTAACGCTACGTAGTAGTCGTGGTGGTGTGCGATCCATAATATCGATATTATCCATTATCCACTTAGTTGTCCCATATAACCAGCGACCTTATATTTATAACAGGCATAAATGCTTACTAGTCTATGCTTTTACATGGATATTTCATATGGATGGATGTTTGGATAGGTGCAAAAAGGTACATATGAAAAGTTGGCCATTGGTGTGTGGACGTGCATTGTGCATTATCCAGCTTAAAGCAGAAAATGCGACCCACACCGACGCGCAAGAGGAAACCTTTGTGAGGATTTTAGAAGACAGGGCTTTTCTGCTACTGTTCAGGATATTTGATATGAAATTACTATGTGTATTATGCATAAGAACTATATTATAATTTGTTATAAAATGATGGGAAATATATATACCTAGGTGTTATAAAGTAAAGGTATATAGGTATGTTCATACGGGTAATTCAGTGGTATTCAGTGACATGCACATTTCTTAAGAAAAAAATGCTTCTTTTCATTCAAAGGTCTTCCAATTGCATAAGAATGGTGTGCATTTGTTGTTTTTCTTTTCATTTTTGTTTGTTCCTAGTTTGCACGTAGGTACGCAGTATACGTCCATAATTAAATGTGAGTCAGACCTGGAAGTAAGGAAGACTCTTCTGGATCCAAGTAGATCTGTTTACTTGTGGACGTGTTGAATGAAAGGTGCGTCCTGTTTTTAGGTAAAAAAGCGGGGGCTACATGGGCATGCAAACAGGTATACACATAGGTACATTACTGACAATCTGGAGGTGTCATGTCATCACTTCATCTTGTATAGGACCAAGTAAGGCAGAAAGAAAGGTGATAGCTCCATTGCTCTCCATTCGTTTGAATTTGTATGGCTTTCCATAGGGTATTTTTGATGTGTGGGCGAGCCTTTTTTTGATGAGCTCTCCTGAGCTGTTGCGAAGCTTCTCTCTGCTGGGATTTGCCCTTCAGGTTTTCAAAGGCACTGAACAAAGTCACAGTAGCAGGTACTACCAGGCATTTTTTCATTCATTTACGGTTGAAATACACTATTGACAAGAGTAATGCTGCTGGAAAATTGGGAGAAGGAAGCCTGTGAATTACACAGGGAATTGTGTATTCAACTGGCACACATGTTATAATAGAGATTAACTTTCATCATATAGCTCATAAAAATAGCTGAATATTGATCGAAAATAGATTTTTTTATTCGCTTCTTTATCCGTTTTCCGTTTCGTCGTCAATAATAATGATAAGGATAATACTCAGCCTGATAATACTGAGGGATAATGATGGTTGGCTCAGTAGTTGGATAGTATTGCTGTTATATGAAACGAGAAATTGTAAGTTGGATGAAAAGCAACCTCGAGATGGAATTATCTTGTTGGATTATGCAATACTTGCTTATAAGATTCAACTCTTGAAATTGAATACGCATAATAATATACTAGTACTTATTCCAATTTAATGATATTTTGTATCGCCTTTCAAGCAAATGAAATGACACCATGCGTCTCTGCACAAATCTCAACAGATGAATGTACAAAGAGAAGTTCACACACGACAAGTCGCTCATAGTTCAGAGTCCATTGCATCATTCATTTCGTTTCATTGGACAGCTTATAGAAAAGTCAGACAAGATAATGATAGGTGGTAGGTAGCATTTTAGGCCAGCGTCGATAATAGGTCAAATATTATTTCTAATGATCAAGATTCGTGTCTATTTGGAAATGTACATTTGTGGAAAATATAAATACGTGCAAAGCCATAATCTGTTCCGATTCTAGTACTGGAAAGGTGAACTTTACGTACAAGAGAGAGCTTTTCTTGGAAGCAGCTTTCTATTTTTCCAGAGATGTCCTTGGCCTGGGAGGTACATCTTTGTGCCTTCTGGTTCCCTCTCTAGTACACAGTACTGAGATTATTTCTTTTCATGCAACTGTAGAAAACCCTATTATTGTATGGGTAAAATAAGAACCAGTTTTATGGCTTGGTGGTATTGGTATGACTTTGCACGAACTAAAATACTTTTTCACCTTCTGCAGGTAAATGTTTGCCGAGAGGAATTTTGTCTTCTTTAGCACGGCATAAATCTCGACAGAGTCTCTATTCCCAAAGGTTCTGCATGATTGACATTTTGGTAGTAAACAAGTTTCGTTTTAATCTCACCTTAGAGGGTACCTACTTATTATTTTATCTACCTAAAAAACTCATTTCAATATATCAATATAAAATGGAACTGAGAAACTGGAATGAAAGTAGGAGCTAAAAAATGAATAATGTACCGACAGAGATCCATTTTTCTTATGTAAGTGGCAGTAGCGGTGTGCGAGTTGTTGTTTTCTACTTCTGGAATATTTTTCAATTCGTTATCCTTGATTGATGTCATCTTTGACGACTCTCGCTGCGTGAGTGACGAGCTCCGCCTTTCAGAACTAGCATTTTGATTCGCTGGAAGCTTGTCCGTAAGATAAGATGTTGGAGGATTATCACCGAAAGGTCTTGGTTATCAACATAATAAGCATATTCGTATGTAAGAAATGAGTATGAAGCATTAAAAAATAGGCAGATATAAATGTGTCATATAATGAGCTTTTAATTATCGTCTTATTGTAAGTCCAACCAGCTTACCCAATCAATATTGAATATGTACAAGAGAATGAGAGAGAGAGCAGATGAAATGAAATCTCGTGGTATACGCTTAATGAATTTTGATGAATGTTTCGGGAAAATGCTTTTCTATTCTCGATAAAATTAGATTGCATAATGTTGTTATTGTCTAATTAATATTCATGCAATGTGCTTAGTGCAAATGCAAATGCCAAACAAAATGAAAAATATATTTGCGAAAATAATTTTAATCGCACATTTTCATACGATGTTTCGTGTCATTATGAAAGAGCAAATCCTGAATGGTCACAAGTGTGGGTGTGTCCGCTATCAGTATCGCATATTTCCCCTCATATTATGATAGATGCCTCATAGATGTTGTTGGCATCGTAGCTATTGATAAGCTAAATTTGAGCTGCTCAAACCAAAACCGATCCTGCATCCGTTAGGACACGATAATCAGTACTCAATCATGTCCAACTAACTTATTAATAAATCATTAAAATCAAAAATATAAAACATGAGACGAAAAGCCAGCAACAAAATTAGCACTGAATTGCTTATGCCCACTATAATTAAGCAATGAGTTCAATCAGACCACACCGTTCTTTGTCCTCAACACAAAGTCGCTATTCTCAGACAGAAGTCATGGACTCACTTTTGAAACGAGACGAGAATAAACAAAAACAAATTCGAGGATGGGTACGAGAACTACTACGCAAATACCTAGCCAAATACGTGCGGGACTTTCTCTCTCAAAGAAGGGACATGGTTCCTAGCCCTGTTACTTCTCAAATTGTAGTTTCAGATGGAAATGGAAACCGTGGGGCATCAGGAGAAGGTTCGTCCGCTGGTACCGAAACGGATGTTGGAGAACATTTGGAAGATGCTCTAGACCGTGCGGGAAGCGCGTCAAACCTTCCCGACAAAGGAAAAAGGTTAGCAGAAAAGAACTTGCGAATGGGTTTAAACATTTCGGAATTAACAGTCATGGAGGAAACGGCGTTAGGAGATGATCGAATAACTTATTTGACTAAAATTGTATCGTTGGGAGTGAAATATTCGGTAGTGGCTGAAAAAAAGTTTGTAATTACAATGTAGAGGAGCAGGCATATAATTATAACGGACTTTCTTTAGGTCGGGGGTCGACCAGATCACTTTGTTCATTGGCTAGTGAAAATGCCATCGAAATCCTTTGACGAAAAAAATCTTGCACGAGTGACAAATGTGTACGTGAGAGAAGTCCACTTTTACGCGAATATACTGCAAGACATTAAGGTACATGGCATATTATCAGATAATGTGTAAAACGTCTGAATTTGCACAAAGACAAACATTAACTTGGTTTCTATCCAGCAATGGGTAGAACTTAACATACCAGATTCGGAGGACAGCTCACGTCTTTCGCTAAACGTTCCTACCTGCTACTACGCTCATGCACAAGAATCAGTAGATTTTGACATTGACCAAGATGACGATGAGGTGTTTCCCAACCCTGAGTTTACTTTAGTCCTAGACGATTTACGAGCTCAAGGCTTTGGAAAGCGTCACTACAGTACTGGTCTCGCTTTAGACGAGGCTTTCGAAGCAATACGGGAAATTGCAAAGTTTCATGCAACCTGTTGGGCAATGGGAATGCACTCTGGTCCAGATTTAATTGAAAGGTGGCAACAGACTCTTGTGACATGGAAGGATTTGCACGTTTTGTATTTGGACATGATTCGACAGGGTTTCCGCAATTTACACCGCTTTAGACGTGAGTACCTGACAGAAAAGACGCTTGGAGAGTTGGTGGATTCTTTGCTAAACTTGGAGTCAAAGTTGCCTCTCATTCTGCAAAATCAGTTAAGACCCTTACCAGCACCTGCGATAAACACCTTGGTTCATATGGACTTGTGGACCGACAATTTGTTGTTTAAAGAAGATAACGGTGCAAGTGGGACCACAAGTGATACCGAGGCACGTAAACCAACAACGTCCTCAGCAATGGACTCAAAGGATTCTATAGGAGAGCTAGATTGCATGATTTTGGACTGGCAAATGGTAACTGTAGGAAGGATCAGTCATGATTTGGGGATTTTGATGATAACTTCTTTGGATGGAAGTGTCAGAAGACGGTCGGAGAAAGCTCTGCTCAAGTTTTACTTTGAATCCTTTGAGGTTTTCTTAGAAAAATTAAAATTGCTTTCTTTTACATCTTACGTACTTTTATGTAATGAAAACAATTTTTCTTAGAAAATTGCCACCTGCTTCAAGCTTGAAATTCCATTCGACTTCTCAGATTTATATGCACAATACAAGGATAGCTGTTTATTGGCCACCTTATTATCAGTCACGAGACTTGATCTAGTTGTCTCTGAGCAGTCCACGTTGCAAAGATTTTTCGAAGCTTTGGAAGATCTTAGGGATTTGGACTTGATTTGAAAAAATAATTGGATGGGCATGCAAAATTTGTTGTTGCAGAATATTTTTTAAAGAAATAAGATCCGTGTACGGGTATAGTTTTGATTAAATAATTGTAAGATTTTATTTTTGACAGGTATATTGATGCTAGACTTTTCAGTTTCATGGCTGTTTAGTATATATATATATATCATGTATGAAGTTATTTACAACATTCTGATATCACCTTAATTTTTATAGAATATGATTTATTTTTGTATGCATTTTAGGTCAAATTATGTATGGAGTATGAATATGTACAGTAGCACGGTCAAAATGGCGTTTGATTTTGAAAATTAATTTGATTTCTCGCACAATCGTAAAACTATCTTTTCATTCTTCTTGTATACATTGTACACGTCTAAAAGTACCAGTTTCAATAAATAAAATGTTGTTACACAAAAAATACTGTAAAATTGAATGTTTGAACATAAAATGTCATAATATTATAGTTTTCTCTCCTCTCTTACATTTTGAATAAATTTGTATTCCTATAGTCATCTAGTTTTTATATTATCTTAATCTTTATAATGATTGTATTAGATGTGGCACCTTTGCTCACATATCAAATACCAAATTTTTGACATTCAATGGTAATGTGAAGTAGCATCAAGTTGTCCTTAAAAGAACAATTACTGTGTTCTCGGAGATTTTGGTGTTTTTAAATGAGTTCATCCCTTGCCATATCTCGTAAGGCAGACATAAGTCTACCTTCAGTGACTTCTGAATCCAAAGCCAAGTCAATAGAACCAATCACAAGGAGAAGGGCAAGAAGTTGACTTTTCTTGAATTCATTCTCAATCACGCCGTAGTCAAAAGGAACCTCAATTTTTAACTTGGCTGCAGTGCTCTAAAAATATTGAACAAATGTACATTTTACTTTGCATTTACACAATCAGCCAAATTTTATAACTTAAAATCCCTTAATTACCTGGAAAACATTCCAATAATGTTTCAACAAAACATCCGTGTTTGCCCGCCGTAGTTCCGGTGTCAATGATGTAAACAAAAGTAGTGCCACATCATGAGTGGGTCTTGTGATGGCTAACATTTGCCAATCAACAATGCAACACTCTATCTCATTCGAAGCAGCCACTGCATCCTCCTCGACATTGCTTCCATGTCCATTACCATTTGCCATCCCATTCTGTGATGTACCTGTACCTGGTTGCATGTTCTTGAAAAGCAAATTGTTGCACCAAAAGTCCATGTGAGTGAGACATGATGGTGCTGGTGGAGGTGGTGGCTCCAGCAGCTCGTATAATAGTTCAGTAGCTTTTGGGTGCAATGCTTTCAGTTTGTCGAGAATAATCGGTCCGTCTGGTTGCTGCCTTGAGAGAAACTCCTCCAACGTGGGGAAGCCTTGCTCAACCATTACCTGCGTTTGAAGAAAACATATTGCACAAGCATCCGCTTCAAAAAAAACTCCAGTGGATAACAATGCCTTCCACGTTAAGTGGCCAGCCCATATAACTAACATCATTAAGCAATAATTATTTTCTTCATTCCCCCCAACATCATACACCATGAGCCAGATTATTTTGTAGCTTGTAGAAATTTCATTTCCCATTGCATCTAGCACGGGACGAAAAAAATAGACTTTTTGTTTTTCACAAAATTGGACTGTTCTCATCATAAATTTTTTAGTGCGGCAAAAACTCATAAATCGTAACAATCATCCTGTCAAGTACATATCTCTCTCCCTTTGTAATATGCATATGTCGCCTGATACTATTGCCTTCTCCGAACAAACTAACATTTATACATGTCACCGGTTCCATCAAAAGCGTCAAGATCACAACAAGAGCAAAAAATTTCAGTTACATTCATCATCTTTCTTGACTCTCATTCTACGCTGCTAGCTCTAGTGTTTTCTTTGTGCATTCCCTCATCATCTCTCGCTTTTCTTTTTGCTTTGCTTTCACTATTTATCTCTTTTTCGTTTTTTCTTTGTTTACTCACGTCAACCCTAAAATATTCACAGTTCAAAATTCTTACAATATTGTACTGATGTTGGTAAAAGGGAAATATGCCGTTACTACATATTACCATTCCAATTCCAAGAAAAAAAACTGCCATAAAAGAGATTGAAGAGCAGTGCCATTCTCTTTGCATCATTCCATTTCTAATCTTCCACTGCACTGCATTCCATTTCTGCCTACGGTTCTTTGTTTTACATTTTCACTCTCTTTATTTTGGGAAAAAGCTTTCACAACAAATCTTGCATTCCCCTTTCACAATATTTATCCTTCTTTCCGTCTGTTTCTCTTGCTATCTTTTTTGTGATGCTGTTTCGCTACAAGCCGTCAAGCCAAAAGCAAATTATGATTACGGCAAAAGAGTTCACGGGCATATGTGGTTTTTCTATACTCAGAGCTTGTAGCCTACTCAGGTACGAACCTTACGACAAAAAATTTCTTTCATTCATTCCTATGCAGAGTGATGTTGAACCCATGTTATGTGAGAAAGAAAGCAACTTTCTGTGTAGGTGTTCCTTACACAAGATTGCCGATTACTCCGTCAGAGTAAAAGTGTGGCTCAGCTAAACTCTCCTTTTTTGCTTCACACAAAATAAGTGTAGGAATTGGAGGAGATTATATGAGAAAACTGTCATGTTCCATTATGAGGCACAGAAATGGGAACATGATTTACTCCGACAGTTATTAAGAGGGTTAACATAACATACAGATCCCTGAAGAAAAAAAAACTTAAGCCAAACTGTAGGTTATTTGTGTTTGGCTATATGTATTCATTGTGAAGAAGTTTTACAAGTTGGTTTTGAAATAAACTCAAGAAGCAAAAATTTATTAAACTATTTCTAGGTAGTTTGAACACCTACACATTGAGCGCAATGATCACGAGTATACGTACCAGAGGACGAGAGGACCTACTTTTGCTTTTTTTAAAAGACTTCTTCATCATTTTCTTGAGTATTTTTTAAGCTGGGCAAAGTGAAAGTAAAGTAGGCATGCTGCCCTGTGCACTTTCCCAGTAAATTATTCTGGGCCGATAAGGTACATACCTTGTATGCAGCGGCTGCCACTTCTGGCTTATATGGAAAGTCCCATTTATCATCCAGAACCTGGTCCGAAGTTTCTTGCATGGCCCAAGACATGGCATGGATCGCGGCAATTTCCCTGAGAGCCGCAAATGCTTCTTCCAAAGTAAGCCCCCTATTAAAGTCCCTCATGGAGTAGCCACTTGGTCGCATATCCTCCAGAACAAGAACTGACTCGGCATCAGAGAGTGGAGCAGAATCTCCATCCTCCACCTCAGGTTCTGTGTGATGGTATTTAGCAAAGAAACACCGAGGTACGCTTAGCTTCAAGTCCGGATTCCGGGACTTGCACCAATCCTACAAACACAGAGATACATTTTCCAATGCATTTTAACGGAAGAGTACATTGAAATATTCCGTATTTTACTTTACTCTCTGCACCATATATGTACACCTATTAATGTATATGGAAAATAGGAAACAACAACAAAAAACGACAAGAAAAGATAACGTCAATATTTGCCGTATTGATCACCTCAATTTCAGGTAAAGCTTCAGTGTAAAAATGAATCTCCCTCTTGTCAACCTGAGCCGTCTGAGCCATTGCCCTTTCCGACCTGTCATTTGGTGGTATCTTTACTATCCAATTTTCAGTCTTTTCCTCATCACTTCCATCCAACTGCAGGAAAAAAATGGCAGAGTATGTTACACAAATATCATCACATATATTATTTACGTAATCTTATTCTCTATCGTCAACCTCTAAACAGGGTTTTTGTCTTGATAAAGAAAAAATCAATCAAATCATCCCACATATTACTATGCCTTACTCGGAATCGAACACAGAGAGACAGTAAATCGCTCAATGTGGAGATCTTTCCATCACCCGAAAACCCAGGTCCAATATCGAAATCAACAACGTTCACACCAACCAAGTCTGCTCCCGGCCCATCTCCTCCTGATGAATTGCTTGCTGTCATCGCAGTTCCATTACCCTCAGCGGAATTCCCTGGCGATGATAAGCAGGAGGAACCCTGCCTTCGCCTTTTCCGTTCAATGTATGTGTAATAGGTCTGGAGAACGTGTTCCAACCATTGCGTCGTCTTTTCTCGAGACGAGCTCTCTCTCTCTCCACTGTTGTCGTTGTCACTCATTTTCGTATTGTTCTTCTCCCTTTATTCTTTGTCGTCCTTTTTTCCTGTTTTCTTATCTGAAGGAAGCACCAGTGCTTGCACTCTGTACTTTTGTGAAGGAAAAATAAAAAATGACGATTTTATGATGATGATGATGACTACAAGGACAAAGAAAGCAGGAACAGCAATTCAACTAGATATGTATGCAGTCACCAGAATTTTTTCTAGAGACCCAAAGATATTATCAAAATAGTCGATTGTGTGGCTGTACTTGTACAAGTGTTACTGACAGTTCTTCCTGTTCCTTTCAAAGCTTTTTCAGTCCTATCGTTTAGCAATAAAGTAAATTTCGTTTCATTCTATACATTTTTTACTTTGTTTGAGGCTTTCACTTTTTAGTTTATGTGAAAAGCATATAATTTATGAGTTCACGCACGACTATAGATGACTGCTAAAAGTATGTACTGAATAAGGAAAATAAATGATTGCTCTTTCAAACGCAGATTTTAATATAGTGCGCAATGTAGGTTTACGACTTTGAATGTCGCATCGTCATATCCAGAGGTTTCGTTGCTGCTTGAAAATTGTTCAAATATTTGTGTGCCTTTGTGGTTTCAATGAATGTTTCGTCATTTCAATTTCAATACATTTTTTTTCATTTCAACTTCAAAACAGAGGATTTCTAAAGGCCGTGTTATTGCAAAATTTTTATATATTAAAAAAAAGTAAATAGTAGCCCAGATGTAATCTGTTTGTAAATGGGAAGCGGAAATTGAACTACTTTTCTGTTGGTTTTTGTTGCTATATTCTGCAATAAACAGCAAATATATACCTATAATGCATTGTTAAGCAAACAAGGGAATCCCTACTGGCTTTACTGTAATTTCAAGTGTCACATGCAGTCGTCCACTCTGTCCACTACTGGCTGGAGATTTAATAGTGTGTGGTAATAGTAGCCCAAACCAGAGGGGAATAAATGGTAAATAATGCGAAAAATTGGAGTTGACCTTTTCTTTGTTTTACTCTCTTGTGGTCAAACTTGTGGTGGTTTATGCATCCTCGGTGGTCATTCAGACGAGGTATGCAATATGTACACGTATTGGAGTTCGTTTAAAAACTGCTACCTATAAAGAGAAAAATTCTAAGTCTATTTCATTTTCGCTCTATTGCACAAGCTATTTGGCTTGTTTTTGCCTAGTTGGTTTTGATTTTGGATTATATCGAGCATCGTGTTGTTTCTCCTGAGTGAGCGTTTTATATATACCTAATCCAATCACTGTCACTGGAAGTCACACAGATTTCCCAACAGCCGGATCTGTTCGAGATATTATTACTGTTTTTTGTCAGTGTAAAAGAAAATCTGTTGGTGCAAAGAAAAGTAAAAAAGCGTTCATACGTTTATATGCGAGAGTAAAACTCGTTCAGCTTTAATCCCTCTTTGCGTTGCTGGTTGGTACCGATCGGATCGTTGTCGTAAAAAGAAGTGCGCCAGTTATGGAGCAATCTTTCCCAAGGGACTCACAATCAGTTCAAGATCTGAAAAGAAGTCGTAAAAATATGTTAGTAAAATAAATTATGGTGAAACTACATAATGGTTTACTTTGCAAAAAGATTCTCTCCATTTGCTCATTTTTCATGTCATGAGGATCGTCATGAGTATTGCATTACATCACATACGAGGATGCAGCATATAAGCTCATTGAGCGTAATAATGTTTCGAATACACGCACAAAGAGAAAAACTTCAATATCCTAGCAGCTAGCCTTGTCCATAATCTTGTCCATAAAAATTATGAGAATTTTTATCCCCCAAGCGAAAATACCATGTATAGTTTGCTCTCAATGTGCTAAGCTTGAAGCTTACTCGACTATAGAAAATGGAACTTTATAATGTAAATAGGTATACATATTTCGAATGAATAAATATAGTGCACTACGGATATGCATGAAATGAAATACATGCGTTTATCATAAACGGTCTATGTGTAAAATTCTAGGGTCTGGTGAAACTAGTCTGACGGAAGGGGTGGTGTCTGTGGTGTTTTAAAATCCGAGTAATGTCAGCCAGCATTACACAATTTTCACAATCATGCGTTTGAAACAATTTCAAGTATTTAAGATTAACAATTTTACTCATTGATGAACAATTTGTATATTCTCGTATAAGAATATCGTATAATGTTTTTGTGAATATGAATAACTTGAAACAAATAAGCCGACTGTGATAAACTCGCTCTATTTTCTTGTCACCCGACTGCTTACTGACATTCCCTATGCAATGAAAATACATGTTGCTTAAATGAGTACAATCTAGAACACTTAAAATAAAATGTACGTGATTTTGTTTCTCTGAGAGAGAATACATACATCTCTGAAGGAATAATTTCGAAAACAGAGCACTGGGAGAATGCATTTAGCAGTAACGGAAATAGGGAGCTTTCAATGACATTACTCACTCTTGACTCCAGAGATAATGATGATCATGATAAATGACAGACGCATAGTGCAAGCAGACACAAGATTAGGCTTAGGACTGTACTCTTTTGTATAATTTGAAGAGTGATCAGAGCAAGTCATATATCTAATATGGCTTTTGGCAGGAAACATTTCATTTACATAAGAAGAGGAGCTAGAAAGGGTGGATATCTGGAAAAGAGCCATGCAGTCATCTAAAAATCTAAATATGGTAGCAGACGAGAAACATTAGCCTTTTGTCCCTCTCGGAGCTTGTCATCATCCCTGCTTCTCTCGTCATCATCATCATCGCGAAAGAATAATGAAACGAAAGGGAAGCAAAAGTGCCGAAAAGTAGAAATCATTTACATTCACTCCACTCATTTATTTATTCATTTCCGTTATCATCCCGTTGGAAAAAAGATTCAAGCAACGAGCATTCCTCAATGTGTACTGCTACTAAAACTGCCTATTATTTACTTAGCCGTGCTTTTACTCCGTGATCCTATCAAGTTACAAAAAGGACTGCCTCTCTAGAATGATGAATGAAAGCAAAACAGCACATTCTCCAATACGACGCACTATAATGTCTGCAAGTCTGCTGTATATAAATTAAATACTTCAAAAGCCAGTGTGATTAATAGGATTAGATTAAAATCATTCGCAATTCTAGAAGAATTGTGGTTTAAGGTTTTAGCAGCTGAAAGAAGCTTATTCGAACTTCTGGTTCTTCAATAGACAACTTTTATAGTCATTGTACTTTCTACGCATTATTCACATTATTGATGGTATATCCAACACGACACCTGAAAGACTTTTTCCATGATTATTCTGCTTAGTATTTTTGGTTAAGATCGGTTAAACAATGAAATTCGTATTTTACAGAGATATTATGTAAAAATATCTTGTAGGCCACATATCAAAGCAGCTTCCCGCAACTCATACAAAAGCAGTACACCACAGAGCTTTCTTTCTTTCAGTTTTTTCCCTTTTCTCTGCAACTTTTTTCTTTGTTTCCTTCTCATTTCCATTCCAAAAGCGTAGGCCATGTAGAACTACTTTATACTCCCACTCGAACTACAAACGCTGATATTCTTGTGCACGTACAGCTAGTTACTTGCTTATACTTTTCATGCTCACAGAAAATAGTATACTCTGGTTTCTTTTCCTCCAGCGCAACTAATATTCAAAGTTAGGGCGCAAGAAGACAGCGAGGCAAAGAACCAAGACAAACGCCTTTCATCCACTTGTTCACGTAAAATATAACATGACGATAATAACTTTTTTCTGGAGAAAAAAGACGACGACAAGGAGTCGACTGCCGGAAACAAGGCAAATATATGTACACATCTCACACTAGTGAAAAATGTACCTAGCCACTTCATCTTTTTAATATTTACCCACATTTTTTTCCAGTTATCTGACATGCCTATCTATTTGCGGAGACATTACTTCACTGTATCATGCATCCGTTCTTTGCCCAGCTTTTCTTTTGAGTTTTCATGCAAAAAATGAGAGCTTTTAGTTGAGCAAAGTGGTATAATGGCTTTTAAACTCTTTTCTCCCAATTCATTCTCCACTCATCATTTTCCTTTTCCAAAGACTAAAATGTTTCTAAAAATACACGGCCCCAACCACAAATGGGAATAATAACTTTTATTTCTTTGCTCATTCACTCTTAAAATTCTTTCTTCTTGAAAGAGCATTTTCCTCTAAATATTCTGGTCACATTCTTAAAGATTTCTGCTTTGAAAATGCATTGAAAATTTGCAAATCTTAGTAAAAAATAGTTTTGTGTTATTACAAACATTCACATATCAGTAGACTAGGTATAGTCTCTGCTGTACACAGAAAAAAACTTCCATGCGAGTAAATGTTCCCTGCGTTCTAATGAAAAAGTGATTCCTTTAGTTACGTTGTGGACTTCACCTTTCCCTCGTTACTACTTATTAAGCATTTAGGTAGCTACTCACATTTTATCTTGAATGAATACCTATTACGAATGCTTCGCACGGCTTTCCCTAAGGATAACGCAAATAACGCAAGCATTCCCAACTGCATAGCGCCTTCTCTTTACAAAACCAAGCGTGCCCTTTTACTCTTCTTAGTTTTTTAAAAGTCAAGCTCTGCGCTTCATACATATATACCTATATTTACAACTCTCTGAATTTCTGTCCCCACACTGTCAAATACTTCACAGGGAATAAGCGTATAGGGCAAGCGTAAATGTCACTATCATCATTATTCCTTAGTATTATTGCCTATTGCCACCATTATTATCACTGCCTGCATTGTGCCATTTTAACTTATATACTTAGGTATATATTATGATTATTATTATGGTTCTTTGGACTTTTCTGATTCAATACAGATCCCTGAAAGCGGAGGGAAATCGATGATGACTTGCCTCCCTTCCCTAAGTAGAAAGCTTGCTAGCATTTCTCATACTTCTCCCCGTTATATTTATTGTTACGCATTTGAATTCAAATAACCTATTATGTAGTGTAGAATGTGGAGGCATAAATAAATACGAAGACTTTGATTATGTAGGTTGTAGCCAGTCCGCCAACATAATACAGCAGTGACAGCACCAGTTACAATTCTTTGAAAATGAAAGCACTTGCTCTGCTTCTTCAGGAATGAAAAGCGAGAAGAGACCTGAAGCTTTCTCAACCACCAGAAAATGAAAGAGGTTCAAGAGATTTGCCAGAAAAGAAAGTAGTAGTATTAAGTTCGCTTGTTGCAAATCAGTTTTCCCTTTACAAACGAAGTATACATTACGGACTATATAAGCATTGCCACTACTATTGACTAGTTTGTATCATTTAAATATGAGTAAATTTATTAACTTTCTCCCTTCTTACTTATTTTCTTTCCTCATCTTGTTCCGACATATTTTCCTAATAAATGTGATCAATAACATTACTAAAAACTTGGACTGCTGTGGCGATCTGCAACTGCTGCTACTCTGCCGCTACCAACCACTCTATTTTCTATTATTGCAATTTTTTATCCCATTTATGATACTACAGAGAAATAAGAGGATTGCAAATATTCTGAGGAGAATGGCAACTTTAGGAAATGTATAAGCTTAAATTTCTTATATTTTCCAAACTCTCTCCCGTAGGAGAAACGATATCATCTTACTGCCTGCAACAAGAAAGGCCTACAAGGTGTAAACCTTTTCACTCGATCACAACTTTCAAAACCACCACTACCACTCGTAGTGACATGGCTTTGGCCTGTGACTCGGCTTCTCAGTTCTCACGTCTCTCAGGTTTTCATACTTTGTGTATGTGTCTTCTGCAGAATGATCATCATCATGATCCCGACCAAGTGGATGTAATGACTATTTCCTCTTTTGTGCTGCACTGCATCATCATCACCATCTTCCTCATCGTGATCATCATGTTCACGATGCATTGGGAAAGATACTTCTGTTGTAACACGTAAAACGACAGCCTTCTCCTACATTACCACCACCTCCGTCATAATATCCTTTTTCCCTAGCTGGTCCTACCATGAGAACACTATACTCTCTTGAATCCATCAGAGTCAAGTGGCAGTCAATCCTTTAATTCTATCTACTATTCCTTCACCGGATCCAAAATGGATTTCACATTTTCATCCTTTTTCCCACTGCACATCACCACCGTATCTCCGATGATTTTCACGTTTTCTTTTTCCCCTTTTCTTTTACTCAATCGTAATATCATTTTCTTACTTACTAGTGATCATTTAACATTGTTTTACACAAAGGGAAGAAAGGAACGTGTAATATTACACCATTATCATCACCTCTTCTATGCGATTATAAATCCATAGCATTTCAGCTTACACATTATTAGCCATTTTTCTGGCGTCATATTTCCATTCCCATCGTATTGAATGAAAGAATAGTAACGCAAAGCATCCGGATATGAGTAGCCGTGCCACTATTCCATGAAGGAAATGAACGATTATATCTTCTGAACATTGTGAGCATTAGCATTGTGCAGGAATGCGAGCAGAGAAGGATGAGGAACGGCAGGTGCTCTGCATCATTATTATTTGATGGCTATTTTCTACTGTCTACATGTTACATGATGGTTCTTGCACCCAAATAGGCACATAGCGGCTTATAATACTCTATATGGAGATAGATTTTTTGTGTGTGCAAGAGAGTTTGCCAAGCCAAGTCAATGTTCATCGTTCACGGTTGCTTGCTTTCACATTATCATCATCAACATCTTTTTTCTCGTGATGATCACAGCTCCTTTCTTCCTTTCTTTTCCTTGTTTACCTTGCTTGACTGCAATCCTGCTTTACGTAGCGTGTAGTGTACACACAAGCAAACGGCACTTTACTTAAAGCTTTTGGCGATGATAGCATAATAATAACTCTGTAAGGAATAACGCATAGAGATAGAACTGAGCCCGTAGGCGTAATGCATGCATATTATGCCTCCTACAACTTTGTAGCATCGACAGCGCAACATTTTAAGAACGTCAGCAATGCAACCTGCGTAACATGCGGCAAAACTACGGAATTATGTAAGGTTTTTATTTTGCCGATTTTTTTCATCTGTGTAGCATCCAACTAGTTCTCCCAAGCATTTTATAATTTGAAAGGCTTAACCGGAATTGGAGAAAAAGGAACCAAGCAGAACTTTTTATGTACAAGTGCTATGCTATGGAGAGACAGACCAGCAAATGAAAAGTGCTTGTTAGACAAGTTTTACAGAAGCAAATAGTTGGAAAATGCTAACAAAGCTGGAAATGGAAGGAGACAAAAAATAAGCTGCTAGAACTGGAGTATGAAAGTATCATTAGCTTATAGCCATTGAAGTATACACGCTTTACTAAAGGCCCTGATGAATTAACATTGACCCTCGTTTATTCCCAGAAGAAAAAATATCCTAAAATCCTGCTTCACCGTTTATTTAACCATACGGGAATTACTTGATACTCCAGAGGTAAGTCTTGGAGAAACAAATGTGCCTGAGCCCACGCACAGACAGATGCCACTAAATCAAGAAGTAGCTCAAGTCTGCTTGCTAAAGATTTGTGATTAGCCTTTCTTTATTCGTCCTACGCTTATTATACTGCTTGAAAGCGATGAACGCCATGCCATTAGGAAGAAGAGGAATTAATAAGAAATTCAACTTTGGGGAAGGGAAAAGTTTGCAAAACTATGTCCCTTAATTTTATGTAAAAAGTGTTGGACTCAGAGACTTTCAGTTCTATTACAGCGCGGTATACCGGCAAATCTAATAAAAAGTACTTTTCTTCCTATTAGGGGGCTAGACTATATCAGCATGATCATCATCATTGCAATATTATTGTGATTACGAGCTATTGAAGAGAGTAAAACAAACGAACATGGGACCAAGTGAAGACCTTCCCATTTACTTTGTACCATGAAAAGTAAGAATTTCTGGAAGAACTGAGGACCAAAATCTGTAGGAGAATACATGGCAGTAACAGCTGCTACACCTTCATATCTGGGGTTATATCAAGTTAATATACTATACGCAATTTAAAACTACTGGCATAAGTTTTGCGTGGTCCCTACTATGAAACGATCTGCCTTTGGTTTGGAACCCGGTAATGACAACACGTACTTTAGGATATCCATTTTCGGATAACAATTATTTTTTTTGCTGATTTACTCAAAAAGGAAGAAATACTTTGTACTTTCTAGTATAATGAGGGAAATGGAACATGAAAATAGAAAAACTGGATAATAATAATAATATTGAATCCGAGCTGCTTAGCATTTTGTTTCTGTAGGCAAATGCCGGTTTGACATGCTCTATCATTATCATTAGGAGTATAACTTTGTATATTCTTTACCTCCTGCACAAGTGTTGACGCAGCTCATAAGCAGTGTCGATAAGAGTTAGCCAAGAAGAAAAGATCCGACTGATAATGACGATCCAACAAGAGAAACGATGAAGACCAACCGCACTACACTTCAGAAGAAGAACTTTTTTGAGAAAACGACTATGGCTTTGTTATGCATGGGTTTACGTGAATATGTTAACGATACTTCTAGTTTTAGTATTATTCAAGCATTTGCAGTATCAATGCCAAAATACTCTATTCTTGCTACTGACGATGCAAAGAACAGGGTTTATATATTTGCTCACTACACGGCTCACTGCCTCAACTTCTTTGAGAACATTGAGAAAATATCATGACGCTGAAAATGCCAAAGAAATAGTATTAAAATGACAGCACACTGTTCTTATGACTCTGACAATTTCTTAATTTTCCTTCTCCTTTATCGCATTCATGGATATTCTTCAATCAACACAGAAAAGGGGAATGTGGATAAAGAAACACCAAAGAAAAATGACTTCAAACTGAGATTATGACAAAGACACACTGTCCTTCTCCAGTTTTCTGGTGCATGAATGAATGACGGAACGTATAAAACCACATGGAAGAAACGCCAACAAAGATGAGCAGTAAGAAAGAATCTGCTTTAAGCTTCTCTGTTGTGATTCCTTTCTTCTTACGGAAAATCTCGACACAAAAACATCAGCAGCACACCAACACCAAGAAAAAGACGCTTCCTTCCTACGCAAGAACGTCTCAAAGACTGACTGATGATAGAAAACTTAACCCTTCTACTTTACTTGTCTTGCCTGCTTGTTTCCTCCGCTTCCTTCTTTCTGGCTTTGTTATTCACTCAAATGCCGTGAATATGTTGGGAAGTAGCGGTGGTGGGTTAAACAAGCTACGCTAAAAACTGACTGACTGACAAATAACTTATTGAGCTGACTATTGTCTATGGTTTTACTTTAGTAGCAAACCACACAGAATACAACAGTCTCTCACCCTCACCACAAGGCAGTATAATGACGAGGAGGAAGAAAAACAGGGGAATAATAAAACTGTGTTTCCTTTTATATAATTCTCTGTCTAAATAACTATAAAAAACGTGTTTACAGGTTTTGCTTAATATTTTTATCAAAGACAACGAATGAAATATTGGGGCTTTGTTCATGTGGTTGACAGACAGATTCTAATATTCCTAATTGATGATTCTCTGCAAAAATGATGCCTTCCTTTTGATTATCACACGCTGATCATGGCAAAAAACGATGATGTACGCTTAACTTAAAGTAGTTACCAGTAACAAGCAGAAAAACGAAGCAAAACTATAGGAGGGGAAAAACTGGCAAAACATATATACTTTATAATGCTACAAAGATGATAAAGATATGATATAGTAAGGAAGATACCAAAGGAATATCTGGAAGACAGTGGTATTGTTAGTTTGTCAACCCAAGAAGACTGGTCTGGTGTTCCGAATCTTCTAACAATTTCAGAATCGTTATTGTCAGAGGCAAAGGAACAACATCATATTGTAAGAAGCATTGCAATAGTAATGTATATGGATGAATAGTTAAAAGAAGAAGTTAAAAGGAAAGAGTGAGCATAAAAAGCAGAAAACCACATTTCACTTTTCGTGTGGCATCTTTGTACTTTAAAATAAATTGATTGAATTTAATTAATTTTGAATAATGCTTTTTCAGTTTCATAAGATCGGAATATATGAGAAAGTACAAAAAATGAACCATGAACATTCAAAAAGACCGGTAGATGTTATTAAATTGTAGGAAGTTGAGAGAATAAAGATATTTTATACGAAATAATATTTTATAAAATACCATTTTCGCAGCCCTCCAAAAATTGAACGTCAAAAAGTAGGAATAAATTGTTTTTTAAAGCATTTACTAAAAGTGTCAAAAACAAAGATGTTACAAACGTAAGCAATCCTGAAGTGAAATCGTTGCGCAAGCTGATCATGTTTCCAGTGTGAAATATTTAGAATTTGCTTAAAATCTTTTGAGCTTCATTTCTAGTGGGTTTGCTTGTCATTGTCTATCATAAAACTACTTCATCGCATATACACTTGGCAGTTACTTCAGTAAACCACTTTTTACTTTAATGCATGCATGAAATTAGAAGCTAAACTCAAAACCAAAACCATTTTCAACACAGTTTATTCACAAACAAACAGCACAGTTAGTGCTACCTACCTGTTCATTATTTAGTGATGGCATATCCGTAAGTAATTGACGTTTGACTTTGCACTATCAAACTAAAATCCACTTTCAGAAAATCTCATCATAATTCAATTGGAGATGTACACTTGAATTTAGTTCAAAACGATTTTCTGTGTACTCTGTCATTGAGCTGCTGTTACGAGATTGTAAGTTATATAAAACATCTCTAAAATTGTTTATTCATCGATGCAAATAGTCAACACTAGCAGGGTGTTTCATTTATGCTGTATGTAAAAAACAGTTGCGATATGAGATTTAAGTACCGATTACATATTACAATGGTATATTCCCAGTTGCAGCTCGTGGTCCATATACCTCAGCAAAATGACAGTACTCTCTCAATCTCAAATTCTCAATGTTACACTTACAATAAATGCCACTCTACTAGCTTATTATTATTTTTATGCCTCTCAGACACAAAACAATGACAATCACGAAAATGATGATGTGAGATGGGATGATGTCAGTGTCTAGCTCTAATATTATGTGTTTATAATGGCGACATGCAGACGCGTAGTACCAGAACTCTGAATTTCTCATCTCTTCTCCACTCCTTAGCATCTAGTAGGAGGCATGGATAATCATCATCAATCGTGATGATATTTTGAAGTGGAGTAATGCTCCGTGATGCATTTCTCTCCACCAGTCCATCCCATCTCATTCCATTTACAATCAAAAGAATCAGACTATATGAAGGCATTCTAGAAAAGCCATTGCACTTCTGCTTAGTTCTGCAATGACTTCTATCTGCCTTTGCTCCTACACAAATAACATCCTCCTATTTTTCATAGTCTCCATCAGCACCGCACCGTGAAAACGCATTTTTGGAGAGTCATCATTAGCAATACATTCTTAACATATACTACTAAACAGATATACGCAAGATCATCATCAAAAGGTTGGTTCGTTAGCTGTTGCCCCTCGGCTCCTGAATAAAATAGCAGCATGCTATGATGACTGCAAGCTTTAAAGACAAGAAGTGAACGATTCAAACACATTTTTACAGCGTTCACTGAAGAATCCTGAGATTTTACACAAACACATAAAAATGTTTTAGTTGTAGGAAATCCTCACAATTTTAAAGAAATAATTTTCTTTGTGGATTCTTCGTGATTCTCGTCGTAACTTTTGTGCTTACATGTATACAATTTGCTAGTTTTACAGCATTTAGCGTTCTTTTGGGTTTTCAGCATGTATTTCTGCATTTCTTTTGGGTTCGTAAGGGTTTGTCTTGGTACCCCTTTAACGGATAGTAGTTCAGATGGATTAGGCTTAGATTAGGAGATGCACAACTACCATATACCAGTGCTATATTACTATATACATATCATAAAATAGAACATGGTATGTGAATTATGTAGGTATCAGAATCGCGCAGTGCATAGATTCACGCAAAACAGCAACGACAACAACGTCAAACACAATAGTGTCAAGTTGCAATCTTACTAGACGCAAAAATCGCCATTTCCCCAGATTCGTTTTATTAGTTGTATTTTCAAATCTCATTTCATTAGTTTGTGTGTCGTTTCCTCCATTCTTTCTGCTTCTCCAATAAAGTCAAAACGAGCAACGAGGCAAGCAAAAACTATTCTTACCCTATTTGTAAGAGTAATAACAGCTAGATGCACACGGGGATACTCGGGTATGTTGTTTTGCAAGGTCCAAAGCGCATTTTGTGTGCAAACATAAATGAAGAATGTTTAGTGAGGAGAAGCTTTGCCAAAATTTCGATACACCATAAGCCTGCACGTAGACGTAGCCCCTTCTCAAGGAAAGGACATTATTGTGTTTACGTATCGTATCACCACATCAAAAATGATTTCGTTTTAGCGTCATATTTTTTCTTTGTTTGTTTGTTTGTTGTTCTCAGTGGTAATGTATCCGTAATGTTGCGATGCTGCTTCCTACTTTGCTTTAATATAAAAATCCGTTCTTTATTTTCGTCGGATCGAAATAGAAGTGAAGAAAAAAGGGAAACAACAGAGTGTCAAAGTAAAGGATGGCTGGATAGGGATAATAAACGCAGTTCTCCTATCCCCTTTCATTATTGCATTGTGCAAGCAACACCTACACACAGCAACATCATATTAATTTCCTCTGTTTTCTGACTTACGAAAATGTTTGTTCATGATCTCTGCTTGAAGAAGATGATGACCGCACATACTACCATGATCCTGATCGCAATCCTTTGATCCAATCCAGTGCGAATGTATATGGCTTACTTATTGCCAATCTCAATCTTAACCAAGCTCTAAAAGCTAATTTTGTTTTCCTCCGACCCTTCTTGTAGAAATTAAACCACTTTTTATACTTCTCTTTCGGAAATCCTAATACGAAATAATAAAGCTCACTCACTGCCTTCGTACCTGACTGAGCTGAACAATAAGAAACGCAATCTTTATTTGGTCGAAAGCGAGAACGGAAGCTAATAATGCCTCAATCCGCATCCCCCATTCATTTTCGTCTCCGACCAACAAGCTATTGTGTAAATTATAGATCAGCTAGCAGCATTAGTCGCAGAGAAAAATATCACGCCTACATAGAGCCGCATTAGGGGAAATGGGAAAAAATTCTCTTGTTGTTCGGAAGCAAAGCATGTTGGTCGCCTGCTGTTCTTCATTTTCTCACTCGCCTTTTCCGTCTTCAGGATCACTAAATTTCTTTTTCTTGATTTAATGCTTTAACTTTTTCTACTGCTCCAGGAAACCGTTCGTTTGGTTCCTACCTGTGAATGAGTTTTTAAAACGTAAAACTCTATGGTGTATTAGCACATTGTGCTGCGGCAACATATACATAAAATATACACGTACTAAAAGGGGAAAATGAGTGGAGGTGATGAAGACAAGATGGGAGTGATACATCACTTGAGTCAACCCCCACCTCCTTCTCGGTTTTTCTGATTCAGTGAAAAATCTAAAAGAAAATATACCTGTGCCTATTGTGCACATAATACTTTACGTATTACTGCAAACTATATTGTCATCCTCTTCGAATAATATATACCGTGTCTAATGGCACGACACGACCAAAATGAGCCTGCTGAGTATGAGCCCTGTATGTTATGTGTGTACTGAATCTTCAAGCTTGCTATGACTGTAAGAATGAGCTTCCATAAAATTCACTTTTTCCTCCTTTTTTCATTTTCCATCTCATTCCTAACCATGATTCCTTTCTTTTTTGCCACTGCCATCATTACTATTGCTCGAACAACTGAAAAAACATGAAGTAAAGAAAAGCACCAGAAAACACAAGAAAAGAAATCTTTATGTTCATGTTCATCTTCTAGGGATTTTTATAGAGATATGGCGATTTTTTCTTGTGTGGTGGAACATTTTTTAGCTTTGGGATGTCTTATGATTCAAAATGGTCAATATAAATATACAATGTCCATGTTGCTTATAAGCAGTGTCGGTCATAGTACATACACATATCCGTAGATTACCTTTATATATTTTTGCTGTACTGATATTCTGAGCAAGGAAGCAGAACGCAAGGATCCATTTATGAGATGGGGCGAGATCAGCGAGCGCAAAAGGAGTTCTTTTTTCTTTGCTTTTTATGATTACACATATATTTTTGCGTGATTGTAAAAATGTATGTGATTATATGGGAGTATGGTAATAGTGATAGTGTGGTAGTTTTCCTCTTGCTGCGAGGTTTTACAAGCATAAATTTTTATCGGTTTTTCTTAAAAGGCTAGCGGAGCGAATTGGCCAGACAAGAAGAATGCGAAAAAAAGAAGAGCAGTCGGGATAGGAAAGACGGAATGATATGGAGAAGGCAGCCAGGTGTGACATTGCATGTTATATGTGTAGCAATATAGCTCTTTAGGGAATTACTTTGTGTTTGTCTTTTGCATTTACAGCAGACAAAAGTAGTAGTAAGTACAGACAACGGGGAAGCGGAAAGAGAAAAACATTGCACGTATAATATTAGATATTGAAGTGCATGAAGTATAAAGAAAAAGATGTATGAACTGGTGGATAAAGGTAGTTGGGCATAATAACAGGGAATGGTTTATTGGTAAGGAGGAAGAAAAAAGGGAAAAGGATGAGATTGCTTCAATCCAATTGAAGCACAAGAAGAAGAAAGAGAATAGGACTATGGTATCAAAGGATGTTGGTGGGAGAACTGAAACAAGTGTATAAAAGCAGACAGGTATGGATGGCTAAATAAGTGTTATTGCTAAAGTTGGAGTAGGGGAGAATTGATTCGGCATGCACACGGAAAGGAAATGATAGAAAAAAGATATTACGGAAAGATGTGCAATGGTATCAAGGAATTGGGGAAAAAGTAAGTAGTACGACAATGTAATAGCATAATATAGGTAACATAATAGAGAGGATATTTAGGAAAGATTGAGAAGCTCATGCTCTCTAGATATCTATACCGTTTCCTGATAGTTATTTATATGAAATTGCAGGCAAATTGATTCATGAAATGGAATTGTATGAAGTGTAAAAAGTGGTTTTAATGACGATCATGATCACTTCTCGGAGTAAACCCATAAAAGTAATAAGAGTATAGTATAGGTAGGTAAAGTAGCTGATTTTCTTGTGCTAACACTGCTGTTTGTGGCGTGTCTGGCAGTTGCCATAAACGGGCAAAGATGAATAGGCAAAGAGAAAAAAGGAAATGATAAGATTTGTAAAACCATTACTGTTTCTTGCACCAAGAGAGAAAGCGCTTGGACGGGAAAATAGATTATCGGATCATGCAACTATAGAAAAAGCTAGAGAATAAAAAATGCCTGGTAATGATATAGAGGGTGTGAGTGCAAAGTTTTCTTTTCTTCTTTGTAAAGGATGACTTGAAAGTGCAAAAGCATGTTTATACTACTCACATGCAGAAAAGTCATTCAGACGTGGAGTAACGCGCTTTTACTTTATTACTTTTATGCAGATGGCAATATTTCCTCCGAAAAAAATTTATTTTGTGTACAAAACAATAATAGGCAATTATCCAGAAAGAATCACATCATTTACATTGCCTTGATAGCATTTTTGAGAGTTTTATATTAAGCACGCACCCATTTTACGACTATCAACTATAATATTTTAGTTTTATGAAAAAATGTGCTAAATGGGATGCGAGAACGAGATGTGACTACGAATGAACTGAACTGCTGAGCAAGGGGACCTCTACGACCTACGGGACAAACATAATATTTAGGATGATCATGAAGAACTACACAGAAATAAAAAATTAATGTCGGCCTAAAGAGTTTTACTTGTTTATAGGTAATCGATGAGTTGGTATGGGTGGTAGCTATCTTCCGGATTGTTTGCGAGATAATATTTAATATCATGTGTTTGTTTGTCATTGTCACTTGGGCTGAATGACGTATTATTTTACATAAAGGATTAGTAAGAAGGATTATTGTGTTAGCTTGCTAATTAATGTCATTCATTTGTCGCTGTAAATCTTCTTGGAAAAGGAATAAAAAGCTTCGAAAATGGAAAGACGTGCTGGATGCTTCCCTTGAAAAGTATACCTTAATTTATCAAACGCTTTAAGAGAAGAGCACGACTTCGCACTTCACTAGATGATATATGTGGGCCATGTCAAGGCGGAAACACATCCGGGCGTTCCGGTGCAAATGCATTTATCTCTCTGCAGACATAATGGGCCCTACAGTGCCTAAATTAAAATACCAATTTATTCTAGACCTTGGTTGCCACTTGTGTGGTAATGACATACAAAACGTGATAGGTTTTTTGAAATGTTTAGCAAAAGTAACAACCAACATTATTCATTTACTTTACAAAAACACATCGTTACATATCTATAACTCGACAACTCAACACAATACAACTCTTATCCAAAAGACAGAAATCTATAATCTGTCTATGATGATTTCATACTGAACTAAAATGCATTTTAATGAAATATTCCTACTTCGCATTCAAAATGGTTAGAATTCTGTGTTTCCAAAAGTACCATTGTATAATAAGTAAGTTATCCATGGTCAACGCAAAAGTAAGATTGATGCATGAAATCTGCATAAAATTTTATGTAAACCCGGAGTATATTTCTGGCTTTCATTTCTTTCGTTTATCTGAAGTTCATAAAAAACGTTTTTTTTTCTCGCCGCTTCCACCTTACTGACTTTTTACATCCACCTCAAGGGTTGTTTTAACTCTAGTCATCATATGCCTGAGAGAAAAGAGCCTTATTCAGATCGTCCTAACAATGTCCTACGGTTTGGATTTAAAAGCCTTTATGCAGTGTGCAGAAATCAATTATGTAGTTCTTATTGTTGCAGCTTGCTAATGAGCCCTTATTTTGTTTTATCAGTTTTGCGTCTTATATATTTGATAAGAAGCGCCAATCGAATCTACAACCCTCTACAATATTTTTTTTAAATAACACTATGTGTATTTGCTATAATGCGATGTATAAGCAACCTAAACAGAGTACTCAGCTTCCAGTGTTATTGTATGTCGTACAGCCATAATAATCTATTGCAATGCAATTTTCTCATGGTTGGGTTTTCCCTTAACAAGCCCACGCAATCTTCTTACATCGCGCTATCACAGTCCAATGCTCATTTCGCAAGTCCAAAACACACAACCATCTACACACCAAGAACACATCAACATGAAAGTAAGCAATCTGTCAGCAACATTTACAACACATCTTTCCTATAATAGCTGGTTTGCCTTATTGTAGAGAACATGAAAACATGAAACTATCGGGGTACTATATTCTATCCACCCACAACCTACCAAAATATTATTCACATAAACATTTTTCCAAGAAAATATCATAAAGAAATTGGACTTTTCCTCATCACTTCCATTTGCTTTCTCATTTTTTCACTTTCTTCAGAGTATTTTTTTTGTTTTCTCTCCATCTTTCAATATCTACAGTCTACATGCAAGGAGTAGACGATCCCGTTTTCATCTGTTTATGTACATATTTTATTGTGAATGTTTCGCCCATGCATTATCAGCTTTCCCCTTTTTTGCTTCACCGAAAGAAAAGTTAGTGATGTGATAACCAACATTGACAGTGTGCCTACGAGCAAATATCCGTGTAGCAAAGCAATAGAAGTAGTCAACACAAACATAGAAAACCATTCTGCCTAGAAAAGGGAAAGAATGAAAAAAGAAGAGTTGTGCCTTTTGCGTGCCCTTTTTTATAGATCTTGTTCCTGTGTGTTGGCCATGATAATAAAATAGTGGTGGTGTTTGTGGTTGAATGGCTATATGGCAGCGACGATGGGATACTAGAGGGAAAGACACATTGCTCCATTATGAAATAATATGTAAGTTTTTTTTGCTGTCCAAAACTTTTATCCGCTAAAGTATGTAGGAGAAAGTTGATGCTGCTGATGATCAGGATGATGGTAGTACTAGCAGAGTAGTGAGTGAAAACACGGCTCAAGTCGCTGGAAGACTTTTAGGGCAGTATATATCAGTCCCGGGCCGGTTTCTTTGCCGATGCCCTGTAAACCTTTGTATGATTATGATGCAGTTGTGTAGCGGTGGGAAAACAGGGAGAAAATGTAAGGGCAAACAAAATGACGACAATGAGGAAAGGGAAGGCATAGACGATGATGAAAATTGTAGTGGTGCATGGTGGCACGTATGGCGTGGGATCTTGTAGTGCGGTGGACATGCTGATGATGATGATGAAATGCGGGTATAGTTACGGAGAAGCGGTGAAATTTACTACACATAACAAGTTGTTCTCCTAGCAGTGAAAATACACATAGTTTCACTTTAACATTTCCCTTCCAGCCAGGTCGAGCAGAGGGACAATGCTACCATAGGACATTAGCTTGAATGATATGCTTATGCGATGCGAGAGTTTCAAAGTAATAATTAGCAGTTCGTCGTTCCTTATAATAATGGTAATGACTCACGCTGCTTTTATTAAATATATTAGGCAACTAACAAAGGTGAAGGAATGTCCCTGGAGGGTCTTGTCTATAAAAATCGGCCTGTTTGAGAAATGCAAAATGTTGGAAACTCTTACTACGCTCCTTGGTTTGACAGAAGGTCTAGGGGCCAACTGCGCTATAAATACTTTTCCAACTGTTTTGTTTTCAAAGTTTGTTTCGACTTTGAAAACAAAAACTATGAGAACTCGTTATGCAAACAGTGAGATGATCAAGAGAGCAACGACAAGGTCGACAACAACGGCGTTGGATGGAATGGCGTATTTGAAAAATGAAACACAAGGGAGAGGAACAAGTGTGCGTGTACCATTTTTTCTACATGCTTAGCTTTATGAAGCACACACTATACGCATTTTCTCTGCAATTAATTAATAATATAAATGAGGAAAGGGACTTACTTTTCAGAAGAGACAAAAGTGTTATTGCTGCTGTGCTGTTACTTCGTAATTTTAGTTGTTTTCTTTTTTAGACTAGAAAAGGTACTTTCTCCTCGTCAGTGTTTATCCTTTTGATAAAAAAAGAGTTTTAATTAAGTCACACCACCGCTCACTTTCAAAATGGCAAGGTTAAAGTAAACTCCACTTCTGTTTCTACTCTAATTACTCAGATTGTACAAATAGAAAGGAAGTTAGGAGACTTAGAAGGATGTAAAAAAGAAAATTAATGCCGAAAGGACAGCGTCATGTATTAAAAGTTTTTGTTTTGTTTTGACGAAGTCTAGATCTCTGTAAATAGAGTCAAAATGTACCCGATTATACTTTTTTGTTGTGTATTATGTCTTTGTATTTTAGAGCTGTTCTTTCACTCCACTTATTGTACTATATACTCTAATTGCGGCTAGCCGGACAGGCTTTTCTCTTCTGGCTGTGCTACAATTTTATTCTACAATAATAATACAAACTCACACGCAAATGTACTGATAATTATTATACAATTTCGTTCCAGAGAAAATATACTACCCTATAAAGAGACAAGAGGATCTTAGGAGCCAAGTTGGTATAAGAATGAGTGGCATAAATTATCCTCCTACTTTTTTTGCTGACCACCCACTTGGCTTGGTATATGTCCTGTTAGACTTTTCGGCATGATGAAAAAGTTGTATATGAAATGGAGAAAGCAAAAAAAGAAAAGGCAAAGAAACAGAAGAAGTTGTGTAAAATGCGACTCTTGAGATAATACTTAATGAAAATGAAACCTACTTTTACCCTTTTTTTACCTTTTCTGTTCTAAAAAGTGAAAAACGAGCTCAAACAAAAAGCTGTCTGTCGAAAAAGGTCTTTTGGTAGCTCCTATACCTATTTCATCATTGTACATTGGGGAGAGATTGCAGTTTTTGGCTTACAGAAAAAAATGGAATAAAAAAATGAGTTGAAATGCAGCCTGTTGTGAGTGTTAAAGTGAGTGAAAGAATCGAGCTTTGTACGTTGGTATGTTCTCGGGTAATTTTCAATCTACTGAATGGACGAGCACCGGCGCTTTAAGAATAAATTGATGTGGGTATTGCGAGAGAGAGCAAAAACTATTTTTTCCTTACCAATGTCCAACAAGAGAGTTAGAGTAGAAAGTGAAAAAAAGTATGAGAATGCGTTAGAGTGTTTAAAAAGTCTGTCCCGCACCGAACCAAGTCTGTGTGGCAACTGGCTGAAAATGGGAAAGGGAAAGAAGAGAAAGTTGAAAATATTTTTGGTGGCTGTGGCAGGAGTCCCATGACATGGATGCGTTGCAGCAATATGAGAGCTAGCACTAGTTTTGGTATGTAAAGCAGCAGCAGGAAAATGCCTTCCTCTTTTAAAAGATGCTGCATGCTTTTCCCTAGCCTGTAGCTAACATATTATTTCCTTCGGTTTTTTCACGTGCTGATGATGATGATGATTATGATGCAGTTGTGTGGAGCGAGGGTAAAAGAATGAAATGCCTATGTGGTCCGTCGGTTTATTGGCATGTGCCTTGGGAAAGGTTCCCCGTATTTTATGCACAAGCTGTTTTTGTCTACTAAATATGGAGTATGAAGAAGAGTCGAGAGTGATAGATTGAGCTCCAAAATGACGGTTAAAGGGGTGTTTGACAGAGAAAATTGCTACGAGGCAGCAAGTGATGCATTATTGGATATACATTGACGTTATCGTTATTATTTTAAAAATCCACATCAAAAGGTTATATTTTTATCACAGTATTAAAAAACAGTAAAGCATTTTATAAGTTGCCAGTCTGGGAAAGCAGCTTTAACGCATAGGTTTTTCATGTTGTTGTGCAATTCATTCTTTTGAAGCAACGATAGTTAAAAGTAAAAGTCACACTGGTAGACCATTTGGAAAACTAAAATTCAATCGAAAAGCATGCGACAATCTTCTGTAAGATTAATATACCTAATTATTAGGTCCTAATAATATGACTCCGTATCCCCTGTGGATATAGATTTATTTGACCAATGCCACTAGAACATCCATTCATAAAAAAATGCAGCATATCCAACAAAGTCTACTTTTTACTTTTTATGTTGGCCTACAGGTTTCCGCAGTACATTTCAGTTGGGCATAACACCATGTAAAACGTACAAGTAGATGTAGACCAACTCACATTCAACGGTCAAGGATCAAGGTTACACCTTTTTACCACAACTTGCCATAAGCAGACCATACAAAAGTACCATTACAAGCTTTGTTATTTTTACTTTCATTCGACTGTTCCGGTCACATAAAAAATCTTATTATTCTTGCAATGTAATGCATGTTCCATGCAGTCTACCGCCACACAGCTTCCTTTCTCACTTCGTCTCTGTCTTTTGTCTAGAAAAATGCAATGCACCCGTTATCGTATCATTCATTCCAGATTCAACGGTGGTAGCCATAAAAGTAGATCCCATGTATTCCAAGCTGTACTGAGCCCTTCTCATGAAAGTTACATAAGCACACACACTTGCAAAGTTTACTCTCTTCAGTTTGCTTTTTGTTTGCATCATGCCATAGAGCATTGCTGAAAATAAAGACTGACAGATATTTTTATTTCTTGGTGTAATACCACCAACCTAGGGCCAACATCACCGCTATGACCACACACAATTTTCCTCTTTCCGCCTGGTATTCAACTGCACCTCCGGGAGAAAAGCTTCCCTGCATCTTTCACTGTATGCTTTTTATTGCAAAGAGTGAAAAAACTGATTCTCCTTTCACCCTGGGGGAAAACGAGAAAATCATGTCCGGATGGATAAAATATACATATTAGCCGTAAAATAAGCATTCTATGCCTTTCTGTTTGAGCATGTGACTGCAAAGCCTTATTTTTATTATTATTATGTGTACATACTTCCGCAAAGCGTGCATGCAGCAAAACGTCAGTACGTTCGTGGAGAATCACCAAAAACACTTTGTGGATCCTGGCTGACGGTTAAAAGTGGAAAATGGTTTGTGGCTTTGCGCTTGGTGTCTTCCTTTTCCCATCCCTCCTTCCAGGTACGTTACAAATGAGCGCTTTTAGCTTCCATACTTGAAATCTCATTCCTATTTGCAATATCCACCACCATCAAAGGGAAATGGTTAGTTCAAAGTGATGGCAGTAGAAGAGGCATTAAAAAGTACACTTTATTCACTTTATTTTGAGCACCATCGTACTACTACTTGTCTATGATCCGATCTTGTAAGCTAACGCAAGCGTACATCATGTAATATGCTAAATTGCATTTAAAGTTCTGTATATAGATATATCTGTAAGTGCACTCTGCTTCCCTAATCGCTTTAATTGCTTCCAACCACACAGGGAGAAATCGTTACGTGACATTTTAAAAATGAGTGCGATACGTAAAGCCCCTTAAATTAATTGAGTACCTCCACCACGAATTATGTGGCACACTGCATTCCAATTAATTCCCGGGTAATTTTATGGTGTCGTATAGAATATAAATGCCGAGTTGTACGCATACTGTTTTTGATGTGGTACTTTCCCTTTGCTCAGATATAATTTTGTTATTTACGTTGCCACTGTGCTTAAACATTTACTAGCTCAACATTAAACATAATATGTAATATGAAATGAACGTGGGTTGTAAGGAGGAAAGAAAGTCAAATGCATAGAATGCGACTATTTCCTTGTCTCGTTTCAAGAACAACAAGTAAGCTTTGTACATTCGTTGTGTTTTCTCGCTGCCAAAGTACTTGTTTGTTTAACGGATTTCATGTGAATACACTGCTATATCCCACCTCCAACCGCGAATACAGCACTTCTTCATCCCACGCAATCTTTCTTTCTACCCTTTCTTGGTAAGAATCAAAACCCTTTGGGATCCATTTTTTGTATGAAATATAGAGAAAAATGAGATAGTAGTCGTCTCCTCTCCCACCAGCACACAGACGATCTCATAGTATGTGAGAAGAAAACCTTGTACGGAAGACTTCCATGTACACACTTGTCCTCGTCTGATAATCATATCATCAGTTTAAGTAGGAGGGACGGTTGAAAAAATGGGAAACGTTTAAAGTAGAAAATACTTTTGAGAGAAATGTGGGCTAGTAGCATAAAAATTTTATCAGGGTACGGGTGCGCTGCTGTAACTCCTACTCAAATTTTCCACTTTGCAACTCGCAGAGAGAAAATGAAAAAGCACATGGCTATACGGGTATGCTCCCATCATTCGTTTCCCATTTTTCCCTGTTTTTTTCCTCTCGGAATCCCTGAAAATCCTCTAATGAATGGCGAAAATGGAGCACTGGGTAAAAGAAGCAGACCTTCTTTACTTTACTTACCTACCCTCGGCTGCTCTGATCCTGTGTGTTCTTTGTCTGGTGTTTGGTTGGGACGTTGTTTTCACCCAGGTACATTACTAATGGGTATACAAAGAGAAAAACAGTGTAGCAGGAGCTGTGAGTATCTTTTCAATTTGGGAAAGGTTTTTATGTGAATGGATTGCTGCATTACTAGGAGAAAATTGTACTAGGACAGCTTAAGAAACATGTACAGTAGGTCTGCATGTCTGCATGAAACAAACAATAATCATTCTTCCTGTCAGCCTGCGTATACTTACGATAAAGCATGCAAAATGTAAAGTTTGCAGAGTTTTCCAGTATTTTGCACACATAGAATAATTGTAGCTAGTGTTATAAACACAGTATAGTAAATTGCAACAAATAAAAGCTTAGCATAATAGAGATGAACACAAAGGCAAAAACGTATCTGCCAGAATAGCGAAAATTTTGTATTAAAACAGCTTTCACGAGAGGGGCTCTTTTAGGACAATTTTGTTTTGTGAAAAGAGTAAGGGAACAGTATTCGCATTGTTTTCTTGCTGGCAAGTAAAATTTAAATAAAATTAATTATAGCCCACCACAAAAACACAAAATGGTGGCAATGCTTCTAATGTTCTTCTGCTACTGCTCTTTTGCATTTTACAACTTTCTTATTTACCTATTCATATTTACATAATATATACCCGCGTTTTGTTTTCCACCACCATCGCGCCACATCTTCTTCGCCCACACAATAAAGTTACTCCCGTTCTCCTTGGCTAAACATATAATGTAAATAACACTCCTTGCATCTCTATTTTACAGGAACTTTAAGAACGAAAGAGAATATGAAAAAGAAAAGGGTGCTACTAGAGCCAAATAGGCCATAGTACAAAGTGCGAACATCATCATCAAAAGCCGAAAAGCTTATCTACAATGCACAACAAGGCAAGAACAGCAACAGTACATCGTTTGAAGACGCACTCTACTACAAACTTGGAAAACGAGCTTTCTACTACTCTTGCATTTTGTAAAACTGGAAACAAGAATCAGCAGCGGTGGTCCTTCCGCTTCCTTTCTTTTTTGTCCTTGTGTCGCGGCAGTTTATTTGGTACATGTTAGTTGCTTACTTGAACGTAAAGCTTTTGTGTATACAAAAAGGCCTTTTGAAGTTTCAAACGGGATGCCACATCACACCAAAAAGGATGCATTATTTCACTCACATGAGAAATAAGAAAAGCAGGGTTTTTTTCTTCAAAAACACGATATACGATACTTGGGCTCTTAACGATACATGTTGCGGAATAAAAGCCGTTGGGAACCGTTTCAGGGAGAGAGAAAAGGGTGAAGTGTAAAAGGCAAGGAAAAGGAAAAGTGAGACGTATCAAGTACAGAGCCCAGTAAAAGCAGACGAAGGAAAAAGGACCACTTTAAAAGAGTTAAAGAAAGTAGCAGTACAGCAGTAGGGGAATGACATATTGGAGCAATGTATGTATTGGGAAGCAACGAGGAGAAATTGAGTTGAGAAAGTGGAATTTTATCAAACTTTTCTTTGTGTGACGACAACGGGGGAAGGGAAATGGCTCGCTGTTGTGTATGTATGACAATACAATATGCAGTTGAAAAAGGATTTGGAAAAATAAGTGGAGGGGACGAGCAAAGTTCATAGTATCAACGTAGTCATCTTCATGATGATCATCTGTCTTTGTGTCTGTGTTGATGTTGATAGCAGAAGGAGAAAGTAGTGGTAGGTTTTTCTCCCTGAAGGGATACTTAAAAGCGGCTAAAGCTACCACTGGTATTAAGCAAACCTATGTGTACACATACCCAATGTGTTGTTTATTGCTGCAGTGTGGCAGAGAAAGCGAAGGAGTTTCGTTTTCGGAGACCCACAAAGTATATCAAATCAACAAAAGCAAAGCAACATGCCTCACCAATTCTATTTTTTGCTGGTTACTTATTTTCTTGTGAAAACAGAGTCAAGATCGATGATTCACTCAATCGTGTGACAGATGACAGGTTTCTTCTCTGCTTTTTATTTCTTTTCAACTGTTTCAATGAATAGAGATGCCGGAGGATGTAAAGAACGAAAAAGGCGGATGAATGTGATGAGGCGAAAAAATACAGATTTAAAATGCGGAGGTTGATGATGATGGCATTGTTGTTTGATGGTTACACAGTCGATTGGAACTGTTTGGAAGACATTATTTGAAAAATAAATGATGATGGAGTGGAGTTGAATTGAAAATCAAAAAAAATGTTTACATACATAAAACGAATGGGAGGAGGCTATGCTTACAGCAGGGGGCTAAACGAAAATGTATAAATAGATCGTTTTGAAGAAATCAAACTGGTAAGCTGGTGAGAAGACTTTCACCAAGGGAAGAAAATAACAGGAGATAAGTGTTGAGTAGGTGGCTCAAAACAGGATCTGATACAGAAGGTGTGTTACGAATCAAATTACCTGTTCATCAAAGAAAATTGCCTTCTTGTCATTTGTCATTGCTTCATCATGATTTCTACTAAATAACTTGCTCGTTGACGGCGTTCTCGTCTTAATTACACCCTAGTTTTGTTTGCAAAGTTCTTTTTCCTTGTTGCGTTTCAGCATGGCTCCCAAAATTTCACAGACCTTCAAGAAAACAAGTTTTTTTCTTCCAAGAACTAAAAACAACGTTGCATATTCATTCAAGCATGCCACTCAAATTGAAAAGAAAAGCTTTTGATGAAAGATCAGACAAGAGTCGAAAAAACTTTTTTGCGTAGGACGCAGTGGAAAAATCCCATTAGCTTGTTCCACTTTCCCCCGACTGTTGCACAAACGGAAAAGAAACATGCAAGTTGATGCAAGATCCGAACTACAAAAATAAGATATTCTAGCTCTAATAAGTGTGAAAACGTATATACCTACACATGACACATATAAGAAACAAACATTTTTGTGGTGACACCCTCCCCCTGGAAAATGAATTTTATTCTCACAATTTTTTTGCAATTTTCTTCTGGTTATACTAACTTGTGAGTTCCTATACTAAAGAAACAAACAAAGTGTATACTAATTAACTATACTTTGCATGTCAGTGCTAGTGCTTTTTACCCCAACACTAGCATCATCAAGATAAGAAAGCGTTCAAAGTTTATTTAAATGCATGATGTGGGATCTAAAATGAAAGTGTTTCCAAGTTCTCGTGAAAATGCCAAGGCCAAAGACACAAGCATTGTGTGTCTGTTGACGTGTTGTGTCGTCTGCTTATACATTTAAAGCAGGTACCCCAAGTACAAAATGCATGTATGCTCTTACATTCATTTCCTATTTTCTACCCACTCGCAGCCGATTCAATGAAATTTATAGGGAGTCAACTCAGACAAACCATTTTTGTTGGACGCTTCTTATTCTTCTTTCTGGTCTTCAGTCTTCACTGATCCTGGAGCCTTTTTCTAAGTAAAAAGTACAATAAAAATGTATAATGGCCCCCTATACTACTGGCACATCAGCTCATATCTTTCTCACACAGTGCCCAAATGTGTTTTCTCTTTTTCCTTTCCCTCACTTTAAAATCATGTTGTTCTCTTCGTTCACTCTGGTTTGAAATTTGAGAAGCCAAGCACGTCTTGCCGAATAAAAATACTCGATACACAGACAAGCTCTGCTGATGTAGCTTTAACTGCTGCAGGCTTTATTTTTACTGTTCTTTTTTTGGCTAGCTTTTCTTTCATGCTGAAAACGTGCCGTACATATAATACGTTATTGCGTGAGTTCGACTTGAATTGCAGTGTTGTTGTTGTTGATGCTACTGAGCTACTGTTGTGTATATCTGACTTTAAACGTAGAACTTTATTGTGCACATTTTTATTCATGCATGCACGCTGGAAAATACATCCTTATGGGCATCCCACGTAGAATAAGGAAACATGCAACCTTGCTTTTTGCCAGTTTCCTATTTTTAGTGTGCATTTCGTTTGTAATCTGGACGGTTGTTGACTTTGTATACATGGTTTTCTCATCTGTGTGACTTTGCTTTCTCCTGCGTTGCCTTCAACACTAAAATAATAACAGTGCAGCGAATGGTTTGCTCCTACATTTTCTGTTTGAAAGGGATGAAGATAATGATTATCACGATCACGATGATGGGACAATAACAACAACAAAACCTTTTTTCTTTACACAGGAAGCGCAATAATTTTCTAGGTTGGTTTTAGACGTCTAGCCTGACTACTACACTTTTGCCATACTTGATTTTGTTATGGAACACTTAAATTCCCGGCCGGTGACATTGGAAAAAGGACTCGCGCTTTTTACAAGAAGGATGAATCTTGATGTAATGGAACGTAAAGGAAAGTAATAATGAATATCAAAGTGGAAACTGTTTTTTGGTATTAAATAAAACCTTAGCTGAATCATCAAGACATATTTTTGCTTTCTGGGAGATAGTAAATCGCGTTACACTGATTTACGAGAATTATAGTAAGTTACATACATTATAGTAAGTAGGTAGAACAATGACCGTTTTATATCATTGCTTGGGATGTCAAATAAACGTGTTAATTTCCAAATAAATGTTTGTGTGAGCATACTCAAATACATTCTATTGTACACGTAATAATGTTATCTATTTTACGACTGCAATGAAAAATGGAGCCAAATGAGCACTAAAAAACTTGCAGAGACTTTTTGTGTTTGTCTCTAAGCATAGTAAAAGAGAAACCATAAAGCTTACATAATAATCACATTTTGTTACAGTTTTGTTTTGCATGAGAGTCACACATAACTCATTTTCAAAATTGCATTGGTGTTATCAAAGCTACAACCCCGTCCGCATATTACATTTCCTTCTTTGATCATAAGCATCTGAATAATCTGAATATTTCTCAATATTAGATAGTTCCTGTATTTACTGAAAAATCTTCTTTAAAAAGCTAAAGCACTGCGCACTGCTTTGATTTTGTCACAAAGGAGTGATGGACAGTGACAGTATACGATGTGGCAAGATAGCAAGCAAATCTGTTGAATTCCAAATATCTTTATGCCGTTGTGGTATGATGTTTTCGAAGAAGAGCTTTGTTTTTCATACATCATATTTATACATTAACTAATATTAAATTACATTCAACAAAAAAATGATCAAAGCTTATGCACAGGAATGAATTTCATTACTTCAATGTGATGAACTGATTAACTATGGTCATGGACAGAACTTCCCGTTCTTAACTTTGATACATGCACAATCTATGAAATAATGCTTACTCAGATTTAATGCGCTGCTACTGGTGTTTCATCAGAACTTTCACTCACGCTGTCATGTCATTGTGAGTTCATCTTACTGTTCTTCAACAACCTGTATATTCAACCAAGCGACTATCAGAAAAAGATAAACAGTGCACACTGTTTTCATATTATCGCATCCTTGCATTTGTACGATTGAAATGATAAAGAGATGTTTTATGGGTCCTTACTCCTTACTCTAGAAAGCTAGAGCAAACTAGAAAAATATTTATTTTGCAACGAATCTTATGTATATAAATACTTGTTTTCTTACTTTTTTATGCTATAAATTATATGGAGCCAAAACAAACAACTTTTTTAGCGGCAGACGATGAGAACTGTGAGGTTCTGGTACATTGTACTTACATGCATAATGCAAACAATCTTAAATCTTTTTCACAAACCGTTTGGTTTTTAAAGTGCCTTTTTAGACTTGAAACTGACAGAATCTCCACTTTTCTCCTAGTTTTGTTACTTTGTGTGCACTTTTTTAAAAATTAGAGATGCCAGACATGCTGGTACATTATCGTATTCCAGCTATTATGTACATTATATCAAAGTAAATTCTGTTCTGTTCTACATATTATTATGCAACGGTAATTTTTGTTCGGCAATATGTCTTCCTCCAAGATGACAGGATGAAAAGCCAGCTAATTTGTTTCAGCTAAAACAAGCTTAACCATTAAATAAAACTAACTGCATTCACGAGTGAAGAAAAATTTCTCGTATCATCTATGATAAACTAAACTGACTAAACATTAAAAACCACATTGTTGTGCAAGGAGAACAGAAATAGAGATAGGGTTTAAGACAAATGATGGTTTGATGGTTGAGGGATACACTATATATGCAGCCATAGCATATTAGGATTTCTCCCGTACCGTACGTTGCTGTACAAGTCAGATCGACACAGTGGGGCAATGCGATCCTTCTATAAAACATGGTAGATTTAGTAGAGTAACTGTGTTGAATTTTTCTCTGCGAACGGCTTCACTTAATTCCCCGACATTTTAAATGTATACAGCAGGTCATGACGCAGAACCGCATTCACCATTCATTATAGATTTAAGTACAAGCAATCCCATAAATTGTAAGCAAGCAACAATTTTTACGCTAATTTCTGGACAGACTGAGAACGAATTTACGTCATACTTTAAATTCACATACATACTAAACGGCATAAAGAACACCTATTTTATAATATTTATGACCCACCGCCTACTTGACGACCATTGAAGCACCGGCCTTGCTACATTTACCATAAGTGTCCTACCTACTTCAACCAACCTGTCCCTACTTCTAAATTCGGCCGACCGCTCACAAACTAGTAATCACACTGAAGTGACAGCATATATTGGCATTGGTACACAAAATGTTGAGAGTACTGTGATCTAGAGTACATACTATAGAGTACTAGTATCATTTGCACGCTTTCATCCGCGTTATCATCGTGCAAATTGTAATTTCTATTTTATGTTATGTGGTGCTATCCAGGTTAAAATGTGTTTCTTAAATGACTTGGATTATTGAGCCATTGGGCTGTAAAAGTTGTACTTGCTAAATTCAAGTTTACCTGAAGTTTTAGGTACGTGAGTGCGTTTTTGTAACAAAATATGTACGTTAACACTACTCCATCATGTAGACAACTATAAATAAGTATTCCTGTAAACCTGTTTAAAGGTTGGATTGTCTTTACTATCAGTGCACTAGAAAAAGTACGGGATTACTTATAAATTTGTCTGACCATATCTCACTCAACTTTCCCTTTTCTTTGCTGTACTATCTGTCAGTTTATTGCGTTCATTCGTTTAGCGGGAGTATGCGTGAAATGTAATGCTTTCCACGTTTGCTTCTTGTTAAACATGCTTTCATTCACGAGTCGTAAACCAACATCCCTTGGGAAAAGATATTTCAAGCAGAGATCACGCCTTTCTACTTCCTGGCCCTTTACCCCGAGAAACTGCCTGAAGAAAAAACAACTGTATTACACTGCATTATACATATTGTAGTTGCCCACCCACAATTAAGCGATAGTCACTCGAGTGGGCAGCTTAATCCAATCAGGTTTTCTTAGAAATAGAAGTTTCTACATTTTACTGATGTTCAGATGAGGCTTACAGTAACTTCAGAGTATACTCAAAGAAAAATTACTTTATGCAAAAATTGAAATAAGTTTATCAAATTATGCAAAGTGTGTTACGTTAACCAAACGCCCACAGACCAGAAGCTTACTTTTCGTTGCGCATATTATGTTCTATAATTAAAACTTGTTGTGTTTTAATAATATCATTTCCACAAATACTTGAGACTATCATCATTATGTTGGTTTTTATATGGATTTAAATGAACATGCTGAACAAGAACCATTAAAAATAAGGAATAATGCTGAAAACATTATAAAATGAATGTCAGACTTTGGAATGCCTTTTACTTAAAGTTTCTGATTTGTGCTTTCATAAAAATGAAAATTTTTCATCAATTGGCCTACATTTTACGTGGTTGCCCTTTTGAAGTTTGGAGTTTTGTGATTATTACATACATAAAAAGAGGATTCAACATGAGCACTTCTCAAGCTGGAAGACTTGAAAGGAAAAAATATTAATTTACCCCTTCTAGGTACACAACAGGTCATACCAAGCATGCCTAAACTAGGAGGCCTTGACTGAGCCAAAGCGTGTGGGCGATATTGTCATCAAGCACACAGTGGCAGCACAAAAAGATTGCTAAGAAGTTTCGCATAATAATCAAATCAGAGATAAAAGGGAAGAAAGAGCTCTGCTCCCATGTCCCAATCCTCTCTTTTGAGAAAGTTAAATCCTTCAAAGGAAGCGGAACAATGAAGCGTTTTTATGACTTATGCTTCCTCCATATACCCTACAGTGTAGCGCATATTATGTGAAAATAGAGAAACGTTAAGCGGATACGTGTTTCTCCACTGAACCAAAAGTAATCACAGCTTTCTTACGACATTCAACATTCGCTTCTACACTGTCCCTGCATTCATCTTTTTGTGCGAATTGCTAATGCGGAGAATCGTAACTGGCTCTATTCCATCCAATCAAGTAGAAAAGGATTTTTCAAGTTAATATTGCTACTCGCCTACTGCGACGTTTCTCTGAAGGGAAAGAGAAATCATAATACGATTTTCTCTTTTCTTCTTTTTAGTGTAGGATGTTTCCAGAAAGGTTATTTTTGTCCTAATAGTTATGTGAGCAGGGCGTGTTTTGTCCACGTGATCCGCGTTGGCCGTTCCGCTCCTCGATGATAAGCAGAAGCTAACTATTTTCCCCTTTTCACTCTAATGAGCAATAATTTCTTGTCAAAATATTCTGAGCAAATCCAAGATATAAACTCCAAAATGATCCCTTGCTTAAAACTCGCAAAAGTAAACTCTCTTGCTCTCTCTCATATTTCAAGGTTATTTCCACAAAAGCTGACAATTTGCAGGAAGTTTAGTATAAATTAGCAAGTTAGATACAGAGTAACAAGTCAGAGAAAGCACGACGGAGTTTATGGTACGTTAGTGCTCTGGTATGTATTATTCGAAGTTCTTTTTCCTTTTACAGCTTCCTTCTCTTGTGCTCATCATCCTTACAGTTAGATCATCAAAGCTCATTTCACGCTCATAGTATTTGCTTCTTTCTATTTTACAGCTTGAGATTTATGTCATCATTTGGAAAATAATTCCAGGAGGAGTTTGTCAAAAAGACCAAAAGACGACTTGTTTACCCTCATATATTGACTTGAAAACTTCTGTTGAAAGTTCATTACACGGTCTGCTGCTCCTTTTCCATCACGGAGAAATCTACGCAGCTATTCCTCTTCCCACACATTCATTACGATTGGTTCGCTGCTAGTAAATGTTATAATATGTGCTCACTTGTTAGTTTGTATTCAGAGATTATGCAAAATGTTTTCGTATGAATGCGTCATCTCATCACTACTCAAACGTCCAATTTAAAATATAAGTTTATAAGAAATTCGAAAATAGATAAATGATTGATTTCGACAATAACAACTCTATGAATGTACATTTCCTTGAAAAATTGGAACACAAATTCCTATCCATTGTACTTTACAGACTACCTATTTTGTATTTATTCGTCTCAAATTTATCTACGTTGTTATGATTTTCTACCTACGCACCAAAAAGTTTCTGGATTCCTTATGAAAGTATATGATAATGAAAAATGTACAAAAAATACTAAATTAGACATTAAAGGTAGTTTATTATTCATATATGAATAATACATAAAGGGTTTGTTTTGCTTGGAATAACATCTTCCTACTACAATTGGAAGCCATATTCAGATGAACTTTTATGATGAGATTTGGAGAAATCACAAGTGAGCCTCATTTATTGTAGTTTTCTTTAGAAAAGATGAATCTTACTAACAACAAATAATGAGCATCATTAATTAACCAAGTCAAGCTTAGAATACCTTGTAAAACCATATATTTATATATTTAGTTTTGTAAAGCCTCTAAGTAAAAGATAAAAGTTGTGCTTGATCTACAAGATAAAAACTAGATTTGGAATTATAAAAATTGTTATATTTTCAACAGGAGAACATTCAATATCAGTAAATACGAATGCAAAAGAAAATTTAAAGATATTATGTCATGTACTCAATCAGAACTATCTTCATGATGATAGATTCAATGAATACATACACAGGCGGTAATCGAACTGAGGAATAATGACAAGATTCGATTCAAGGTTTGTAGACAAAGAGCGTGATTATAATCACCGCGACAGTTATACATACCACATCATAACAAAATGTCAGACGTTCTCTACGAATTGCATTACAGTTCGTATTTGAAGTATTTAGGTATTGGACAAGCTGCATCCATTTCAGAAGGGTATATATAGCTCAATAGTTTGCTTATCTTCTGTACATTTCTGCATTCTAAGTTTATAAACTCAATTTGTTTCATGAACCCCCATGATTACTAGGGAAATCTTTATGCAACTGTCAGTGTTCAATTTTGTGTCATTCGTTCACTAGTTAGACCTCCAATTTATTCGATTCAATTGTTGCTGCTCTTTCTTTGTCTTTATAATTCTGTCATTTTCACTATAATTGATCGCAGTGTGGGAGTATAGGTTGGTAGGATTATATCAGTGCTATCATGACAAGTACGAAAGAACTGTCTATTCTTTCTAACTGGCTTGAAGAGAAGCTGAAGGAGTACTTTGTGAAAAAGTCACAACTTCTTGAAACAAGCTGGAGCATATTTTCTCATGGTGAGCCCAATTTCACATCTCTCTTTGTACCCAATCAGGGTAATGGAGTGGTGCCCATCCAAACAGTGGTGTCTGATTTCCGGATTCTTGATTTCAAACTGGAAAAGAAGAAAAGGACTGCTAGCCAGCAACATTCTAATGGCAATTTGCCCGACAACCGCTGCCATGATCAGAATCACGAAGACGCTAATGCCTCGGATGAAATGTTTGTACCGTCTGCCCCTGTTTCCTCTTCCGATTCACAGAGAATGGATGAGCCCTATAAAACGCACAACTCGCATGTGTGCCTCGTTTACCAAGTACATTTAATAATCTTTTTCTTCGATTGAATTCAAACTGCTGTTCATAAATGTAGAGACTGGTTATGGTATTTATTTAATATTGTCATGTTTCTGCCGAAGCCTCATAAAAATATAATACTACCTATTTTCTTGCTTTTTGTTTGTTTGTGAATTCACAACACAACAGGAAACCAGTCAGTCTGTTGGAAAGGAATTGCGACTTTACATTCAAACCTCACAAATTGACGACGTGAAAGCAATGGAGGACATCATTCCTAAATATGAGTTGTCATTAGATGAACACGAGATTGATGTGTACACAAGGGTATTTCCTTTACTAAGGGTATATTCATACCTATTAGGAAAAGAATGAAAAGACGGCACATTGAGAAGCCTTGCTCAACTTTATAAAAACGATTTATTTTTTAGTATTGGGCTTTTTACAAGAAAATCGATGTGTCCTTACACGTGCCTCAATGCTTTTATGGCAGTTATGAAACAGATTTGCAGAAAAGAGAAAGCACTGCTGGTGAAAACGTGGATAATGACGAGTTTAATGAGGATATCATATCGGATCACATGTTTAACGACGATATTATGAGCAAAGTTGCAGCAGGATTAGAATTTTACGAGAGGGAAAAGAGAAACAAGGAGGGGAAAGTTGGAAAGCAAACCTCTTATCGACTTCTTATTTTGGAGGATGTTTCCAGGTTGGGCTTTAAACTCAGAAATGGCAGCGACTCTTCTACGTTCCTTTCACTATTGAATGTTGAAGAGGCCTTGAAATGTCTCGCTGAGATTCACTGTGTCTCATGGGCTTACGCTCAAGTTTCTGGAAAGTCAATATTGAAAACGTGGCCATTTCTCAATAATCCTTTGTATTTACCTTATGTAAAGGTAGAAAAAATTTATAAGAAAACTGACAATGATGGGTGTAAACCAACAATAGATGCAGGAAATTTTTTTTGAGCTGTTGTTTGGTTGATACAGGATCGTGTAATACTGGGATTTCCAGCAATGGAACGGTTGGTACAAGCTTACCTGATTTGTTCCGGAAAAGAAACAGAGGAAGAGGGACGGGGCATTTTGAAAAGTTTGGCAAAGTTGAGTCCACACCTAAAGGATATTCTGGAGGGGGCTAGACATCCCAGACATATCAAGTCTTTGGTTCATCAAAGCACCTGCTTTTCAAACTTTCTCTTCAAGTACTCAATTCTGAAGAGGAAACAAGATGAGAGAAAGCCAAAGGGGAAGAAGGATCAGTCAATGAAAAAGAAGGACGATGATGTGGGCGATCATCGTCGTGTTGATGATAATGTTATGGAAGAAAATGTGGATAATAAAAATAATAATGTTCGTAACAGAACGGAAAGCTCATTATCATCAACGAAAGCACCGCTTAAGGATAATCAGGAGGATGTTGATGGGAGTGTTATCTCAAAGGCACAAAGAGAAGGTCTGACGAAGGAGATGAGTCGGGAAGTAATGATAATTAATTGGCGAACTGCCTCTGTTGGTTCACCAATGATTGACGTGGCTTTCCTTCTGCTGACAGCACTGCCTCCCAAGACAAGACAGACTGAGACAGAGGCACTATTACGGATTTATTGGAACAGTTTCAGAGTAAGGGAAAACAGAAACGTCTTATGCCAAACTGATATGAATATGCCTAAATAGATGACTAGCATACTAACAGTGTGAAGATGGAAATATAGGATAGAATATACTATGTTTTCCTTATACAACAAATGTGAAATGTCTTGCAGATGCACGCAAAAAAGTTTGGACTAAGTTTGAGATGGTCCGACAAGGAACTCTATGAGGATTACTTGGGAGCTTTACTGTACACTTGTGTGCTCATCACGGGCAACATTTCGGGAAGTCAATGTGAGTTGGATGATGAGGGAATGGAAGTTTTCATAGAGGCTATCAAGGATCTAAGAAAGGAAAAAGTTATATGATATTCACGTGTTTATAGCACGAGATGTATCGATGCACCTTATTTATACGCTGTTCGCTACCTTGTATTTTCAATATCAAAACAAAATGTTTCAGCTTTCACATTTTAAAGAAACCATTTCAACATTTTTATTTTCTTTGTAATAAAATAAGCATCCGCGTTAATTAACAAACTCCTTACATGTACACTGTAGTTCTTGTTTCCTTATATAACCGGCCTTTCACTTGGTTAACAATAACTGTCAATTTTTCTTTGTATCTTTTTTCTGTCTGAAAATCTGAGTATAATGTATGTTATAATTAATATGGTTGATAGTAAGAGTGAATGAGTTGTGTGGAGATAAACTGACTAGAAGTATAGAGTTCATAATTTGTGCTGCATTACGTATTTTGATGAAATGTAGCGTTGCGTTACATAGGACGTAATATATAGGTTTAAGTATCGTGGTAATTCAGGACAATAAAGTATTATGTATCATACCATCAATGATCAAATTATGGACTCGCTTTGCGAAACTTGTGCAATATTGGTACTGGCAGAGGCAGCGTGCTATCCTTTGCTTTGTTACGCTTCGCTCATAACCGACAATCTGTCTTCGCAGCAGTAATTGGACTTTATGAGCAAGTTTTTCGAGTGCAAATGTACAACCAGAACATAAACTATTGTAACTACTGCCTCAAAGTACAAAAGTTTCCAAGTGAGAGCCATGGGATCCTTGAACCAGTTGGCTTCCAGTGCTACTGCTACAAGAATTGCCCATGTTATCACCTTGAAAGTTGCAAATGTCCAGAGCATCTTTTGCAGAGCGTGACCATCCGTCTAAAATCACAAACGGAATGGTCATTTTTGTACATAACACATACTGAATATAAGTTTACCAGAGAGCATATAAGCTGATTATATTTTTACTTCTCGATACGCGATGAAGATGAAGGTTCTTCCAGTCATGCTTGTAAAGAGGATTCCGTATAGAAAAAATGCAGGTACCACAATTATCCCAATCAAGCCCCCATACTATCAAGGTCAAATAAAATTACTTCATCAGTAAATTAATTATGCACATTCGATTTTGGTAAAACCACCAGTAGTAGTAAGACGCGGTTACCGATTCAGACGCTCGAAACAGCATCACCCAAACGCATGATATGCCAAGTCCAAGTATCAACATGCCATAAAACTGAAATGAAATCAAAAGATGAATTTTAAAGTTCCATCTTAAACACACCAAAATGCTCCCATCTTTCCGAGAAAAGAATAAGGTAAAAGTGAAAGGCAGTTTTACCATACCATATTGAGAAACGAGACGACCAGGGCGAATGCTCGTACATTGCACCCAAAGAGTATCTTATCCCTTTCATCCATTTTTCTTGTTGAACAATCACAAATTTTAACGAGTTTTGTTTTTAATCTTTACCTATTCCTAACAAATTATCTGCCTGCTAATTAAAATAGCAGTATGTAAATACTATCAACTATGCTGATGGTGGTATGCTACACAAGTACAAAGGGCACATTATATGAAATCGTGCTTTCTCATTCTTACACTTTAAAGGTGCTTCCTCCTTTCCAGCTTTCGATTTTGTTTCTTTTTACTACATTTTTGGTAAAATAACAAGTATAGATAACATGCAAGCTTTGATGTTCCGAAGTATTGAGTGCAATTTTGATCAGGTGACGACGCCAAGGTTGTTTGTGGCTTGGCACTTGGCAGCGTCGCGGCTATGGTGTACAATATGATAAGGTGATACAATATCTATATATCTACCCGATTTATTTGTAAACCAAACCATAAAATACATGTCTCTTAGTTTGCGTGAATAAACGGGGACGATAAATATGTTTTTATACTGCTATATCAGTTCTTATGCTTCGTATTTGAAATCGGCATGTAGATAAACGAAGCCCACCTTTATCAACACGGAAAGATAACACCATTACAAAGTAACGGGCTTACACTGGTACGCATATCAAATAAAGCGTGCTCGAGAAGCTCCGAAATTAGCATGCAATTTCAAATCCGAGAAACTCCGAAAAGATTCCCACATAGGCATAAACAGAAGAATGTTGTGGTACAGATAATATCTAGTTTTAAAACGTAATAGCAATAAAATTGGGGTTTTGAGCGTAGTTGAAAACGGGTGGGACGGTGGGATAAGCTATTGCCATCTCACATTTTCATTGCATAGCTAAAGCAAGAACTCATTATCAAAGAAAGTTAGAGTATTGATTCCGCACAGCAGAAATTAATATTATTTTATTAGCCAATCATAATAATATTCTTAGAGCTTCATAATATTGACATTCAGAAAAAATACATATAATATTTCTTTCTCACATCACAGATTCAACAGGTCACACAGTCACACATCATATATATTCGTCAGAGTCTTTTATAAGCCAACAAAAACAACGATAACAATTATTTTTTAAAATAAATTAATGCAACTAATGTACATGTTAAAAATAAACAAAAACTTTATGTAATTTTACTATAATTTGTTAATGGCACTCTATGATGTATATTAGTGAGTTGATTATTTGTTGATTAGTTTGATTTGAAACGAAACTTTTTAAAGTTTGAACCGTATACTACCTAAAGTACTAACCCCATTATGGATTTGTTAAAGTCAAAAGGTGCTGTTAATGCTTTAACCCGCTTTATCTTGGCGGGCGTGACAAATTGTTGTATAACATATTTTCCTAATTGTATCAGACTTTTTTAGAAAACCATTCCCCTCATTTTAGTTACACTCTTTTTGCTGCTTGTTACAACTTTGGTGATTCTTCTATTGGATCGGGCCCGTCTTGGATGGTGGATGTCATACAGTTCAGCACGTTTCTTGCGGTTGAGTGGCACGTACTTGTCCAGGGCTTCCATACCTGGTGGATACTTTCGTTTCTGCAAAAATGAATCATGGTACATTGTTGATTCTGTACATTTGTACTTTTGTATCATTTTCTCAATATCTGGACCAGGCAACTAGCACGTTTGTCAATTATGTTACTCGTGACAAATCCAAAACTACATTTACTTCCTTGAATGAAACTTACCGTGTTTCCTTCTGTCCTCCTGTAACATTTTCTATTGTATTGGATGAGTTATGTTGATTATGAATATGAGCAGGATATCATTATTATTGTTAAAAAAAAGGTTTGAGTTGCAGAGCATTTACTTACATTAAAAAGTCGGTCGAGGTTGTTTTTTGTTGGTTAGTTATTGTTGTTGTTTTGTTACTTCACCTTGTGTGCTCCCCGCTCCGGATATTTACTTGGGTTATACGCATGATGAATCGACAGGATGAAGCAACGCTCATTGTTATTGCTGAATGTGTTACGTATTTTTGAAAAAGTTACTTACCCCCTTCATTGATGATTCATTGTTACATGTTTCAATGTCGCACCACAATGGTGGGTGATTAAATGAATGGGACATTTCCACCAAGTCACAAATGTAAGAATAAGTTTAAATTTTATTGGGTTAAGCATCGATTATATGTGTTAAGTTGTATGTGTCATAGGTAGTGGTAGTGATTCTCACTTTTTATGTACTATACTGTTTCGGAAGGCATTTTCATAAGACGAAGCAGTAAGAGAAATAAAACTGAATTAAGCATGCATGTATACATTTGAATGTTTGTTGATGATGTCTGAAGTCTTAAGTAAAGCAAATCAACCAGTAACAGTTGGTAGTTCATTTATTATGTGTGTTTTTAATTATTCAAGATTCTAGACAAAACTTGATTGTTGAGTGAGTTGAATTTACACGGTAGCCGTACGATGTTGGCACTAAGCATAATTACAGGCTATGGTCAAATTACGTATTTTTGCTTCCCTTTCCCATTCATATAATCTTTTAATCGCATTATGAGCTGAGCAGTAAGTAAGCACTAACAATGCGTTAACGTCTATTTACAATTTCCGTTATATATATTCCCCAGCAAGGCATGACAATGTCTATCACATATATCATTTTGATGATGATAATGGGTGTTACACGGAAGGCTCATAGTTCGTAAGTTGGCATAAAAAGTAACATGACACAATCAGTTTTAGTAAATTACAATGGTGAAAATGTAAATAATGTAGGTTCGGTTGTGTTAACCGAGGTAGAAGAGCATGTAAGTTTTGTTTGGCGACTTGTTTGTAGCTGTACAGATTTAGTTGGGATGATTGTATTTATTTTCTGGCAATTGGCTCGAATTTGTTCTGGGTGAGTTGTGTAGAGTGACGATGATCTTTGTGATGATGGCGAGGGTTTTTAAGGCTTTTTTGTTCTGTTTAAAGCTCCTCCTGTTGCCCCGATAAACGCTGCACGTGTAACAAGAGAAAGAAATAAAGCATCAGAGACCCACATCTTTCTGTGTAATAATGGACAAATTATTTTGTTAAAAATGTGCCTGCATGCCAGGAGGGTTTTCAGGTAAAAAGGTTAAGCATTCGTGTAGAAATAATGATGTAACTGCTGCCAATCACAAGGTTATATCAGAGTATTGTTTGCCAAAGTGTTTTTGATGCTGGCTCTTGTTTGTATAGTTCAAAGTGTGTAGGCATACTTGGGTACTTCTACTAGCTCTAATTATTGATTGAAACTCAATGATAAAAAATAAATTGGAATTGCAAAGTGGAAGTAGGTGCTTTTTATTACGTATTTTCTGCACTTTATGGTGTAGGATTACATTTTACAAGCTTCGCTAACTGGATTTCTTTGTATTCTCATAATTGGATAACATAATATGCATGCAACAAGAGTCTAGCTTTGCATGCATACCGAGTAAGCTGCTTCACCGAGAAAGAAAATCGGTTAAGGTATTTTTTGCTGAGCTCACTCTGTAGAAACAAAATGATTTTAAAGGTGTTTTTGTGTTTACTGATGCTTGACTTTGTAATAGCATTTAAAATTAAAAATCGCTTCCTGAATCTTTTGTATCTTGAAAATTTGGTGACTATATACCACCTTCCGCCTTCACTTCAAGATGCCATGATTCCTCATGTCGGATTATAGATACATAAAACGCATTAACTATTAACGCAATTTAAAAGCGTGCATCTTGTATCATGTACTGATAGGAAACGCTGTAGGTGTATCAGAAAATGGCTTCATGTTAGCAAAACCGAAGTAATTTTACGGTTTTTTAGATTGGTGCGATGTAGCAGTGTTGCATTATGATAATTACATTTTGTCTCTGTATATTCAAGGCTTTAGAGTAAGCCAGAAAGTGCAGTAAGGTGAGATCACAAAAGCATGACAGGATTACGGTGAACTTTTTTCCGCAACCCTGACTTTTTCTCGTCTCAGAGATGAAGGCGATCATTAAAAACCGAGAGATGTACAACTGCTTACTGTTGAGTATAAAGTTGACGTGATGCACAATTTTTATGTTTAAATGTATAAACTCCTTAATTCGCCGACTTGTTACGATATGTGATAGCAAGATGAGATGATAGTATGGACAATGGGCTTATGCAACGCCTCAATTTCTTCGTCCAATTACGTGAATTCGGAGTGCATGTTATATAATAATATAAAATATTAAGAGGGCTGGTAGTGTTTAGCTCTGATTTTTATTTAAAACATAAAAATTACATTAACATTTTAGTGATTACTTTTCGATACTATCATGTTAAGTATTATCATCTAATGTTATAAAAGACTTGTGACAACGTGTTACATACTAAAAAGGATTAAACAACACCGAAACGATTATAAAATCTAGCATGGCATCTATTTACATGAGAATTATGATATTTATTAAATTATATTATTAATTCAATTGTACATGTTAATCATAATTTATTATATAAAGCTGCATTAAAACTAACCGATTATTATGCGAAATGGCGATATTTTTTATCTCTGGATATCAGGATATTTATTACTGTTTTTCCCGTTACACCTTTTAGTTTTTTGCTATCTTCTACTACACTACAACTACTATGCACCACGCATCTTTTTCCTTCGTTCAGGTCGCAATTACATGCAAGTCACAAATAGAAACTCTTACGTAGGTACACTTACTATCATCCATAAACGGAGAACCTAGACAATAGATATTTTCTTCCCATAATATAAAACACGCTTCTTCATTTCAGTAAATTGTATTGTCATCCAAACTCACTTCAAAACAACCACCCAGTCTACCCACACGTTCGTAAAGGGTGTAATGTGATGACTCTATATGATGTCTAATACATTCTGAATGATTGATCTATTTTGGAAAATATATACTTATTTTGATAGCCTATGAATGTTTGTTGGCCATTGTTTCAATAATTCAATGCTAATTTGGTTCTGGTTGAAGAAAAAGACAACACATTCATACTACATTTATAAAACGTTAAAAATAAAAATGATGAATAAGTCGCCCACGTACAGAAACTTTCCCATTTTTATACTACACAAAAGACCATAAACTTAGATGACTGATATTTTGGTACATACGTATTCCCAAATTGCATTGGCAAAACAGGATAGCAACAAGTCAACATTGACATCCTACTACAAAAGCGACTACGCATCCTAATCATTTTGCATCCTTATAAAATTTCATATATCACGGTCAATGTCACCTGAATATGGATTCTGTGAAGAAATACTGCTGACCTGAGAAAAGGAGAAATTGTTCTACATTCTCAAAAGGTACGAAGATGTAACGCTATTGGGCTAACCGTTTTTGATTTCGGTGCAGCCGCTCCAAAACATATCGAATACTAAATTAATTGCATAAAAGCGAAATCTATTCTAAATTAATGGTTTGAACAACAATACTGAACTCGGTTAAAAATACTATAAACTTGTTACAAATTACAAAAATAAAGTAATTTAATAATATTCAACAATCTATGTTTTAGTATATTATGTAATTTGTTAAAAATATTAAAGTTCGTTTCAGAGATTCTTCAATAAATCATTTTTGTTACACTTCTCCCATTTTTGTTTTTTGGTGTAGCAAATATTTTTAATCGAATGAGCTAATTATAGGCTTTAGTACAAAAATGTTGCGGTAATTATTCTATTTTAGTTAAAAAGTATGAATCAGGCTTGCAAATGAAAAGGTATGATACATGGCATATTTGATGAAGAGTTTTGATTCATCGTGTAAAATAATTTTGTTCTCTGTAATTGTTGCTGTTGTTGATGAGGGTGAAGTGATGTTGTTGGTATTGAAGAATTTTGTGTGATATTTTTATGTTTCCACCTTTTCCTTTCGTTTCTGTCATGTTGATGATTCATGGAAGAAAAAAATAAAATGATATGGCACGATTAGTAAATGCAAATGGGTTTTTTATCATTAAGATAATTAAGTATTATTTTGCTGGTTATATTTTTTTAGATATTTTTAGTAGTGAGTGGGGGATGATGATGTGATCATCATTATTAGCAAAAAAATAGAAAAGGAGAAGAACGTATATGCAGACAGAGCAACAAAGACAATTTCAATTTGTGTGATATTGCATTATAAAAACTAAAAGTGAAGGAAGGCAGACAAGCAACAGGTGAGATAACGAGTCAGATGAAGTTCAAAATGTTAGTTATCCTTTCTTACACGGATGCTTCTAAAACTGTTTAGCTTCACAATAGGGAGTAATGATATTATAAAAGATACGGGAAGATAATAAGTATAACTGCACAAGTAAAATTGCAAAATCCCCGTATAAGTTTCTAAAACGCGATATGGACCACCGGGTGTCAGTTTGGAGAGGCATGAATAGTTTCTACCCACTAAAACCAATCCCGTGGGAAGATTTTTTAGTAGTTCTAACAAGCAGACTTTACAAATATGATGAAAGGGACAAAGGAAATAGGTACAAGTTATTATGAGAAAAAAGTAGCAAAAAATAGATTAGATAAAAAATGCACATTTAGTAGTAGTCTGTGTACGACAAGTTATAATCATGCTAAATGGCACGTTTCATGCTGGTAATTCTGAATACCAGTGTGTGGATAAATATAATATGAAGAAAGAGAAATTCTTACCATAATTCTACGTTTTTCTTTGCAAGCGTACACCGTCTCATCCACATTACCGTAGCAGTCGCTCTTGTAACCTTCGGGAAGGTCACCACCCTTATATTCGCATAATTTGGAGAGTGGCCGGGCCTTTACTAACATGTTGTTCATGCCTGCAAAACATTTTTATGAGATTTTGAGAACTTGAAGAGACTAATAAAGGTAGATAGACTATCATTGTCACAAGATTAAGTGTTAAAAAGTAGAATACTACTATGAGTACTGACCCTCCGGCTTTTCTTGTGGGCAGTAAAACACGTCAGGTGTATTTTTGTCGTAAACAATTGATTTCCTAATTATATCCTCGTCATCCTCCACGTAAATTTTTCCGCAGGCAAATTGAATGCACTGTAATTATTGGATATTAAAAGGAAAACCACTATAATATATTACCATGAACTGGAAACTGAGCTAAAATATTTTAATTTTTAGGTGAAATTTTTAGGGAAGCTCTCCATCGAACACGTACCACAACACTCATTATCACCCAAACAAACATCATTTTGGCCATTTTGTTTGATGATCGTATATGATTTCTTCAGATCAACTTTGTTCCACAAACAAGCTATTCGGCTACAAATGTGTAGCTCTAGCCAAGATTCGGATCCTAAGCTGCTGTACGCTTCTCACGTTGTAAATCACTCTTCAGAAACTGCCGATAAAAACCATTTAAATTTTTATTTCTTTGAATACACTCACGCACTACGTTTTTAGTAGATACGAACTTTGCTACACCAAAACATCATCACTACCCACTTTAAATTTTACTACCAAACCGACATTACTAATACTGGTATTTTTTAACACATTTACATTAAATTTAAGCGACTGGAAAATCGGTGCTAAACGCGTTTTTATCCGAGAAAAAGCCATTCATTCGCTCACAATCGTTAAAATCATGTTTTTCTCTAAAAAATATTGTACTACTGAACCCCGCAAATGCTCAACAGGTATTGAATGAACCACCAAGGAATAGCATGTGAGGGAAAAGAATTACCGCACCGTAAACTAACTTTTATTTTTTTCAAATGCTACTGGCTCCTATAAAACAGACTTCAAGCTAGATATTTAGACGATGATGATTCATATATGTGTGCTATTAAATGCACCCGTAACGAAATCACTCTGATAAGGTACTCATCACTCCACACAATAATGCACCAATGTATACAAACAAAATTACTATACTTTTACTGAAACTAAACTAATTTCACAGTACACGATATAATGGGAGAAAACAATGGCAAAAAACATTTTTATACCTAGAAGAAGAAGGTTTGTGTACCAACCCGTGAGAACTGGGAAAATTGCTGAACAATAAAACTGCATAAAAATGACATCCCTTTTCTCTGGTTGTAAATTCGTTACTACTCGGGGCATTCATTCCCTTGACCAGGATACATAGTTTCCGTGATAGCTTGGGTGCATTTAAATTTAAAAGTGAATTGCAGCAGTTTTATATTGCTGATAATAAGCAAACTTACCTTAAAGCGAGTAATAATTAGAAGGGTAGTTACACCACGAATGACACCAGTCTCCACTACACAAAGATGATGGTCAACTCAAGACAAAAGTGGAGGAGACACTAGTGTGGTGTGTGTGATGTCCAACTCAGCAGAAAGAGAATGGCAAGGCAATTTGCATGAAACACAATACAACTTTTGCCTGCCGATCGTGCGTTTTAATAATGCATTTAAATATAAGGATGTGTGCTCATGTAAAATAGCAATAAAGCTATCTTATTAAAAAAGTTATTTGCCTCCTTGGCCGATTCCTTCTCCTTTTGTGGAGGGATAGAATCACTTCACTTGTTACCACTTTATTTGATGGCTCTTGCTTGTTTCTGTGAATAGCTGAGACTGCAACAATTTTGGCAATGTGAATGGGTTTCATATATATGTGTATGCAGACAGGTATTCCTCCTCAATTGTTGGTAAAACTCTTTAAAACGCTGGCCTCGACCTGAGGAGATTGTTTGAAGAATAATCAGAATTCTTACGTGCAAGCAATGTCAGCAAAGAAGAGCTAGAGGCTCATCATCTTCATTCTAGTATTCATATGGTTTGTGGTAGATATGCGGATAATCATGGAGTATATAAAATGAAAGGTACTTTGTTACAAGGAATTTGTGTGTGTGTTTTTTGCGAGGAAAAAATACAGTAATAATAATGCTGATGATGATAATGATGACGTGATCTTCAACTCCCACGACGAAGACGACACTTTTTTGGGGATGGATACCGCAAGCAAGAAATAGTATGAAATGTGAAGATCATCTTAAGGGAATCATTACGAATTCCTGCGTGATGTACGTTGAGAAGATGAATAAAAAGTACGTATGCCTAAGCCACATCCATATACCTACCAAACAAACTTGAAACAATCGTGCAGCTTGCTTGTACTTATGCTTGATTCTTTAGCATAAGACTGCAGCAACAATATTGTGCTGGGATCATATCGTCTTCATCATCATCTTCAGGAAAAATGATTTTTGAGACGGATTATCTTGTAGTATTGCAAAGGTATACGCAGTCGCGTGATGCAGGTAAAACACGAAAAGGTGTTGATGCAGTGTTCCTGGCTTGCGCCTAATGCAACGTTGTAGACAACAATGAAGATGATGCAGTATGAGTACAAGTGAATTGCAATAACAACCAGTAAAGTTACAATCGCTTGAATACGTTGAACATATCGGTAGTTTTGGGATATCTTAGTTTTGGATGTAGGTTCGCATAAATGTTGCGTGGTATATATTCCTATTGACTCCGGTCTTTATTGCCGCAGGGTATCTTTTTATGACTGGGATTGGGATAATTGTTAATGCAAACGCACGTATCTTTACCTACAAAACCCAATATACATAGATTTGATGCAATTCTCAATTCAGACTCAATAGCAATGATGTAATAAATGCTAAATGTTTGGTTTGCACTTACAGTATTCAATTCTAATCCATTCATGATTGCTAAAGTATTAGATGAATTTGTATATTATAGTCTTCATCTCTTTAAAATACTTGTTCCGAATGAAATGAAATAATATTTAGGTTTGGACAAAGGAGTTTTGCAGCCATTTTTTGCTCAGCTACATTGATATGAAGAACTACATACAATCATTTTAAATCTGATTGAATTTTGAATTGAATTTAAATGACAAGATGACAAATGAAAAGCCAGGAAAACTGGACATAGCTTATTTATAGAACTACTTTTATTATTATGCTGATTATCGAAATTTACTCCCGCATATATAGTAAAAAGTACAGACGCCAGACATGTGTGCTATGTAGAATAGGTGAGATTTTATAATAATACAAATGAAAAAACTGAATACATTTTTGTTGCATTTTAAGAAGATGCATATATACCGTATCCCCCAAGTGGATTTTGAATTCTACGGTTTAAAACTACGGTATGTACCTTTGGTACAGTACCAACAACAAAGACGGTGCACTAAAATCGTTGGATTGCAAGTATGCAATTAAATTTAATCCTCTTCATCAGGAACCATTTTCTCCCGAATTCGTTGTTTCAAATCCTGGGGATAGTTTTTCGTTTCCACATTTTGTTGCCTCGAACTGAAGCAGGAGTAGTCTGGAAATCTAGACAATTTAGAGAAAAGTATAAATGCATAAAAATATAAATTGTATGTAGTAAAATAATTCCTACAACTAGTTTTCCTCCGTTGGAATAAATGCATATTATTTTCATTTTACTTACTTGTCGGTAGTAACGTTCAGACTGTAAAGAAGATCACTTCCTTTTTCCATACCAAAAAATCTCTCGCGAGCCCACAGGATTAGAGATTCCAACAAATATATTTGTTCCAATTCATTAGAGAGCCGATTGATTTCAGCTTCCTCAATGAGACTCTGAGTATTGTAATAAATCAATTTAAATTAAGACAACACACTTTGGAGCTTTCATGAGTTTGGACAATATTTTCTCACCTGAACATCATTAACTGCCAAACCGGTAAGAAGATTAAGTAGAACAATGGTTGTGATAAACACCAAAAGCAGAAAGAAGAACTGCCCGAGAATAGCACTAACAGCCAATGATGGTCCATCGTCTTCATAAAAGGCATCCTCAAAGTCCAATTCACCAGTCATCATTATCACCACTTTCACAATGGCAAAGAATAAGTACGTGTACTGTCCTTTCTGAAATGTAATATATGAATTCAGCAACACTTGAATAGAAACTCAAATGTAACTAAAATGAAATTGTTGATTATTGACTAACCCCAGGCACGAGAATTCGTAGGCACAATGCAAATGCAACAAGAAGAGGGAAATAGAACACCATCATTTTGAGGCAGTGGTAAAACACTTTCTTCAGAATAGCAGCATAGATTCCACAACGAGGAAACTTTCCAACCTCTCTCAAACTCAGCACCCAGGCTATGAAGATACCAAACTATAAAATTGCCAGAACAAGAGATGTCATCATGTCATTCTTCATAACATTTTACATGCAAAATTAATCCATAAACATGTCTAATGTCAAGAAAATCCCACCGCTGCCAAGTAAGATTGCCATTTGTCCACTTCAGAGGACGATTGCCAAGCTGGAGTGGAGTTGATGAAGGAGAGGAGTATAATAAGTAGCTGTGCATAATTGGTGAGATCCTTGAAGTACGTAGCATTCTTCATTTGGAAAACCTCCTTCACGACGACGATGAGTGAGAGGAGATACAAAACAAAAGCGAACCCTTGCGCAGCCCCATGATTGAAATTGCAATCTTCCAAAGCTGTGTAAAAGGAGAAACAACAAAGAGACTCACAATTCTGCATTCTGTGTAACTAGTTTCGAGTTTCTTGTGTAGCATGCGCTGCGATTCAATGTAAAATCTTGGGTCTTTTAGACAATAATGCACCAGAGTTCCCCTTACTTGAATCTTCCTTGCGAGCAAAGACCAAAGAGAGGTAGAACTTTAAAGCTTTCTTCTTCTTCTCTCCACTGTCGTCCACCACTTCAGCGGAGGTTTTGTTGTGACCCTCGTCGGGGCAATTTGGGACATATATTTCGAAGATCATCAGAGTATATATCATGAGCCAGATGAACTGCGAAAAGTTGCATAAACACAATTTATTTTGACATGTTTCGTTGTATATGTTGTTTGTAAAATCAAGAATGATTTAAAATATGAACTTTGCAAGTACCTGGAATATTATACCAACCCAAGTCAACCAGCGAATTTTTTGCCACTTCAGATCCAAAAAGATTTGCATAAGCGGGTGAAGAAACATTGTTCGTTGTATTTCCTTTGGGGCGTTCATGATATAGTGTATGAATTTTGTTTCTTGCTTCGGTTCGTCCATTACTGGATCAGAGAATCCTGTGATTGTTCTGCATTATAAAAAGCGTCATAAGTTATGACTCAAAACTAATGCAACTTATGCGAAAACAGACTTAAACATAATATATGACAAAACGACTAGATAAATAATAATAGTTTTCTTCCTGATCTTACCCGAACTCTACATTGATTGCTTCGTTTCTCTCATGGAATTTTGCCGGGCTGTATTTCAAACTTTGATTCATTAAAGGAACCATCGCCTCAGGAAGTGTAGAGTATATTTTTTCCAGTAGTTCATCTTTCAGCCTGCACAATTTTGATATATTTTGTGAAATATATAGCATAATTAATAATTAATGACCTATTCATTTCAGTCAACCAGAGTGTTCATTATAGAATACAATGATTCTTTCAGATGTCAGAATCCTGAATCCTACTTCTATATTCTAGTTATAGCAGCAGTGTTTAGCTGAGTCAAGCAATATTTTGTGAAAATTCCATATATGATTTTAGTTTGGTGTTAGCGACATAAGATGCCATGCTTCTGTTCTCTTTTAGCATAGAAATAATTTACTAACTCATGCTATAGATAAATTTTTGCTGCTTTCTTTAGCTTCGCTTTTGACTTTTTGCATCTGTACTAATGCTCAAAAGGTTGACAAAATAGTCATAATAAATATATTTAATTTCTAAAATCGTAAGCACACGTTTTTATAAGGATAAATGTAAAAGAAATAAAGATAAGCATTGTTGATTGCTTTTAAATTTTTTATATTATTCTTCTTTACAACGTACCATGCTTCCGGAGTAGAATGCGCTGAGAGTAGATACTCAGTAATACGGATGGAATGATGTTTGATGGCAATATCAATAGGTGCTTCACCCTTGGAATCCTTCGTACCATAAAGGTAAAGCTGCTTCTTGTCCCATTCGGACACTTGTTCCGATTCCACAATTAGCTTGACGCATGCCAAACTATTAGTGCGGAACCCTGAAAAATATTGTATTTTATGGTGCTTTTGAAAAGGGTAAGAGTAAAATTTAACTATAGTTCTTGAATAAACTAAACACTATGAATATCTTTTTTTAAATTTACAACTGCTTACAAGCCTCAACTGCCCAATGTAGTGCAGTGCGTCGTTGTGTATCTGTTGCAAACAGGTCAGTCTTATTATTTTTCACAAATGCTTGCAATACTTTTTGGTGAGATCTAAAGGCGGCCATTGTTAAGGCTGTTTGTTGATTATCATCCGATTTGGCATTGATCTCTTCGACGGTTGAAGCCTTTAGTAATATTTCCACGCATCGCACTGCTTCATCCGAGTCGCCTGTGCATATTATAATAAAATTCATTTAATTAATTTCTTACAATATGACTATGTCAAATGTGCTAGTCATTTTCAATCAGCATGACTCATTATTCCATGATCCCTCTTCAAATAAAAATTCCTGTTCATATAAGAAACGTACCAGCACATGCCGCTAGCATCAAAGGCGTAAGACCTCGGCTGTCCTTTTTTGAGTGGTCAAAACCTTTATTGAGAAGGAAAGTCAGCATTTTGGATGCCATATAGTTGGCTGCAATATGCATCACATTTCTACAGCTTCTGTTGGGCCCGGAAGGATCGTAAGGGATGATGTTTGGAGCGGAGAGTAAAATCCGGGCACACTCAATAGCAGACTCTGAATTCCCTGTGGCATTATCCAATTAAACAGCATGATAGTCAACAGACTCGGAGAAGTAAGCTTATGAATATTGTATAAACTACAATTATCATAAATGTAAGCAGTAGCAAACAACAATAGATTCAACAATCTTCAAGTATTGAACAATGAAGAATTCGTTGGAATGTGCATGTCTGCATTATTGCACGCACGTGCATATAATCAATTCCAGGAGGCAATATGCTCAACAATCAAACAATAAGATAGACAAGATAAAAAACAAATATTGACACATTGACACAAGAGCAATAAATAATTCCTAGTTTCTGTTTACTAACTATGATGAAACAGGATATCTTATTAGTAATAAGTCTTATTACTAACAATACAATATAATATATACGTATTATATACGCTTCAAGTCATGGGAAAACTATTTTGTCTAAATTTTTTAAAGTTGGAAAGTTCAAGTCAATTTTGGAATCTGCTATACAGGTAATGAACGATTAAAATGTAAAAAATCGTATGTGTGATATAGTTGAAATCTTCTTACTTAAAAATTAAGACAATAGTTGTGCAATTTACAAAAGATCACAATTCGTATTGCAGTGAAAGTTACTGTAAAATACTTATACTTATTTACCTTCTGCACAAATGTGAAGTGGTGCAGATCCATCATGATCCTTAATGTTAGGATCTGCTCCAAGTTTCAAAAGTAATTCTACCAATTTGGGTTGTTTAGATGCAGCTGCATAATGTAAGGGCGTTTTCCCTTTTGCATCCTGCGAATCAACCAAGGGCTCTCTTCCGGAGCACAAAATATCCGCATGGTCCGCTTGTACAAGCAGGGTGCAAATTTCTACACTTCTAGGGTTTGCTAAAAATACAAATAAATAACCATTAATTGCAAGAAGTAGAAACTATACTTTGCTGATGTTTTTGTCTTCATAATATGGTGAAATAAAACTACAAGACCAAAGATCTTATCATTCTGTATACTGTATTTATACTGTATAACCGTATACATTTATTTATTAGTTTAGCTTTGCACTAGTTTAATCAATGTTATACCTCCAAGTGTAGCATGGTGCAATGGTGTCATTTTTGCATTATCTTGTCTTCGGGTTAAGGGTTCTGTTGAACCCGAAATCACGGTTGTGAGTAGCTCCCTAACTTTCTCCAGATCACCAAAGTATGCCGCCCTGTGGAGTGGAAAAGGAGGCTCCACAGGGGCTTGTTTTTGAATTACATCATCCATTAGTATTGGTGTACTTTCAACCGACTCTTTATCCACTTTCACTTGATTTTGTCCCATTTCATTAACAAAATTATCAAAGAAAATACTTCTTGTCCTTTTATCTAAATGTTCTTTAAGAAAATTCCAGAGAGAATGCTTTTTTGGAGGGATGGGCTGTTTACTTCATCTTCATTTCCGTCGAGGTCACATTAAAGTAGGCACTATAAGGTACGCATAAAAACAAAAAAGACGTAATCGTTAAAAATGGCAACCAATCACAAACACTTTGCTATAATATAATGTAGTTTTTGCACACATTTGGACTAGGCCCTATAAGCCTATATACAAGCAAATATTTTTGCACACTATATCCACTTTGTACTATATGTATATCTCTGAAGATATATGCACTATTCACTCATAATGTGAATATACCTGTACAAAAACAGTCACTTTTTGGGGGAAGCTGCAAGGAATAAAGATAGGTAGGATGTAAATTTGATGTAGGCTGGCTTTTGCAAGGTGAGACACACCACCAAATACTAAAACATTGTTCTTTACAGAAACAAATTTATTTTGCAATTATTATACTACTGCAAGAAACCATATACTGTGATAATAATGAGTAGAAACCCGAAAGAAACAAATTTCACTTTCACTCACTCTATGTACAATATTATATAACACAAATTGTTGCTCTGCTATAATATGATCGATGCATCTGTACAAGAATGCATTATGACAAGTTCAATTCAAAGAAGATTTGACCATCCTGGCCATTTTCAAAATATGGAAATGTGTGTGGGTGGAACATGAATGCATCTTTTTGGGTATGGGTGGATAACTTGATTATAACGTGTACTGTTGTGGAAAACTGCACATGTGCAATAACTTCTATACAGTAAAAATATATGGGCATGATTTCTAAAACATGATTGCAATAATTCCTGGTTTACATGTTTGGCTAAGCTTTTCCGTTTTATGGAAAACACTGGACAAAATGAAAAGTATGCATTTCTGTTGGTATCTTCTGCTGACATTCTTGTCAGCAATATAAAACAAAAGAAATATTTTTTAAGCTTACATGAGCTAAACCCTCTGAAAGAACCCCTCCCTTTGAAGTACAATACAGTCATACATGTCAGGCCAACTGTCATGTAAGAGTGTATTGCGGAGAAAATTTAATTAAGAAGTTGATTAAATATTAAAATCCAATCGGCCACACTTATTTCTTATTCAGTTTATTCCGCTGACTGGTGATCGTTTGGTGAGATAACTTGTCAATAAGTCAAATGAACAAAAATTTTACACAGCACTGCATATATATGCCAACAGTTAATTCAACAGCGTAACCTCGAACAAAAAGGATTTTCAAAAATGTAAATCAATATTTCTGAAATGTAAAAGTAAGACCATGCGTCTCTCAAAACGGTAAAATGCCTTTTAAAATTGTGTGTTTAATTAAACTAACACTAATTGTAAACCAAAATTGGGTCAAAGTCAGCAATCATATTAGATATGAAGTCTAATGAGATACCATACTGAAACAAAAGAAAGTTTTTTCTCATGATCATAAATATTATCTTAAATAGTCGGTTATTAATAATATCACTGTACATCAATTAAGTTACGTACACGAGCCAAAACGGAAGTTCCTCCGTCAACGACAGTCATCAAGAAACTATATAATTTCACTATCAACAGTAATTTATCAATCTGTATTATTATATTTTAGCACAATGTTCAGTTTTAATTGCGCACTTCCTAAACTGCAGTATGCAACCAATAATTTATTGAACTTTTATTTTATACTCATCTTCAAATAAGAGGGAAAGTGAATTCAAAAGTTTTATGCGTCTATCTATAAATACGCATGCACGTGTATAAGTGTAAGTGCATGGTTAATGATTCGGACTGACTGACAATGAATTTTGACGCAAAGTGAGACCAGCAACAGAAATTGCGATATTTGCTCATCGTCATTAGAAGAATGTCCTGCTCTACTGCTGCCCAGTGTCGATTTGTTGTGGGAACTTTTTTGAACCAGTGGCCAGTTCCTTTCCTGTGGGAACTTTAACTGGCGATAGAGTTAACTTAAAAAATGAACTGTCTTCAATGACAGATCCACTGCATACGTACCCACGCTTGCAAACGTAACATTAACCATAAGAAGAAGTAGCAAAATTCTTTTTTCTTGGTTCTCAGCTCCCACTACCATATATATCTACATGCTTGACTTTCTGCTTACCACCACGATACGAACATTTTTGCGTTCACGCGTTGACATAGGCAGAAGGGAAAAGCACACACATTTTTTATCAGCAGCATGGCCATAGACTTCTTCAGTTAGGGCTGCACAGCTTGGTGTGTTAATACATGCAAAGAGTATTATGTGGGAACGCACATTATTACATTTAAATGACTCATGAGGTTATGTTTAGTTTGACTAGTTCTGTATGCCTATTGAAAAGTGACCATAATAGCCTTTAACCAACGTGAGCTTTGATATAGTTGGTCTTTACATAAAAAATATGTGCGTATTGCATTGTGTAATAGGGTGGACATCATGGTCCTATTCAAATAATCTAATTTTGACGTGATATGATCCAGTCGTAAATTGTGCCTGTTGCACCACAAACCGCAATGTTGAACTTTGGTTTAACATTTTCTCTTTCACTGCTCTCGGGGTGGTGGTGAGGATCGATCGTATTACAAATGTGCTATATATGGTACTATGACACGTATATGCATCCTACAAAGAGCACTTCATCGTTTATACTAAAATAGAATCGCATTGATAAGATATCACTAAAATAACCGTATGATGCCCATTACTAATAGAAGTTTGCTTTCAAAAGTCTAGCTACTTTATCTATGAATTTGTCATTTGATTTCGTTTATGGTTACATGGAAGAAATTATCTTTTTTTTATTATTAAACTGGAGTATTTCGTATTTAGAGATAAGTTGAGGGATGATGTGACTCAATAATACGTATGAATTCATCTTTAAAATGTTTGTAATACGTATGTAATATAATTTTGTAAGTTCAAAACTGTACTTGCGTTATTAACATGTTATGATCATCGCATTCCCTAAATGAACCAGAGCGGCGAATAGGATGATTGACAAAGCTTTTTTATTGCATGTCATCCGTCTAATGTACTAAAGTGTGTAATGTTTGAGTACGCATATTTGGCAATATTTGCTGCGCTAACTTATCTAAACCACAGTTAGGTGATAAATTCTGTGCTTCGTATTACAATCACATTAGAAGCCATTATTGGGCGAGATGAGCTTGGTTAAGAATATTATGCCTCCGATACTTTTGGCAAAAAATAAGTTAGTGATGAGCGGAAAACTAAATCACAAATAATTTTTCTCATCTTCCTACTCCATCATCGCAAAGCTTGCAGACATTTATGGCAATATTATTACAGTACAAGTATCTACAAGATTTTCATAATAGTATTCATTCCTCACGACACCCATTGTTTTCTAATGTCAAGTTTGCAATAAAAAAGCAGATAATATGTAATGGAAAATGGAGAACACGGATAGAAAACCGCTGCTACTACGACCACATCTTGACTTTGTTCCTTAGCAGAGCCGACTCTGCAGAATACTGATGACGGTGGCTGATGTACTAATGGTGATTTTGACCGGAGAATGCAGAACAAGACCAGAGAGCTATCATCAGACAAACCGAACAAGATGTAGCGTCGCTATTGTTGTAACAATAGAAAAAAGCACAAGCCAACATCGACCACGCAATTTCCTGAATAAAAAGTAGAAAAAATAGATAAACATTTCCTCTCAGTTTAGCATTTTTTCATGGACCGACTCATGAAGTCATGATGATTATGGCAAGTTGTTTCAGTAAAGTAGCCCATTTTATGCATAGCAATAATATAGCAAACACCCCCATCCCAAAACAAGCCAAATCACGGCGAGTTCATTTTCAGCTTCCGTTTGTTTCTTTTTCATGATGTTATTGTTTCCCCAGGAAAATGTATCTGCTCGACCATATTACTGGCTTCATTCGCTTATACTAAAATGCATGAAAAAGCATGATTGTCGTTTTTCCCTAAAAAGGGTTATTCGCTTGCTGAAGAGCACATAGCAATTCGTCATCTTTATGTAAAAATCTAGTAGTTATTCGTTCCTAGTTTGCAATTCAAGAGCTACTGTTTATTCTTTGGCACTGGCTACGATGTAATGGGGAAACATTTATGCAAAACATTATTCATAACAGCGATAACGTTTTAAAGTGTGTTGTATTTACAACAGACAGAGGTGTTTGTTTGGAAACATTCGCTTTTTAGCAGATGCATTTATCAAACAGCGGAAGCGGAGTAGATTAACAATCTTGGACCTCACTGGAAGCAACCAGTGCATTGTTTATTTTTATAATTTTGATGTAAAATGGTCTATCACTTCTAAAGTTGCAAGCTTGTATTGGCTTCATGTAACAGAGTTTCAGTAAATTATCAACTCACACCAATTTTCAAAATCCACATTGCCTGGCAAGTTTACTATGCAATGCTGAAGCGAAATCTGCAACGTGAAACATGGGATTTTATGACCATCCTAAACCGAAATAGCGTTTTCCTTATTTGTGTTTCATTCTCTCCTAAAAGTTTTCTATGCGCCTATAGTATTGTTACTCGTGATTTCCTAAAAAGGATGACAGGGCGATGCCTGCAAAGGAATTTGAAAAGTTTTTGCTTCAAGTTTATGGAGGAAAGTGTCGGTGCTGATACATCGAAATAAATAGAAAACAATAGTAACCTATATATTATAGTAGTTGTCTGTACAATGCGTACCATTCTCTGCATCTGCATAAGCAATGTCTGACTTTTCAAGCAAAAAAGGTACCCACCCACACATGAAGTGTATATTTTCTGGCCACCGACTAAATACCTATTTTTTATTTTATCCTAAAACGGCGACAGCTTAAAAAAGTCAATACAAATGCAGTAGTGGATGAAATTATTTAAAATTATTTTTATCGCACTAGCAATTATAATTCTTTATTTATTGCGCAATCCCAGCTATTCCACATCCACAAGGGTTCAAGTACCAACCATTTCTCACGACAGAACTACAATGAAACGTTTTATTCTACTTTGTATTAATGCACTGAAGATCAGTGATACGTATTTATGAATCATGATCTCATTTTGACCTAAGCACTGCTATGAACTTTGAAATACATGAATACATTAACTTGTTTGTAATTTCAAGCTGCAATGTTCCTTTGCATCATGACTCATTCGTTTTAGCCCAAACCCATTTTCCATAGCTTCTCCATCCTCCACAAAACACAATGTCATTCTTAAGAATATTATCCTGCGTGGCGGATGATAGCTAGACCTTGTGAAATCTCTCTTGTACCAACAACATTATCAAGTAAATATCGTGCAGTATGATGCTGGGCTTTGTGTAGAGTATGATAATAGCACTAGTATACAACTGCCCTTACTCCATTTCCCATAGTACAAAGTTCATGTCGTGTAGGCTGACTTACGATTCGCAGTTAAAAAGGTTGCTTATCTGCTGCTTAAATTGTTTCTGAACTGTCGAAACAGTCATCACAAAGGACATGTATGTTACTAAAAGTTATTCAAGTTAATAAATTCTCTTAAGCCAGCAATGTAAAAGAAAAACGTTTATAAATGTTCAAAACATTCTTCATAGTTTGTTACAGGAAAAAAACATTTTGATCAGGAAAGTTGAGCTCCAGTAAGACGATAATAAAACGAAAAACATTTTTTGTTTAATGGGTGCTCAAAAAGTAGGATAAGACATATTACCATTCTTTCAACTACAAAGTTTTTTAACCATTCAAATAAATTATACATTTTACTGCAAAATTGACAATAAAAAATTGTTTTAATTTCCTCAAAGTCGCCACTCACAAATCTCTGTTTCTGTGGCCAAGTCAATTTTGGATGGACGGGTATTTATAATACTTGTCTTCTTACTTCATGCTTATCACAGGCTGTATCGCTTACATAAACAAAACCACTACATGGCATTTCTCTGTTTTACATCTGGGGAGAAACATGAGATGAGAAAAGATTACAAGATTCGTCACGTGTAAAAGCATACGCTACGCACTACACCAAGCATAAATCTATTTTTCTGTGAGTACACGAATAAAATATTCCTACAGTTTTTCTAAAGAATGAGCAGCTTTTTTGCTCTGGTGCAATATGAGATTGAAAATGATGACTTTGTACTTGCTTCAAGCGCACAGGAGAAAACCAAAAGGTTGAAGTTGAAACGTTTTCAAGCCTTACTGTTGAGTTATCCATTATAAGAAAATCATCAGACCAGCTCATAAAGAAACGCTTTTTCATAAAAAATGAACGACACTTCTATTCTTTCATTTCAATCTCCCTCAAGTGCTTTTTTCAATGTGTGAAATTCAAATGGATGTTAAAGGTCAGGATAACTGCTGGCAGGGTAGGGTTTGCGGTTGCGAACAATATTCTTTTAAATTTTAGCAATGTAAATAGGTGTGCAGTTTGGTTGAGCAGTAAAAACGGGATGAAGATGAAAACATGAGTGCTCTTTGTTTCTTCTTTTACTCCTTCCTTTATGATTTCAATCTCCGCGTTCCTCCGACAAAGGAGTTTCATGATGGAATATCGGTCGGTAAACAATAAGAAAAATTCAATGGAGAAGGAGGGGAAGGAGATACATGGAAAATATCTTTAAGTGAATTTGTTCTACACTTTATGTATGCGCATAATGAACAAGCAAGTTTATAATTCAATCTCCTTTCCAGTAAATTTGGCATTCGAATTCTATTATGGGAAATTCTAACTAATGCTGCATTTTTAATGGAGCTGGGGTTTTATATATCTTTATACCTTTTTGTTATTGCTAGTATATTTTTGCGTTTAAATAAGAAAATAGCTGCAGGAAAAACATGAGAAAAGTTACCAAAAGTCAGAAAACATACTTTTTATTATACATACGAACAGCACAAGTACAATTTTTTATTTGTATTTTTTCACTGGTTACATTTGTAGTGCTAATATAATTCAGCTCAAGCTTTTAGCACATTTTGAGAAAGATGTACGCACTACGCACTCGTGTTTTATTGCAAGAAAAGTCATGTTTTCGTTCTGGTTTTGCGTGAAAATGACAGAAATTGATTTGAAACATTAGTGTACTTTACAAGTTGTGTTAATGCCCAAAGCCTTGTTTAGTTGTCACTAATCTCTCGCTCCCTCTGATTTTTGGTAAGTGTGGAACTAGCTATTTTGCAAGTTGAGCTTTTATCATTCAATGCGTTTTAGGCTGTTTGCAATTTATGTTCCCATTTCTTTGATGTAATTCATACATGAAAGGTATCTTGGCTTGTCTTGTTGTTCATTTCTAATTTTTCATGGGATTTTTCGGTGACAAGCTCGTGAACATGTTCAGCCTTTATTTTGTCAACACAAATGATTCTGATGAAGCGCATGTATACCTGCTGCTCAGCTTTACACGCACAAATGCATTTCGTTTTTAAGACAGAATAGTTTTTAATCCCCTGCAAGCGTTTCACATTGTGCGTGTATCCAACACCAGCAGATAGAGGCAGTTGATCCGTGTTTCTCATTTCTTTTGCACCACACAATCGACTGATTGTTGTTGACAATGACTGATGATGATACAATGATAAAAGAAAATATAATATATGATGAACAAGAAGGTAACAGCTATTTGATCTAAATAAATGTTACATCGCTGAAAAATTCAGAGCACACGTTTTTCGGTTATAGCATCTTTAAAGCATTTTGCACAAATCATTTTGCCTGCATGAGTGGTGGATTCATTTAAGCAATGGAGCATCGAGCCACAATAACTGTCACAAGATAAATAGTCCTGTCATTCATCTGCAATTTATGCTAATTTTCTTTTACAAATGGTGAAAACTGGCGAAGCAAATGGGAAATGCTTTTGGTCATATATTCACCACTTGCTCACAACATCACTGTAAAAGAGCAAGAGGAAACAACCGTTTCTATACATTTCATGGCACAAGAATGCCAAATGCAGCAAGTAATTCAAGACGGCTTTTCATAGATTATACAGCAAAGCTTTCACAATTTGCCGAGTTTTAATTGAAAAATCCACAAAAAAGCCCTATTGCTAATTAAAATGTGATAATGATAAAACACAGCATTGTCTTCGCAGGGAAGTTTTTCTTCCCACGGTTTTACCAATTGCTTGGTCCAACATATAATTCAATTTATCGACAAACAAAAAGCAGTGCCATATACGACAGACATTTCAAACAAGGACCGATAATGATAAGCACCATAATTTTCTCATTGTGACTTCTCAACAAGCTTCAGTTATTCCCAGACAAAACTCTCTGTCCATTCTTCCTCAAAGGAAGAAAGAACAAGATAAACTTTTTTACAAGAATGCCACTTAAAAGCATTTCAAGATCGTTATCCGCCCTTTTGTAATACTTGCTAAATATCTTGTACATATCTCTCTCACTGTTGCTTCTGCTTAATATTAAATGCGTGGTTGAGAATACTCATTTGATTATAATTTGTAATCCTTTAGAAAACACAGCCTTTTACACCTTCTCCTCCTCCTCTTTAATCCCTCTGTAATTTATTCCTTAAAAGGCCGAATTTTGCTCCTTGTTAATGCGACTTGTACTCTATGTACAAAACGGTACATATTATTACATATCATTGTAATCATCAAATTACTATTCCCCAAGTCATCGTCTGACGTACAAAAAATACCACAAAAGATACTTGCCCAGTCAGAAACCGAAAAACAAGCAGACAAGCAAACTGGAATATATATACAGCCTGCATCACAGCAGTACTTAGGAAGCAAAGTAAGGGGGAGCGTTACATTACGATGGTTGGTTATAATATGGATAATGGGTGCTGATAGGGAATTTTTATTTTCCACCGCTATTGACTGTAAATCTGCGGTATTATAAGTGAACCATACCAAATGGACAAAGTAAATTACAGAATGTATAATAATATGCCAAGTTGCGCTTTCCTCGATGCATTTACTTTAAAAACTTTAGTTTCTCACTGTACTACCCACTGGATTTCAAGAACTTCTTTAAGCAAAGATATCGAAAACTTTGAATATTATTCATTTATGTGTACGTACATAATAAGCATAACACATTCTAGTGGTGGTGTTGATGAGTCGAATGATAAATGAACATCATTTTACCTTTTATCATTCACATTATTGTTGCTTATTAGTGATGCTGATATTGCAAAAAATCTCTACTCGTAAATTCATAATGCTGAACTGGTTTACAAATTATAATACATGAATATACAGATATCAACGAAAAGAAACCAAATAAAACAACTAAGTTCGAAACGGGAAAAGGACTTAAAAATTCTCTGAAAATGATAAGTAAATACAATATGAAGAGGTTTTCTCCCAAAGAAAACGAACTTTACACAATCGTGTTGCTGGCTGTGTAATTGTAATTGTTAAACAGATTTTGTTGAGCCTAGATCATGATGACTCTACAATTTTAGTTTTTTACATGACAAACTGTTCTAATGCAACATAAGGCAAATCAGTTCGAATTTAAAATAAAGGACATGCAATTAAAATTGGAGCATTCATGCGTCATCACATCAGTGTATCACTGTCAAGGAAGACAATGCTCTGCAATCCTCAGTGTGTGTTTGTTACGTTTACAAACTTACGCACAAAATATTTTATGCTGTCTCATTTGATGTACATGGAGATCGTCACTCGTCACCACAAGAAATTATGGCACCGCGCTGCGCTTCCATCAAAAATGTATTCATTTGTCTCATGCCTCTACTTAGATTCACTGTTATTACATAGAAGATTTAAAAGAAATGCCCATCACATCAGCATCAGGAGTCCACACGAGCCGTGCATTTTTCTTCATAAAATTTCTTGGTAGAGACGATGAGTTTTGTATGTGCCTTCATTTTGGTAATTAATGGAACATGCTTTGAAAGAAATGCACATTGTATGCATAATGCATGAGGATGCAAAGAAAGATGTGATGACCGACCACTGGTACTTCTGTACTCACTTCGGTACGTCTTTTGCTTCGTTCAAAAAGAATGAACTTGCGCTAGGCAAACTGCTGAGGAATGAATTTCAGAGTAAGCGTCAAGCAATGGGGCAATATTGATTCTGATTTCAAAGTGAAGAGCCCAGGTTGTTCTCTGAGGAGCAACATAATAATAATTTAGGAAGGGATGCCATCAAAAGGCCACCAAGTCAGTTGGTAAAGAAGGGTGAGAATATTTTCGTGATGCAGCCTCTCATCACGACTAATCCCAGGATAACGAGGAAGGAGGTTTGCATTGGTAACTCTACTACTTATTTTGCTCACTTGGTTTGCGGCTACCACCTCTACTACTATGAAACAGTGGATGAGCGTGAACCAAAATTCTTCCAATTCCAACAGTCACGGCACGGTCTTTCTAATCAAAGACACTCATCATCTGCATTAAGTATCCCACAGCCCATTATTCCACGTCAATTCCATATATCACAATATTCCCTGCTCACTTCACGTGATCACGAGCTAGCACTGCCCACTTTCTTGTACTTTTCCCTGTTCAATATTCCTATATCTATATTATGAAATTATGAATGAGTAAAAGCGCACCTGTGAAGGAATGCATTATGGATTTTATTATGATGATAGGATGGTCGAACTATTGAAGTGAGCACAACGTACCATGAATTTTTATATGAATATTTTTTTACTATGCCTTTTGGGCTGGATAATCAAAGACACGATTTTCAGTGATGATGATGATCATCATTATCGACTAAAAAGCAAATTGGCAGGAGCAGTATCGGTAAAGTAGCCTTTGCAACTAAGCCTTCTGACCAGTACATGCTAGCATTAAAAACTTGCATTATCGTCTTTATTCCCTAATTCACTCTGCCACATTTATAATATCCAGCCATTATTAGCATTATTTGCTGCCGGGACGTGCTTTGAAACTGAATAAATAAATGCACTACACTACTACGGAATGGTTTTGAATATACATAATGATCATCGGTGCAGATGAAAGTACAATTTTGTTTAAACTGCGATAATTGCAAATTTTTGCCTAAAACAGAGAAATGCGCGTTTGCATCATATTATTATTACATACTTGTGTAATGCAGCACGTATTATTGCAAATGATTATAAAAATTATAACTTTCTTTCTGCTTGCAAACTTGTATTGATGATGATGAGGCTATCATTTAGTTTGTGTACCCAGTACCCACCATGCAGATTAATAGCATCTTTAAAATGCAATGCTGCACTCAGCTAAATTGTTGTCGATAATTTGAAAAGTTTAAAAACAAGACAATCGCAGAAGATTTAGTTTATTTAGTACATACCTATTTTATAAACACTTATAAGCCTGAAATTGAGCCTCCAAAAATAATGTAAAGAAGTTGTAGATATTCACTATTCACATTAAAGTCTTAATAAATTCTCATCTAAATCAAGTTGTGAAAGTTGTTTCATAACTATTACACATTTGTTGGGATATATGCCATGAAGTAGTAACGATAATCACTGACCAACTTTAATGTAATTGCATTTGCACTCTAAACTTGCACTGATGAATTGATACTTAAAGTTCATTTCACAACAACATAAAACACAAATTACCTCTGTACTCACACTCACACATATCAGTAGTGCAGCACTAATCACGAAAATAAAGTATTAACTGTTTTACTGAAAAAAAAACAGGTAAACGATTAACTATTAGTACTCCAGAAATATTCAGAGAGGAAAGTAAGGTGTGGCATGTTTCGCTTCACCCCTTTTTAAGTTAAATAAGTTTTTGTGATTATTTGAAGGCACATATTCACAATTTTAGCTTAAACTATTTAGGAATGAAGTATACAATTTTGAAAAATGGTTGCATTTAAACATCCTGGCAGATCCACGAAATATTTCTCCTGGTTGAAATGTTGTCTTGTGATGCACAGTAGCTCAGACTGAGACCTCTTCCAACCAGAAGAGGAGAAAGTGCACAAATGAAGTCTTAAGTTATGTATACCTTTCGCTGGGAAAATATTTCTGCAATATGGAAAGAATATATGTATGTCTTATATTTGTATAGTCAAATATATAAGTTATACGTTATATAATGTTCCCATTATTGTTTGGTTAAAGTACGTAAACTATGAAACGCAGAAGGTGCACACAACAGCATGTTGGCTAGGATGTAGGAACATGTTAGATGCAAATGAAATCCATACACTTTTTGGAAACTGTAAAATTGAAACTGTCGATATTTCAGCTTTGTGATATTGACAATGCGAATACAAATGGATACTGCATTCTCGAATTCATTGAATCTTCACGTGAGGGAGGGTTGTGCTGGAAAAGCAGTTATTTTCAGACTGGATTCTATTTCCCTTGAAGTTATTTAACCACTCACTTTATTGTGAGCATGACTCCTGTGTTCCTGCTCTAAAGATTATCTACATTTTCATGAAGGGATGTAATCGGTAATGCAAGCGATGCAGTCAGCATCTTGTCGGGGAAAACGTGCTTTACTATTCTTGCAAGTACGACTTCCGTTCAGCACAATAAAAGATGAAATTTCCGCTCAGAGATAGATAAGGCATATTATTATCTCAAGTAGAGCTTATTTTCTCTTTCAGCCTGCTCAATTCTCCAGGAGAAAGCCTGTTTCAATCTTCAACCCTCTACATCCTTTTTTCCTACTCCTCAACCCAAACACGTACTGCTATGCACTGGATAAATGTCGTATCGTGTTTCCTGTAAGCCAGACTCTTTTCAGGGAAATTGGGGAGAAAGTTTCTCATCTTGCGAAATCGTGCAAGCCATGCACTTTCCAGACAAATGGGACAACAAATTATGTGCGTTGTTGTTTGTATAGTTTTCTGTGTACAGTTTCTGTTTCTCATCTCATAAAACATTGTGCTTGAATAAAAAAATGCGTTTTTGTATTACGTATTTGTGTTGTAGTTGTGTTAGTAAAAATGAACATGGACTGCATGTTCATTCAAGGGTAAAAACATGCCATCTCTTTGTATTGCACTTCAGTACATGAATATTATCAAAGTAGCGAAAAACGACAAGAGGGTTTACTTGCATTTTAGTACCTAGGCATTATACATTCAGGGCGCCTGTTTACACATCGTTTGCTTACAACATTGTATATTTGTTATTACATGAATGTTTTATGCTGTTTACTCATATTTACACAATATGATTTTGTACGAAAACTCTAACTTGGAGTCATTTTGAGCATACGCATACAAGATTAAGATAAAACGAATAAATGTTGTAGTACGGATGAACGAACAAAACCCAGAGAAAAATGGACTTTTGTGATATTTTCAGAAACCTACTACAAACTAGTGGCATGGAATATGAAGGAGAATCGTGAACTTTATTTTTATTGGCTGCTGACTGATATAAAACAGGGATTTTCTCCAGTGTTACTCTTCAGGAAGGAAATGGAAATGTTTCGTGATCCAGATGGATAACGGGAGAAGGATATATGGCTAATAAAAATAAGTGCGTGCGTAAAGTTGTACTGTTTTCATCATGCATATAGTATTGTACATGAGCCAAAAATGCGAATTGCATTTTCGTTGCTTCTACACATTTCTCACTTTCTCTGATTTCTCTCGCCTTTGCGTCCGTATCATGTAATATAGATGAAATATGTTGAGGTGTTTGTTTGTACTGTCACCAGTAATTTGTTGCATAAAAATGGAAAATGTTGGTTCGTGTTTGCATTTCTTTCTCTAGAGACAGCGAGGGTGGAGTGGATAAAGAGCAGTTTTATAAATTCACATTTGGCGTGTCGTGAAAATGGGTTTCTGCTTTCTTTCTTTGTACATGCATGTCTTTGGAAAATATTTCACGTAAACTGAAGTGCATACTGGAAATATTACTATTATTATTGGGTTGTAACTGTATGAGAGCCATAAGAACAGTTTATTTCCTGTACTGCTTTCTCCTCTCTGAAAGTATATTCTGCATGATGACTCATTATCTAAATGACTTTTACACTTCATTGATCACAGTCCATTTTCATCTTACCAAACATTTTACGTTCGGAGCACTCCTAAACAGTCCAAAAAACATGATTTCTTGCCTTCATGCAAGTGTACAGTAGTACTAAGATAATGATGTGGAAAGTATATAATGATGGTGTGCTGGAAATGCTCTGAGGAAAGAGGCAAACAAGTGAGGTTTCACTGCTCATTTTGGCTCAATGGGGAAAATTGTAGGGGTTGAATCGAAGTAAGAACACTTTTTCAGACTAGACATTCAGAAAGGCAGCACATAATATGTTGTGACTTGGTCTTCTATGCGATGAAAGCAGAGCGATGCATGTGAAACATGAATTGAATCATTGGTTAGTTTGTATAGGTACCCATACACGTTGAACTTTATCCGACTTATTCTTAGCATTTGAATAAAATTTTAATGAAAGTAAGGCTTTCCTTTCTACTGAAAATTGTAATATTACTGCTGCATAGTCTCCAGTGCGGGCTAAAAGATGGTGAAATTAATATGCCTATGATGAACTTCAAGCATAACAAAATTACCTGAAACCTAACAACCTGTTGTATTCATTCAGATATCTTGAAATTACTTTTACAGATTTTCCGCTTGAGATTTAATGTTTGTTTCCTGATTGCGCATAATGTACTTTTTTAGCACTTAAAACTCGATGAAAAAACTCTAATAAGTGGGTCGATAAAACCGAAACTTCTATTTGAGCTTTGAACAATGCTGGAACTGATTTCTTTTGGTACATGCGTGATTTTATATTATTCGCGTCATTATGATTATCACATGCAAAAGATGTCAATGAGATCAGAGGACAAACTAGGCGTACTACATTTTTTAAATGATTTTTTGGATGAGCTTCTACTTCCACAGCATTTTAGTCGTATAAGAACTTCAGGTCTAGTCACTTGAGTCTTCAGTGACAGAAGCTTCAATTTTGTTAAGTGATATAATATAAGCCGTACTAAAATTTTTCACTATTACAACTAGTAGATTAAAATCGATAGTTAATAAAGTTAACCTTTACGTTTGGTGTCGTAAAGTGAAGAATTCGAAATATGACTAGACTAGACATGTTGGAATTACCCTCAGGGTCTTCAAAGGACGACGATAGTCCTCCTCCAAGTCCAGCAACAACTGTTCGAGGTGCACGATCGGTTACATGGAGTATGCCTAGTGTCAGTGCTAGGCCATCTATATGCTATCCTGCTCCAATGCCTATTATAAGAGTTCACGAGGCAAGAAAATCATTGAAAATATTTCTTTAAGAAAGTCTTGAGTGTAATTATTTGTCTGAGTACTGAAACCTAAACATTGCCATTTTGTCTTAGCCTGAGGTAAAGAAAGAAGAACTTTCCAAGGAGGACGCATTAAACACTCCCGACTTTCTTGATTGGAGACGCTTGCATCTGAGTAAAGCAAAATTGTCCATTATTACAGAAATGGCAGCAGTGATGGCTGGATTTTCAGTTGTGCGTTTTAATAATTGCAATATTATATTTAAAATTTAAACTTTTAAAATCATTATTTTGTTCCAAGGTTGAAAATGATAGTTTTGGCACTTTCTCGCAAAATTCGTGTGCTCATACTTATATTCATCCGTTAGGCTAACGTTAAATATTCTGCATTTTGCTAATTAATATATGTGGCACGTTTAATGTTATGTGTGTCTCAGGTCGCCACTGTTGAACTCCAAATTAATGATGATGCACATCCCTACCTGCTCACTGCTTTCACCGTAACCACTGCCTTGTTAGTGTGTACAACTATGTTAGCTATCATGATATCGACTTGCATACTTCCCCACATCCAAGTCGTTGCAGAGATCAGTCCGCATTCAAAAGCAAGCGAGTCTCCACACGACCTTATGATGTGGTACATTGACTTGTCCTGGATATTGTCTAATACTTTATCAATATTTCTTTTCACTCTTGATGTCATCATTCTCTGCTGGATCAAGTTTACTTACTTTTCAAGTACGATGAAAACGAGGCATTTTGAGAATAATAACATATTCATTTATTGCACTTATCCATTCTTTGTGTCATTTCGCCCCATTTCATTCTGTATTAAAATTAAAGTACATAATTTTTATGTATCATTTCAGTAACTGCAAGTTGGTGCGCAACTGTCATTTTAAGCTTTGTCCTTGTAGGAGTAGCGTTTTTTGGCGTGGTATTTTTTCGGAAAATTGTCAAGCATCAATCTGGCTTATCGGACCAAAAATATCAGCAATTGGAAGATATGAAACGACAGCTTGATATGTCCGCAGCAATACTAAATATTTAATTTAGAATACATCATTTTATTTTGTTTCTCTGAATTTGTAAACTTATTTCATTTACAATTTGTAAATTACAAAGTAACAAATGCCTTAAACATACTTTTTGCGACACTCCTGAAAAATTTCAGTACACTTATTCGCTTAATGCTGAAAAGCTTATGATATGCCACTTTTAATGGCCTACAAGACTTTTTAAACTTAGACATAACTTTTCTGTCATCTCCCCAGTCATGGTACTTCCAAGAAGATATGGTTCTTTGACTACTTTGAAACGTGTAGCCTCCCATTTCTAACGTAATACTCCACAACACGAAACCCATCAACGCCCAACTACCAATCAAATTTCTGACCAGAGGTTTCATAAATTTTCGGTATTTAATAAAATTGGCCCCACATATTATTACCATCTTTAACATCAGCCAGTTCAATGGATACAGCAGAAATCCGCTAATTTCCATTTCTAAACTATGGAGAATCTCCAGGCTCCGAAAAACAATCCGCATATTATACGCAGTTCTAAGACTGTCGGTTGTTCTATATTCACTAAGACCGCACCTAATATCGTTAGCGATGATATAATTGAAATGATATGCAATAGTGAGCGAGAAGAGTGAGATCGTGCCGATTATTGCTGCAGTCAAAATGGACATGCACAAGTGACCTATACTTGTACAAATAAACACCGGAAGTGTATAGTGTTTCTCCGGAATATAGTAGTCAATAAAGAACGGTGAGCTTCTAGCACTGAGAATGCTGAAAAGAAACTGCATGCAGGACATGTTCAGAGAAAAGAAACGGATCAAAATACAGCCAAATGCAATTTTGCGGTTGATAGGACATCGGTTTGGGTCAAAATTTGGCATAAAAAATGCTGCAAAAAATAGTTATTAAAAAAAATCCCATTACTTCACAGAAACTTAATTAGGATAAGTATTTTTTAAGGATATGAAGACTTACTTTTGTAACGATCGAAAAACATAAAATAGCCGTTAAACAAGTAGATGATCAAGTCTCCGCGAAGGGCTTCAACTCCAACACATAGACACCATATTGAAGAAAGCACCCAACCTAAGTAGGCTTGGTTGAGAGCATTAAAGTCGTTATTTCGCTTAGAGTATAGTATCATTCCCATTAAAAAGATGTTTTGGCTGACTAAAGTTATCCACATGTGGATACATCGTCGTTGAACACGGTAGGTTGTGTATAAACGCTTCTTCTTTTGGTCTACCTTGTACGGGGCTACACCTAACGGACAAGCAAACCAGTTTATCCAGACGGTTATTGACCTGAAAAAGTAGTCACTAAACATTTTGGAAGATATCTAACATCTCTTAGGTTTTGCCTTGCGGACGTCTGAAGAGCAATTGAACGGTTCAGTTTGAGCATTGGCCATGAATCTGCCTATCATCATGCAACAGTTTAATTAAACTTTTAAACCATCATTTTATTCAATTTATTGGCTATAATCAATTATGCATAGGAGCAGGGAAATGAAAAACGTATCGTTTTAGACTTTTGTCCGACAACTGGTCAGACTTTTAAATTACTTTGCTCCATAAATCTATTTATTAAAAATCAATACCCAAAGAGTATTTGTTTTTTCCTATTCGTAAAATGTATAACAACTCATATCTCAAATATATGCTTGTATTGTAGACTTTGCATGTAGACTTCCACTTCCGTAAAGTAGACAGACTTAATAATTTATCAAAAGCTGGTAACTGCATGAGACTGTTTGGCTGTAGGAAAATGCAAAAATATATATCAAGTATTTAAGCTGAATATTGTTTGACATTATTATATATGAATATGATAGTTGACAATTAGCCCAAACACCAAATGAATGCACGAAAAATGTACACTGAGGATTTAAAGTGTTTAATATTTGCCATTTCAAAATGCAGTTACAAGTGCCGATTGTACGCTTGCGATAGGAGAGGCATTCATCTTATTACATATTGAAATATACTTCTTACAGATGACAGAGAAAATGAACATGATTCAATCATCAAAGCAATGTGGTCTTTCACAGGCAACAGCATAATGTAATTTCCGTCAAAATGTAATTCAATACTAAAAGGTAGGGTATATGCTGTTCGCAACTTTGCAAAAGTTTTCCAACAACAGGTTTTATTAGATACTCCGAGGAGCTGTACAGTGGATATAATTATATCACGTATTACGTACATGCATAATATAGAAGCAGTACAAAGTACAAGCCACATGCATGGAAGCTGGAGAAAGTTTCTTTCCCGATTTGATTAGAGTTTGGGGGAAGGTGAGATGCAACCTGAGGAAGTACGGGGGCTTCACCTATCCCCGAAATCCGACCACAGCAGCATTTTCCCATCTGAGCACTTTCCTTCTTTTTCTTCCTTTCGAGTTCTGCTGCTTGCTATTACTCGAGTAGTGTATTCGCATGTGTTCGTAGAACATGCAGGGGTGTGTGTAGATGCGAGCGAAATATGAGGAATACTTCTATTAGTAAACACAGACATAGCACTCAAGCTTCTTTCGTTGGTCCATCTCTGTAAAAATCATAATAATTAAATGTGCAGTTTGATCTAACCACTGGGTCAAAATGAATGCAAGGCGACCAGGTGGTTTTGGGGGTCCCAAGAAAATCACCTTTGGCAAGATTTCCCTGGCTGCGTCCACTGCCACGGCTGCAACCAGTTCAGCTACTGCTGAGGGGAACGTCACTGGAGAAAAGGCAGGGGAGCAAGAAGAGGGTGGCAGACGAAGCAGTGGAGGATTTGGATCCTTCACTTGGAACAAGCCAAAAGATGCTGAGGGGGATGGCAAGGACAAGGTGGTGAACGAAGAGGAGGAGAAAATGAAACAAATGATGGGATTTAGTGACTTTGGCACTTCCAAGAAACCTGACCAGCAGAAGTCGGCCAAGAAGTTTAGCGTGAAGGAGTTGATGGAGCAAATAAAGAGCTCCAAGCAGTCGACCTCCAGCACGGACACACGGATTGAAGTGGACATGGAAAGTGACAAGTTTGCGGAGAAGGCAGAAGAGTCTCAGGACACTGAAACAAAGGTATACTGGAAAACTGTTTAAAGTGTACAGAATTCTGATGATGCACCAATGTTGACATGTTTTACTTTTCTGGGTTATAGGGTGAAGAAAGTGAGGAAAGTGACGATGAGGTTATCGGTCCAATGCCACCTCCTCCACCACCAAAGGAAAAGAAGAAAGCGGCCAAATCTTTGGGAAAAGGAGACAGTGATAGTGATGACAGTAGTGATGATGAGGCAGCGGGTGATGACGATGATGTCAGCAGGTAAATTTGTACAGTATACACTACTAATACTTCTATTACATGTAGATGTAATACATCCGATGTATCGTTAAGTATTGTTGGTGATTTTTAAAACGCCTGTTTTCCTTTTGTTTCAAGTGATTCTGATGAAGAAGAGGATAAAATGCGATTGTTCCCCTTAGAGGATCGGTTAAATCTTGAGCATGGTAGTCAACCAGTTACCGCGCTAGCTGTTGACCCACCAGGAGGACGATTTTCAACGGGGTCTTTAGATTATGAAATCAAACTTTGGGACTTTACAGGTTTGAAAAGCAGACATGCTTTTCGTGCCATGCGACCTTGTGAATGTCATCCTATAAGGCATCTCAGTTACTCATCCAGTGGGGATGCACTTCTGGTCATTTCCGGTAATGCTCAGGTAATTGTCAATTAATTCGTTGTGATTCGAATCTTGATATGAATTTTACCAACGTACTATACTAACGGCAATTGTGATATTCTTCCAACAGGCCAAAGTCATCGATCGTGATGGATCTGAGTTGTTTGAATGTGCAAAGGGTGATCAGTATATAGTCGATATGGCCAAAACAAAGGGACATGTTTCAGCGTTAACTGGTGGTCAGTTCAACCCAAAGCAAAGAGAGTCATTCTTAACTTCTTCTGACGATGGGTATTTATTGCATTTATATTACATTTGCATGTGAAGTTTGACCGATTAAAGTTTAACTTTAGTTATCTGACGTGAATAAACTGTTTATGGCGTTTTGTAGTACTGTAAGAGTTTGGGACGTTAACAATCCTAGAATCCACAAGACGTGCGTAAAGTTAAAAAATAGCAAAGGAGTCAAAAGTCGTGCTACCGCGTGCTGCTTTTCCCGCGATGGTAACTGTTTCATGGGTGCTGGAATTGATGGGACCCTATTCATGTGGGATACTAGACGGCCATTGGTTTGTCCAACGGCAACAATCAAAAATGCACACACCTCAAATACTGACACGTTTTGTGTGACATACTCAAACTCTGGTCTCCAAGTGGCGTCTCGTGGAGAAGACGCTGTTGTTAATATTTGGGACACACGAAATTGGAAGAAAGTTGTTTGGAAATCGGATCAATACCCTGCAAAATACGCAACGTATGATTTTAGCTTTAAGTCACCGCATTACGAGGAATATTAATATACTGCATTTTTCTATAATATGCATAGTTAATGTTGAAATTGTATTTATATTTCAGAACTGACCTGACATTTAGCCCGGATGATCGTCACCTATTAATACCCGCTTTACCTCCTGGAAAAACGGGCAGAGAAAAAGATGAAATTTTGACCCACTCGCTACTGTATTTCTTGTCTACGCAAGACCATACAATAACGAAACAATTGGAATTTGAAAATCAAATCATTATCAGAACCGCGTGGCACCATAGGATAAATCAGATATTCGCTACGTCATCAACAGGAACGTTCTCCATACTATATGATTTGAGAAAGTCCAACAGGGGTGCCCTGCTTGTGCATGGGTCAAAACCAAAGAAGCAGAGAGCATCAGTCATGACCGAGGACTTTTCCGGGAAAATTATTATTACACCCAGCGCTCTACCAATGTTCAAAGGGGACAAGCCACGAAATCCCAGGCGTGAGGAAATTAAGGCGAGGTAATTTATCATGTTTGTAACATTTCTCTACGATAGACAATTATTAGTAATGTATTTTTGATTAATCATTTTAATGATTTGTGTTTCCAGGATGGACCCAGTGAAATCAAGACGACCAGATTTACCCATTACAGCCGGCTCTGGTGGTCGTGTTGTAGCTTCTGGATCCACACTCAGTTCTTATGTGATACGAAATCTGGGACTTCAGAAATCTGTCAAGGATGACATGGATCCACGAGAGGCTATTCTGCGATATGCAAAAGAAGCCGAAGAGAATCCTATTTGGGTTACTCCTGCTTATAAACAGTAAGTACACTTTGTGTAAATAAAGTATTGTTAATTGTATGCAGTTTACTAAGTTTAAATTCATGTTTTACAGGAATCAGCCCAAGCCCATCTTCGACACTTCTACTGAGGAGGATGATGCACCAGATACCAAGAAGCCGAAATTAGTTTAGTGCGCGCATATAGCTCGAGTAGTGAGGCGTACGGTACTTAGCTGCTAATAGTTTTAGCATGAACATGCATAAAATATATATTGTGAAATTATTTATCAAAACCGTTTATGGACTTATGTAGCAACTCCAGCGCAAATAGCCATTGCAATCTGTTTTCGCAAAGAATTTATTTTATTTATTTCTTCCGACATAACTATAAGTAAACTGTTTTATTTTGTTATTTAAGTATACAAATACCTATATTAAGTTTTAAAATTTCCTATTATGTTTGTTATTAGTCCTAAGCCAATGAATTATCGTAACATTAAAGGACTCGTATTACGTACCTAAACTGTTGCACAAGAATTTGGGTTGATTTTTTCCAAAACTCCTGTGCACCCGCATGAAGTAGTGAAAGTACCTAGAGATCTAGTAGGTCCTTCAAGATGATAGGAGAGGAGTAAATGTTCACTAAACTGAACCTTAATAACAAAGTACTTTAAGCTTATCGACTATTTTAATTTATGTAAACCAACTTCATGTTAGGGCCTGCTATTGATGCGATACCTGTTGAATGGAAGAGGTTAGTATTAGGAGGGTGAATGGTGAATGTGTTTTCAATTCATTCATCAGATTATGAAGCTATCACATTTTGTATCGCTGGATATCTTTGCGGAGCAATTGAATTTATTTGCATCATCAGCCTGTTAAAAGTATAAATTCTGAAAATGCTTTAAAATTGAAGTAGCTCCATTAGTTAAAGGAATCGAATGCAGATCAAATCATATCAAAGTTCCTTATCATTTCGGACTTGTATGGCATTTCTTTTTATTCAGATGGGATCATTCCGTTATCCGTTATCATTCATGCAACATATTAATTAGGTACTTAATACTTATGCCACGATTGAGAACCGGCTTCTTATGATGTTTGGACGTCCTCTACAATGGTTGTTATTATTTGCTCAAGAATGTTTATCATCTACATATAAATAAACTAATTTACAAGTGACAAACAAGGGCAAGGGCAAAAGAAGCCATCACAATGAAGCAAAAGAACCGAAAAACTGCAAGTTCAAGTTGTGCTCCCAAGGTGTATAAAACCAAATCTTTATATCTCAATTTACTCTTTGCATTAATACCATAAAAGTACTGAAATGGCAAAGATACATTTTACTTTTCAAACGACAAAAGCTTTGTATCTAAAAAATAGCCTGCCTGAGCATATTAATTAAATGCAAGTTTCATACACTCCCAAGTCGTCCCACCTCAAATAGGTAAGTTTTGCATCCACCGGGAAGTGACGAGTTACTACTGTCGCCAATAAGTGTAATGAGTAGTAGTACATTATACAATTTCTTGTGTCTCATCGCATGGTTTCATACATGGTCGCATGCAAAATTTTCTTCTTTGTGGCATTGTTGCAAGATGGAATAGAATGAATTGAAGATCTGCTTTGATCACAGTGCTTATGAAGGATGGCATCCTAGCGGTCGGTCAACGGTAAAATAAAATACCTATTCGTAAAATCGTAAATCAAAACGTGGTACATATCCGTGTAGATTTGCACTTAACTTTGTGGCAACAATGTGAACCACAGATACAGACTTATATGACTATGTTTAGCACGACAATACGACCACGCTGTAAAACTGCCATGCATCAATCTAAACAGAGCCAGAATTAGAATCAACTTACTTGGATCAAGACAGTTTATTGTAAACAGTAAATGAAGGCAATATACGTGAGAGTATATCATACAAGTAAATTCAAACCTTTTCATGCATCAACATTAATGTGCTGAATGTTACAAACCCAACCAAAAATACTTTTGCAGGCAAACACTACTGTACACTACTTTTGCTGCTTACCAGACCTGATTATGATTGGGTTAGTTTGCATTTGCAAGAACAAGCATAAGATCTATAAAGTCCCACAATTCCTAAATTCCTATACACTTGTGTTTTTCATGCTTTTTAGTTTTACAGCTACAACATTTAGCTATATCTTCATCTGCTCGCTTAGAGTAGTACAGGTCACAGGTACACACCACCGACAAACATACAAAGCGATCTCGTTTTTTTCTTTTCGTAAAATTCCATGCTCATGCTGCCATTGTATTGCCAATTGCTTTAATATGCTTGTGTATCCACACACTTTGAAGTTTCCGTGTGTCTGCCTATCTATCGAATTCAAATTCAACCCTTGTATACGGATTTTACATAGCTGTGGTGGTAGACAGACGGACAGACGAAATAAAGATGCCATGTTTTTGCTTATTTGTGGTGACTAGTGTGAAGAAGAAGCGCAGACTTTTAATAGTGCGTTATAGTAATGTACATTGATGCCCCAGCACCATCATCGTCACTATCTCATCATTGCCGTTTGCCCACCTTCGGAAAAATGCTTTGGCTGATGTACTGTTGATTTTGTGGATAATAGATGGTAGTTCTTGTCCCTGTTTCCCTTACAAATAAATATATTTCTGCCCTCCACTTCATCACTTCACTTGCTTCTTTGCTGAATTTCAGACAAAAATATATATATTTTTTAGGGTACAGTACGGAAATATAATGTGGATCAATCTGTTATTTAGCCGTATAGGCATAAAATAGGAAGAAGCTCTATATTTGATATCTTCTTGAAAATGCGCCAAACGTCGGAAACCTCCACTACAAATAGATGTAAGGTCACTGCTGACCAGCTGACTTAATTTATTTTTTAAGGTCAAGAGACCCTCAAAAGCCTCAACTCAGTTTCGAAAGAATTGTGCGTGTCTTGTTGCGCGCTGTGGAGGGTTGTCGATTTTGTGCCTTTGCGCTGTCTTAAGTTGGCAAATATCTGTGCAGGTTGCAGGCTGCCAAAAACGTCGCGCCGATACCGTCTCCCCTTTGAGCTGTAAATAACGAAGGTAAATTAATATAAAGTTTAGTGGAGATACGAACTGAACAGTTCTAAAAATTAGGGTTGCCCTGGTGACGCTGGCAGCGTTGCTGCCGCTGCACAGTTAAAAAAATATACGCCTTGCATGATTAATGTTGGGGCGGAATTAGCATTAGCGCCAAGCTTCAAGAAGCATTGGTTAACGAAATAATATTTCGTGGATTTTATTCTTGATGAAAAATTAATTTCTGGGAATGTAAGTGATGAAATATGGAAAGTGTTACGTTTCGATGAGTTCTGCTCATTTCCTTAGCGAGTCAATCGGTCAAGTTGTGCATGTTCTTCTGGCCTAAAAAACTCTGCTTTCAATGAAAATCTATGGCAACCAAATGTACTTGAAATAAAAATGAAGCCTTAAATGCTGGGTGCGTGAAAGCAAGAAAGTTAATTGTATGAAATGACTGATTCGCGTGGTTTAAATGAAAGTTTCTTGTGATTTCGCGACGCAGGTCCAAATCAGCGTCCCCGGCATCCAATCATGAGATGCGCCCAGTTTCTGGAGACGATTTAGTCGCTGCTGCCCTTCAGTCTTCATTGGCTCGGGCACAGAAGAACTACAAGTTGTCAAATTTGAAGCAACTTGGCAAGTCTCCTGGAAAGCTTGGCAAGAAGTCTGTTGGAGGGGTTGGTGGGGACACAAAAGCAGCAGTGCTTTCTTCAGCGCTGAAGAAATCCAAAGCGTTAAAGTTTCAGAGTGAGTTCGACTTGTGGGTGGAGCAGGCTCAGGACTTTACCTTCGTCTCAGAAGGTTATACGAATGGCGCCGCTGTTCCTGAGGATATCGAGTGCTTGAATTCATCTTCTGTTTGTTCCGCAAAGCAGAAGGCACAGAAATCGGGAACGAAATCTGTGCCAGAGTCTGTGGGACTGCAGCAGAAGAATAAAAAGAAAGTGGTGGCGGAGGAGTCGTCGGTGGGAGGAGTGTTGTCCAAAAAGGAGAAACTGGCATTGGGCGAGAAGAAATTTATCGTTAATGGTGAATCACCGTCTGGGCTGAAAGGAAAAGACAAATCAAAGTCTGGCGACTTACCGACAGAAAACTCTTTTGAATTTTTCAAAAAGTTCAATGAGAGTAAAAAGTTAAAGAAGAAACTTGCAAAGTTTCGCAAGAGGTTGGTGAGACAGGGATTTTCTCTGGAAGAGGCTCAAAGGTTGATTGAAAAGGCAGAAAGTCGCAGTGAGGGACAGTCTGGTGCTATTTTAGAAAAGCTTAAGGAAGCTATAATAGAAGAAAAGAAGGATAAGGAAAACTCATTCAACGCTGCTTCTCCAGGAAAGAAAAAGAAACTGAAAATGAAGGATTTATCACCGGAAAATGGGGAATCTTCTGCTACAGTCTCCAGGCCAGAGACACCCCAATCACACAGTTCCCATCCTGCGTCCACCTCATCAACAGCATCAAGCAGTACTCCTAGGATGAACGGAGGATGTGCAAATAATACCAGTCCTGGAGGCAACAATCAACATCAACTGCCGCAGCCGAAACGTATTCTGTATCCTCGTGAAAAAATTCAACCGGGATATGTGGAGAAAATGCCCGTTGGTGCTGGTTTTTATAACATGGGAAATAGTTGCTATTTAAATGCATCCCTTCAAGCCGTTTTCCATGTCCCTGCGTTTATCAACTGGTTGAGTAAGGATGCTGAACACAGGAAGCACTGTCAGGATAACTGTAAGTCGAGAAACGGAACCTAAAAGTGTGTATGAATTTGTTTTTAATTTGAATTAATTTACCTACTTTTATTTTGTTCCCTTTCAAATTTCCAGCAGGTTGCATTATATGTGCTATGAAAAAGACGTTTGATTCCGCTACCGGCCGGGGCAGTCCTCCACCTTCCGCTATCAGACCAGTAGAGATAATTAATCGCTTACGTTGTACGTAAAAAATAACTGTATTAGATTAGCGTATTAACGTATTAATTTTGTATATGTATGGAGAATGGTAGGATTTTGATTTTGTTCTCTCTAGCCATTTGTCGCCACTTTTCCCATGGTAGACAGGAGGATGCACACGAGTTTTTGAGATATCTTTTTGAGTCAATGGAGCGATCCTACTTGCTCGCTATAAATGGCCTCCGCTTAGATAACAGGTCAAAAGAAACCAATCCATTAGGCCAAATATTTGGAGGATACATAAGAACGGAAGGTGAGAGCACGATGAATTGGAAATATTTATATTCTGAATTAAATCGTTTAAAAAGAATGATGATTTAAAATACATTTTGTATAATTTTTAACAGTGACTTGTCTAAAGTGTCACTACGTTTCAACCACATTCCAACCCACAGCAGAGCTTCAACTTGACATCCGGCATGTTACAACCCTTGAGGATGCAATACTTCAACATTTCAAAAAAGAGAGGTGCGTATATAATTTTTATCTGGTTTAATTGAATTTTTCATGAATGACGGTCGACAGTAAATATTTTTGTAATTAAAACTCAGGTTGGACAACAATGATTACAAATGCGAAAAGTGCCGAACAATTAGCCAGGCTACAAAACAGTTTTCGCTAGAAATTCCACCAATTGTCCTATGTCTTCAGTTGAAGCGCTTTACCCTGTATGGAACCAAAATCGCCAAAAGAATTCATTGTAATAGATTCTTAGATATGTCGAGATATATGCACAAGTCTAAGCAAGTAAATGGGTATTCGGTAAGTTTGCCAATATCTTAAATCGTTTGGAGTTCTACTTAACGTTGTATTACGACTAAAGTCTGATTACCTGCTTCTTTTGTCTCATATTACAGAATTTAAAATATCGACTAGTGGCTCTAGTTACTCACCTAGGTTCATCCCCCAACTGTGGTCATTACACCGCGATAGCGGAAGCATCCAATGGCCAATTTTACCAGTTTGACGATAGTTTTGTTCATCCGGTGACACAGGCAAATGCCTTAAATAACGACGCCTACGTCATAATTTATGAAATGGACAAACGATGTAGCAAGTCCCCAGAAACATCGACCGCTCAGGCCTCGTCGTCATCGTCAAGTTATACAAGTAATATGGCAAATCTAAACTATCCGTCAAGTACGGTAACGTCATCATCACCCAGTTCATCGTCGACCATCAGTTTTCCCAAAAAGCTGCCTACTATTCCAAAAATTTCTTCATCAACTCCTTCCAAGCTAGTTCCAACCGTTAAACCCGAGGGTGATTCGGCAAAATCATCTACGAATGGGAATGGCTCTTCCGAGTCCGTAAATGGCAGTTCATCATCCGTTTTCCCAAAAGGTTTGGATCGAAAAATGATTTCTTTTGGAATCAAACCTCAAACCAACAGCCCGAAAAAAATTACCATATTAAAACCTGGAGCTTCATTAACCAACACGTCCAAGTTGGGACAAGCATCCAATAGCACCAATAAACCTTTGACTTTGTCAGGGTCCACACAATCAACACCTCACAAGTCAGACCAGGCTGTTAAACCACTTGTCCCGTATAACGACGACGAGGAAAGTGATAAAGATGAAAATGCCCGAAGTGGTGCTGGGTCCGTTTCTCCCAACAATAGCAATAAAAGACTGAAGTCTCCCGAAACTGTTAGAAAGCAGTCGCCCGGAAAAAATAACGTTCATGAATATCCTGTGACACCCCCGAAAAGCCCCAAGCCTTCGCTTTCTGCAAATGTCACTGCCGCTGGTCCCTCTCCCAAATTGAGTTCTTCAGTCAATCAAGATCGCACATCAAATAATAGTTCTCAGAAAACTGAAGAAGCTTCCAGTGGAAATCCTGTAAAGCAATCTTCAGAAAATAATTCTAGTGGTCTTAGTCAACGTGATGGCATGAAACGGAAAGCGCCGTCAGATGAGGAAAACGTTCCCAGAAAGTCCCGTTCGCATCGCAGGAGACATTCATCTTCCTCATCTACCAGTTCAACGTCTTCAAGAAGTACAAGTAGCTCAACCGAAGGAAGGCGTGGTAGTAATGGCAAGAGAAAGCGAAATGAAGATTCCTCGTCTAATAGTACTAATAGATCATCAGAAAAGGAGAAAAAGCAGCCATCGACCTCGCAGCAAGGGGCTACACAAAATGAGCCTAATAGTTCAGCAAACAGCAAAAGGGATAGGGATAGAGAAAGCCAAAGTCAGGAAAGAGATCGAGAACGTCGGCGAGATCGTAATCCAAGTCGTAGTCGAAGCCCCAGCGTGGATAATAGGGACAAAAAGGGATCGAGCATTGACCAAAGACGAGAACATAGTGCTAACAGTGGCTCCTTCGACGTGTCCCGATTAAAACAGGAAAACTTTAGTAAGTAAAAGCTATTGCATAATACTGAACAATACTTTAAAACATTATCTATTTAGTTATTTATTTAAATGATTTCATTTGCAGTAGTTGGTTGGAATGGACAAAAAAGTGTTCTATCTAGATCCATGGAAGAAGAGCGAAAGAGAAGTAACGAAAGAAGTTTGGAGGAAGAATATGACGAAGAGTTTGATGAAGGCAGAGTAAGTACTGATTAAAATTTCGTCGTTTACCTACCTACGTTTACGGCGTTCTATAAAAATTACAAATTGTTGTTTTCTTGTTGCAGACAAAGAAGGTAAGACGATCTCGATCCCTTCCTAGAGACTCCGAAGCCGTGTTCGGAAATCGATTCCAGTCAATAGAGGATAAGAAGAAACAAGTCAACCAGTGGAGCGCCTTGCTCGAAGGGTGCGGTCCAGGTTTTAGACGTAGTGGAGGCAGCAGCAATGGTGGAAATTCAGAATCAAGAAGTTGGTCCAACGGAAGTGATGATGCATCCCGAGATAAAAGAGGTTTTTTACCTAGACCAAACAGTAGTATTGGATTTAACAGACCTCGTCATTCCAGTAGCAATGGCTCATCGCACTCAACTTATTCGAGAAACAGTCATGGACGTAGTCCTTATAGGAATGGACACTACAACGGAAACAATGGAGGAGGCAATCATCACTACAGAAGCCAAAGTCATGGTTCGTATCATCACAACAACGGTAACAAGCATTGGAATAGCGATAGAAGCCGTCACTAGACTAATAAATTTGAAAGTTCTGCCTTGGTCGTACACGGTCAGACCAATAATGTTCAACAAGTTTTGTAAGGTTTCCAAGCTAGACTTGTTCGGAATAAAACTTGAAGAATGCAAAAAACCTTGCCCGAAATTTCTGATAATTACTGATTCATGCCCTTAATGTTTTTTATGTAATTTAAATCTCTGTACCATGTTAGGATATTATTCTTGTTATAATGATTGATGATAATAAAAGCTACATTTTAACATATTTAAGTAATGAAGAGATGACTGATTTTTAGTGATAGAGATAAGGTGTGTATCTCCAGAGACTTGTACTACTAGTAGGTAAACGATTAATCACAGTGTAAAAACAAAATAATAATCAACGTTTAGGATAATGTTTTCGGGGCTATGTGAATCGTTCATCAACTACTATTGTAAAATATATGCCGTACAGGTAAGTTTCGCAGAAATGTATAGCTTATACATTAATTAAGTACTATTGATATCAATAATTATTACTGCTACAAAAACTACTCGTGAACTGCGGAAAGTGTAAGTGACTCCTTGAAAATTTAGAATGTTTGATTTAGCATTCAACATGCCTGATACGCTTTACCTTTTATCTGTTTTCTGAGAGAGAAAGGTAAAACCAAATTGAAAAATTATGACTTGAAGTTATTTAAATATTTCAAACTTTACTGCAAATATTAAAATGAAATTGCGGAAAAGTTTTACGGACTTTGGAATAAATGAATTATTTGAAACAATTTTGGTAATTATTGTCTGAACCATTAGGTATACATGTATTACGGTAACGTATGAAATAAACGAAAAAATAAATGATACCAAAAATAATAAAAACATGGTCTCTGCAATCATTTATAGTGCATTTACTTCCTTTTGATAGAGCATTGTTAAGTAGAAAAATTATTACAAATTCATCAAATTACAAGTGCCGAATGCATATTATTTTAATAAAGATAACCTTAAGGATGCAATGTAATGTTACACAGGTATGTAAGTTACGTTAAATTATATCGATGACTGATGATTCAAAGAAACGTGGGCGTAATGACAGGAAAAAGCAAAAATTAGTATTTAGTTTACAAGTTAACATAAAATGATCATTACGTTAGATAAAACTGTACACTTATTCAGTTCACTAAATAGTTCCGTTTCACGATACGGGTATTCCTGCTGCTGCTGCAGCGGCCATTTGCATCTGACGCCCTTGCGCTTCCAAACCGCCAAGGATTTCTCTCTGTGCAGTTACCTCTTTCGTTACGGATTCAACCATGTCTGCATTCCTTTTTCTGTAAAAAGTATTCAATCAAACGCCCCAATAAATTCACTGCTTCTGATTCAATCACATAAACATCATTATAGTCGGAATTAGATTATCTTACAATTCTGCCTTGATGAACTCAATACGTCGAGTAACATTAGATTTTGCATCCTCCACGGTTTGTGGAACCATTACAGGTCCTACCAACTTGAACACTCTTGCATCCTCCCGGGTAATATCTAATTCATCTTTAACCATTTGGTTTTCATTTAATTGCGTTTCTAGCGTTTGGCTTTGCTGCACCAGTTTGTTCAGCTCTACAAATATCAAGCAAGATCATAATTACATTCAGTGCTGGCTAACTCAAATAAAACTACACAACTCTGATAATATTTGGGGTTTTTACTTTTATTCAACGCAGCATACTTCTCCGCTTCCGTCTGAAACTTCTTTTGGAATTCTTCGTTCTTAGCAGCCATTTTACAAATTAGGTTGATCCTGAAAAAGCGAACAATTAAACTTAATGTGTCATCACATAAGTGCGGTCACTGTCACACATTTTATATTTTCTTTACCTTACTGACAAAACCACAGTTTCCAAGAAGTACCTGGTTTTCCGTATACCGGGTTGATGCTGGGCACAGAATCGATACTAAAATTGCCACTAACGTTTAAAAGTTAAATAAAATGATAACTTTAATCATCAATGCACCTGAAGAATAGGATTTCTACCAAAACAAAACCATTTCTTAGTACCATTGTCTGCCTTCTGATAGAATTTCCATGTGGTGCCGCTTTTAGCGTGTACAAAACATACAGAGTTTCACATTTCTCCGTGCCCTGAGTCGTGCATAAAGTGAGCTGTGCTGTGAAGAGAATGAAGCTGCAAGCTGTGTAGTGGATCCGCTTCTATGAAACTAAGAAATCAATGCATGATCTTCGTGCGACACCAAGAGAAAGTGGATAGGCAATTCGGCATCAATAATTGTTCAGAAGAAGAAGCTGGAAAGGGGAAAGTTGATTCAAATCTCATACAAGCGAATGCATTACATATGAACATAACTTTTACTTTCCAACGATTTTTAGTTTTGGCTTTCACTCACCTTGTTCTTGCCTTTTCTATCCTTGGGGTTATTTGCAAAAATATATAGAATGGGTTTGTTTAGTGCATCATTACTTCATTAGTGAAAGTTTTAGGTGACACGATGACTCATAGATAGATAGAGTTGACTTTATCTAATTTTCTTTTATTCATGTTCATATTCATATTCATATTACATTCATATACAAAGTTGTTTGTATAATTTGTGTATGCAATAATTGGTTAGTTACTTTCTTCTTCTGTATATTATGGTACATTTAATAACAAGATAAGTAACGTATTATTTTACTTGAATACCCACAAGATGTTTAAAAGCTTTACAAGGGAGCTGGATAATGTAATCGGGTTACATGATTTTGGTAGATAAAATTATAGATGTATGGTGAATATTATTTATTTTTAACTAGCCTCCGCATAAGACATGTTTTCATATTCTTACATACACTAAAATATTGTTACAGGGATATCAATACATAACCAGCTTCTTTCATTCCTAAACTTCTTTTTTTGTCGCCGCCAGTACAAATTTTATAAATTTCTAAACTTTCAATTTTAGTCAAAAGACACTTTGAATCCAATCTTTTGAAATGTCAATTAATATTATCGTTTCGCATCCTCCCACTCCTCCAGTCTTTTAATAAAAATTGCAAGGCTTTCAAATTTAAAGTGGACTTTTGACCTTTTCTACATAATTGTTCCAGGACTCGTCATTAGTATTAGAAAAAAATTATGACACGGTATCATTGAACGCACGAAACGAAACGGGACCACTGATATTTTATTATAACTAGTTTGATTGGAAGTTCAATGTAAAGCTTACATCTCAACATCTATATGCCTACTGGTACAAAATTACGAGTATCCTTTTACCTAAAAGAAGACTGCTTTTGGAAGTGTTATGAGATGCTTTCTCTTCTTCCAATGTTCCATCTTTAGCTAATAAATTATTCTTTACTTTCCATTATTTTTATGTATTAAAATGACTTTTTCCATTATCAGATTTTATATTACATTCTCATATTGCCCTGAATTGCAACTCAGTTTTGTATAAAGCATCTTTTGTTTTTGATAGTAGTAATAGCAAATACATAGCACCTTCAATTAAACCATCAAGATAAGGCAATAAAACACAAGCCGTGCATATAATTACACAATTTTCTCCATATAACGCTTGCTTGAAATCAACATACAATCTTATCTCAATACGTCGCATTTTTATTGTTACCTTACATTCTCTTCACTGTCTTCACATATCCGTTTTTCTAAAGATGAGCATTATACACATTCTAATATTTCCAAATCAAACATGGGATTTCATGATAACAAATTTTATGTATTAGTTTAGCAGTTCATTATGCTTTTAATTATAAGTTTGCCTCGGATCCTTTTTTTGGTTTCCAATATTCAGACGTATACCAATCCGCTGAAGATTTATTTCATAACTTTATTCACCTTTGAAATTTCATGGTAAGGTAGTTCTTCTAATTTAATATTTTCAATGCATATGACGTTGACTTAATGATATATAGCTTAGAAAGAGATGATTTTGATTATGTGTCTGTTACGCATGTACTTATTATCGTATGCACGTTTCTATTATGATAGGTTCCAAAGGTCATATAGTCATCGGGGGCAAAGGGACGATGGGAATAAATTTTTGTGAATGTTATGTACTTAAATACTAAAATGGAAAATTACTTAACGTTTTACAATGTCTCTTGCTTTGAGGTACGCATTTTTCATATACACTTTTTCAAATATTTCGTATCGCTAAAAGTCGAATACAATCTGGTTTGGAATGCATTCCTTAAAAATGAACCAAGCGGTATACTGTGGCTTTGTATTCCTAATACTCTTTCAAAATACTATTTTAATTTGTAGCCTTATTTATACTGCTGCTATATTCTATATTGCTTTTAAAACTAATTGGTTTCAGCTCGGGTTATAATTCGAAGTGGCAGAAAGGGTTGGAGTGCGTGTTCAGGGATGTAAATGTAAATGTGTGTTTGTGTCAAAAATGTATCAAGAAAAAATGAGGTGCAATAATATTTATAAGACTTTTAAAGACTTTTGTACCAGTTAATATACATAGTAGTAATAATAATACTATCAATTACAACTACGCTGAATGTACGAATATTTACTTTACACACACATCCTGCACGATTTCTGTTGAAAGCGTTGTTTTTCGTAGCAAATCTCACTCGGTGCAAGAAAGTTGAACGTTAGTATATTATTAAATGCAGTGCGACGGATTATGTGAACCTTTTTGTTATGGTCTGTCTTGACTAGCCTAAAATAATTTGCACAAATCTATATCGTCAAAGCAAAATTTATGGAATATGACAAGTGAACATATTAATAGTATACAGCTAGTCCTACCATGTTTAACTGAGCCCTTCGGAACAGTAAAAATTGTATGAAGATTGAAACAATGCTTTAGTTTCTTTCTAGAACGTAGTTATATTGGCAGTTTAATAAGTTTTCAGACATTTCTCGGTTTCAGTGAAGCTGTAGTAAACCTCCCTATACAATAAGAACCAACCGAGGTAGCAACATCAGGTAAACAATCATACCGACAAATACAGCAAGCTGTGCATAACTCTTGAAACTGCCCATTAACAAATCATTCGGTTTTATTTTCGCTCCTGCCGAAGTCTTTCCCCCACTCTTTGGCTTACTTTTCTTCTGTTTGCTCGCATCCGTAGGCTTGGGGGTTGTGGCCGGCCTTCTGCAAAAGCAGTTCTCAATTTTTGACTTACACTCAGCCTTGGTTTCTTGTGCTATGCATTTGGAGTCACTTGCACAAGGGATTTCCGTCACGGGCCATTTTCTTGAAACCAAATACTCTTTGGACAAGCATCTTGAATTGTCTACCAGAACACACTGCTTCTCTTCGTCTGTAAAGAGCAAATAAAACCCGTCCAAGTCCTCTGATGATGTCCGACACTTGCAGCGTTTTGACTGACTGTCGCACTGCAAGTGTAGTGTTGTATTGCACATCATGTTTTCACCCTCCAGAATTGACTCCAACTTTCCCAAAATCTCAATCAAGTTCTCCTCGTCGTTTTCCCCGGTGACGCAGTCCATGTCACTCACCAGTCTTCGGTACTCTGCATAGTCGGACTCTTCAGCAAGAGAGAAGCATTCATCTCCGAAATTCAACGTTTTTGTTAGCTCCACTTCTCGCTCTAATCGACGTATCGCAGAGGTTAGCTCTTGCCGTCGTGTTGGTGCTGGGCTTGTTCCCAACGGTGTTGGTACCGTTGTACTCTTTATGTGCCGGTATTCCTCTTCCTGTCCAGAATGCGATGGTCGTGCTGTTGTGCCCTCTGACTCGGCCGACTTTCCCATTTCGCCAAGCTTGACCACGATTATCTGCTCTCGCTCCCCATCTCCAACGTCATCATCATCATCCTCCAAAACTGGCCCTTCTTCAGAGGAGCTGTCCTCGCCGAACGATTCTTTCGTCGGTGGGACTACTACCGGCTCCAAACCATTCAGATGGTTTCCGTGATGGTGTTGACGTTGGTGTGGAGCCACTTCATTATCCCTATCCGTTTCGGCATCTCCACTGGATATATTGTTGTCCTCGTCATCATCAAAGTCATCTTCATCTGGTGGTACATTGACACTGGTCACCGGTGCACTGGCAGCTGTCGTTTTTACTGGTTGAGTGGCAGGGGTTGAATCCCGGTGACAGAAACACATACTTTCTCCTGCGCAATCCTCGAAAGTATTCATTGAAATGCAACGTGTGTTTCTTGAACATTCAATTTTGGAACTGGAAAGACACATCGATCCTTTGCCATATCGACACCTGTCGTCCTCCCAGGTATACGTGACATTTGCTCTACTAGGACCACACACACACTTTCTCAGTTCTGGGTCACAAAATAGGAATAGTCTGTAGTTGCACAACTCCTTATCATTCATCGAAATAAACTTTTCCATTTTCTCAATCACATCCTTGACAAGACCCAGGGTGGCATGTTTTGTAGCAATTGTATGCAGCTCTTCGACAATTTCTTGGCGAAGTTGTTCTTCATTGGGAGATATGCAGTTTTCGTTATAGTTTAGGGTAGCATGGCTAGTTACGAGGGGAGAAAATCGACGGAACACGTCTTGAAGCCGCTTTTGTAAATGACGTTGCGCCGAACCATGATGACTTCCGGTGGAAATTGGGTGTAAAAGTAAGCCAAACGTGAAGGCGAAAAACGTTGCTGGTAGGGAGGTCTGCATGATTACCTTAAGTGGACTTTAATTTCACATTTACTATTAGTTTGGCTACGTGAACGCTTTTTATGAATGACTTGTGGTGAAAGTAGTAATTAAGTTACTCATGTACTTGCACATATTTCTTCCTCACGAAATGCAATTATTGCCACTTTTACACACGCGACCACGATCCGGAGAGATTCATAAAAGCACACCAACTTCAACACTTTTTCTTTATTTACTGCACCAAGTAATGTCTAGCTTCTCTGTGTACACAGGTACAATAAAAAAGTCGTTTTACTATGCCCCGGCTTTTCCCCCTTCACCGTTCCAGCTTCATAAAATGTTTTGGGTCCATAATGATCTCAGCACGAGAAAGCTATGAAATTTTCGTGGCTGGGGATCTAGCAATCTTCCATCCTGACTTTTGATGCTGACTGAGATGATTTTTGTTCTTTCTCTTGTGATGATGAGGGTAATTTTGTCGTAAGCCAACACCAAAAGTCAGCAGCATTCTACAGCTTCTGATATTCGGTGTTCGTCATTATGTACCCATCTTGTACGTAGCTTTCCAGCCAAAACCTTGCTGCATCCGCTTCTACCGTTCATGACCATCACACTAAATTACAGAAAATTCGTTGAACATTACTGTTCCAATGTAAATATACACATATATTTTTCTCCTGTTTTCTTAGTTTACACACTTTGTCTATGGGAGCATGCTGCCTACTTACTTTCACTCGGCCTACTACAGCATTCGCCTTTAATGTTTTACTTTCCCCCTCAACTCCACCAAAGAAAGGAGATGAGAGAAATTATATACCCGGAAAAGCAACCACACACTCTATCTGAATACAAAAAGAATGTGGTGGATGAGATAATGTATTGCTTTCCCAAATAGGCCGGCACGCAGCTCTTTTAAAGAAGGGAAAAGAAATAAAAATATCTGAAACTATATTGCTCGGAAAGGAAAAGAAAACTCTTTTTATTCTTTTCGTTTAAACCGGATGCTTTATTGGAGGCGAAGCCCTCATAAAGCAGCACGGCTGTGAATTTTAAGCAAGTTTTCGTCACCGCTCCTTCTCTTCATCTTTTTCTCATTCGTCTTTTTCTTTTTTGTCTGCGTTTCCCAAAAAAGGTTTATTACGAATTTAACGAAATCTTTATCGGTATACGGATCTCGTGTATTCAGAATTCTACGAGTATGGTGTATACTTTAGTGCGTGGGCTGGCACACGCATAAACAACAGCTCCATCGCACATTAAAAGAACACCGTGTGGTGAAAACAACATAGCAATAATATAAGGCTTTGTTTGGGCTATCACTTTCCCCCTGCTGCCAAGAAGAAAACATAATAGCAAGGGTAAAAGGAAAACTCTGAATGAATTTAAAAAATAATAGAATGTTTGCTTGTCTGTTAGTGTGAACTTTTCTAAAATCAACAATGATTTTATTTAAAACAGAAACTAGTGAAAGTGGTTTACTCTCTTTTATGTAGGTTTTCCCACACCGCCAGAAGGCAAAAAAATGTTCCCAGAAACTCAAAATCACACAAAGATAGACACTCGACACACATACACATGCAAACAGAATAACAGACACTACATTTTATGGGCTGTAGTACTGCTGACTAAAAGAGAAAATCGATTTCTCCTTTTTTGTAGTAGTTTGTCTTATAGTGCCTACTTATTTTTAGTAGACACTGTTACACTGTTACATTTACGGTAATAGTGACTTATGAATAATGTACTTTCTCTTCTGTTATAACTACTTACCAAAAGAAACTCAGTCTGAAGTCAAGTCAAGAAGAAAAATAATCTCAAAGCGATGTTTTCTCTTGCAACATGCATAATATTGTTGTTGTTATATTCCATTACAGAGCATTACATTAAAATAAGACTGAGAGGCAAGCGAAACTTTCCATTTTGGTAATGTATAAGAAAGCACACGACATTACGGTGGAAAGTGCATGCATGCATGCACACATTTCTCCTGGACCTCTCGTCTTGCACTCGGCGGTAACTGCCACCAGCCACAGAGCTAAACAGTCACCTCTCACTAGTCAGAGTCAGTCATTCACTTTTGCTTGCTCAACACACACAGAACTTGATATTACGAGTAAAATAAGTTTTTCTCCCTAAATTTTTTTTGTTGCATTCCCAGATAAAAAACGGAACGCATTAGAGCTTAGGTTGGGATAACGATCAAGAAATGAAGTACAAGCCTATAAGCCTCCCGAAAAAAGAAGAATGGAATGTTCTCCCTAATCCAGATTTGGAGAGAGATTCGAGCCCACTGATATCCTCTGCTGTTGCTCAAAGTTGTTATATACCCTGCTTCCCCATCTCACTCGACGCTTGACTTTTCCTTGAGAAATTTCATTGTGCAGACGTTTGAGTGATGCTGCTCATTTTATTTCTCTCAGAACGGCGAAAAGCAGCCCTTTACACAAGTACCATAAAACGATCCAAACTTTTGCCAGCAGCGCTGAAAGGAAATAAACTGATCTTTTCCATTAGAATCTATCTGTCTCTCGTATTTCACTAGATAGAAGGAATGACACCGGTGATCTAAATTACAGTCGAGGAGAAAATGTTGGATGACTTTGCCTTGAAAATGAATGTCCTTCACATTTCTCGGCAGTTAAGAACATTTTTTTGCTGCACAGTAGTTGCTCTCTTGTGCCACTCCTGTCTGGTCGCAGTCTAACTGTAAACGACAGATGAACAAACAAAATGCGAATGTTTGAGAGGGGTACTTTTTGGTGCATCTACTTTAAAATGGAGAGAGAAAGTTGCATTTAGGCAGCTGTGCACAATCTCCAGTCATCAAAATCCCCTGCAGTCTTAGTCGTGAGTAAGGTGGAGAGAAGAGAAATGCATAATGCATACTATTCTGAGCACTTTGAAATACCATTCGAAGGCTATAAGAATTGGTTTTCCTATCCATGCACCACATAAAAACACACAATGCGCGTTTCAGGCCAGACAACACATAATACCGTTACAGAGTTGCGTTTTCCTTTCTCCGTCGAGTTTACTTTGGCTCTTTGCTGCAACATGCAGTAAATACGGCCACTTTTAGAATAGCATGACGAAATAGACACCTAAGCTGAAACCACAATCTCTCTTGCACCCCATCACCACGAGTGAGAGAGGCAGACTGCTTGATTCTCTTTTCGCTGTGCTAGTATCTGGAATGGAAAAACTAGTGATGTTCCAGGATGGATATTAATGCTGGTCGATTTCGACAGTGCCAAGCAAGCAAGAATTCGGACGTTTGCACTTTCATACATATTTTACAGGGCTACTCTTTAACTCTGCTGTTCCTGAGAACTAATGATAATGGTTAGCACGGTGGTAGTAGAGCGGCAAAGAAAAGCGAAAAAAGGAAAGATTTTGATGATGGTATATTGTATCATTAGATGCCCTTATCATTTTATAACATGGAAAACTAAGCGGTAGCTCGGTTTTAGATTTAGATTGCGGATGTATTCAGAAAACAAAATCAGAACATATGTGGTACACGTTGTACTTAAAATAGCTAAAAACCGAGAGAGAATATAGCAACCTTGTTGAAAAATTGAACAAGCAAAGTGATGATGCGGAGACAATGTAAGGCTTATATGGTACCCTGCATTCTCCGAGGTATTTCAGGGAAAGTGGCTAAAGCGGAAGGACAGAAAAAGAGCCTATTTTTTACTGCATGCTGCTGCTGTAGTCTTTTTGCGTGAAAAGGGTTGAAAAGGCGGTTTTGTAGGTTGGATGCTTGATCGTCATGAGCATCGGGCTCTCACTACAGGATTCTGACCATACAGGAAGGAGGAAACGTTAATAAATATGGGTTGTTACGCTTCATGTTCTGCAGCAGAAAATAGCGTGTCCCACCCGAAGAATGACAACATCAGAAACAAGAAGGCACATAGAAGGCAAGAGAAGAGAGTTTGATCAGAGACAGTTCATATTTTCATGTAATCCCATTTAGCTCCCCTTCTTATCGGCTTGTCGGCTTTTACTGTTTTGCGACAGGCAGACAGAGAAAGAATGTGGATGTGGAAGAGCGAGGTATTCAGACGTGTGACCTGGTATATACGCTTCCCTAATCACCACCGGAAATTATCTGTCTGTCGAGCTTACGAAACCGAATGTTAAGAAAGACCTAAACAAATAATGGGTAAGACATCCCTGCCTTTCATTTCGCTTTAGGACAAGAAAAGTGTCAAGACAAGTGAAAAACATACTTTTATTTTTCTCTTTGAATAGCTTGAATAGAAAGTAACTGGAAAAATATTCATAATGTAAGCAAGTATATGGTATGCACATTTGAAATTTAAGAAATACAAAGGACCTCTACCAATTTCTCCTCTGATGTTGGTAGAGCTCAAAGTGACAGGTTTGATAAGGGTATATATCAGGCATGTATCTAATCATACGAAAACATGGTAAAATATTTCCCCAGATGCCGAACAAAAGAGGCACAACAAAATGTCTGCTGTATCTTAGTTAGAGCATGGAAAGGAAATACGAGAAACTACATAAAGGGAAATAGAAGAAAAGCCGGCAGTAGCTGTATAGCGGTGGTTTCTGTCATTCTGGCATTGTATGTAGGGCTGTGGTTTTTGCTTTTAGTGAAAGTTTCCATTTCTCCCCATCTCTTTCATTTTTGTTTGATCATGCCATGAGTTTAGTTTTATAATCCTGTTGTGACAAGCTCTACTCTGTCACATCATCATCAGCGGTACCGCACGACGAAGCCACTACTGTTACCACTATCCTAATTGGATACCACACACGAATTTTGCGGTTACCTACACGTATCTTTGTATGAGCACACTTCTGGGAAACCGAAAATGTAATGAAACGTGAAAATTTCCACATAGTTTGGTTCTTTTCTCCCAAACACCAAAAAATGGACTATGCAATACCATATATCAAAACGAAAAGAATGTATTCCTTTAAACAATAATTTTCCCTGTGGCACTTCCCAATCGGCCAGTTCCACACACTTTTGACCAGTTCAGAAAAAGTTTGCGAAGTTTGTATATTTTCTTTTGGCTTAAGTACGAATCGCGTATTTTGTTTATCATAGAATTAGGAAGGCCAACAACCCCATCTTGATCTAAGATCGAAATAGAGAAATTCTTAGGAAAAACAAAATGTTTTTTCATTACCTTTCATGCCAGCCTGCCGCTGGATATTTTTTGTTTTATAGTTTATCACTAGCCAGCATCTGCTGCTCCATGCTCCCGTAACGGAATGTCCATTCTGCTCAAATAACGAACAAAAACTATGAATTTCGTTTTACGAAAAGCAAACCAGCAATACCCAGTGCAGACAGATATGGCGATCGAGTTATAGCATAGCAAGTCGAAGTTAAGAATTTATTTATGTATGAATGACAGCTTGAGTGAATCTTTCCACTGGGATACATAGAAAGAATGCTTTCCAATTCAGTAAAAACGTACGATGTACATTCACCCCAAAATACGGTAGACTCGAGAACGCTCACCAGTGGTTTGTAATTTCAGTAATTCACACAGCCTCTACGAAAAGATGTTTTTGCCTAGGATAATATTCTACGATTGTAGTTATGGGAAAACTTGGCATTACTTCAGAAGAGAGTTATGAATAGCATGAAATTCCAGTTTGAAATTCCCAGAACGATCTCTGCTAGATTAACATTCTCATCAACAACCAGAATCAGAGACACATCATCAACAACATGATTCCATTAAAGTTAAATTAGCTCCCACTTCATGTCACTATGAAATGGATGATTATACAATACCGGATGCAAAAAAACTTCAGCCCATGCAAACAAGTCTGTAATAAAATACACACACAAAGGCACAACAGATTGTCAACTCATTAAAGAATTTTTGCGTGGGCTGGTTAAAGCAATATCTATAAGAAACGTATAAGGTTATAACTCTGATAAAAACAAGACTGGTGGATAATACTTTATTTGGGTCAACCCTATTTGTATTTTATAAGGTTTCATTTCATCACTCAACAACAGGAGCAGTCACATTGTAAGCAAACAACCTGAGTAGGGCGATACTGTTCAAGGAAAAAAGCACACAATATCGCTTCCAAAGATCTTTTCATACATTTGCCAGAGAATGAAAAACATCACAAAACACCTTTCATGGTCTTTGGATTTGAAGTAAGTGGCAGTTGGCTTTCATAACATTACTACTACATCCTATATTTCCTTGAAAGAGCTTTTATTTGCTCTTTTTGATGGGGATTTTCCCCTCTTTTCTCTCGCAGCAAGGCGTGTTGCTTTTGGCAGAGTACTACTGTTATTGGAATCATGTAAATGTAAACACTATTTGTGTTTTAAGGAGACAAGGAACTTAACTGGATATTGTTTCAAATGTTATGTTGTCAGATATTACATGCTTTTACCGGAGGCAAAGAGGTAGACACAAAGCTCATTCGCGTCAGCAAAAAATGTTCAAAGCACATCAAATAAAGTCGACAGGGTGAGAGCATTATTTAGGTTTTACTATAACGTATCCGGAAGAAATATCCAAATGTATGGAGCAAACAGACAGAATGTATTTAGGTGAACTAATGCACCATTGATTCAAGAGTTTTTAATGGCCAGCGATGGTAAACTCTAATGAGCTTTGACAAAAGTCGTTTTTTCTAAATGTTAAATATATAAAAATAGTATGTGCATTTATATAAAGGTAAGTTAATTTGGAATTAATTGGCATAATATATTATGCATGATGTATTCTTACTTTTATATTAACTGTCCTCAATTTAACAAAGGTACATTTCTTCTTGTTTTATCTTTGTCATTTTTCTAGTTTGTTCTAGAAAATTATACCATATTACCGAACACCTTACTCGAAGTAGATAGATGTAAATGAGCTATCATAAATGGGGAGAAAGTGTAAAAGGCGAAGTTGACCGAGTTTACTTTCACCTCATTAGTTATTCATTATATGTATCCCAGTCGAAATTTTTGGATCACTAAAAGAGCGTCTGCTGCAAAATAAACGAAATAAGTGGCACACTGCGATAGGATATTACGGAAAAATGAAAAGCACGCTTGATGGAAAAGTGGTGTTTGTGGAATGCTAGAAAGATGAGATATCGCAATAACCAAGACATAGAACTAGAACAACAAAAGGATCAGGAAATGAAAAAGCGAAAGTAGAATGTATGGTTTATGGTTGTGGAGTGGATTTCCGAGAGAAAGTTTTTATCTTATTTATTCCGGACTCCGAACTAATTGTAAACACTATGAAATGTTTATGTTTGCTCTTAATTTGCTTCTTTTTTCTTTTATCCCTGCAGTCAATGTAGAACATGAGTTGAGTGTAAGAGGAAAGATTAGAGATTACATGCTTCTTGAGCTTGAGATTACAACCAAAGATTTTTACGAGTCTCCTGTCCTAAACATTGTGAAAGAAGGGAACTGAATGATGAATGAGGAAGTGAATGGGACAAGGGAATGCGGACTAAGAAAACAGTATTTCCAAACACTAAGAGGCTGCAAAATTGGAAAAATGTTTCAACTTCTTGTAAGTGTTCATATATTATGCTAGCAATCAAACATTTGTTATGCTTCTTCTGAGAAATATGAGTAAACCAACAGTGCATTAATAAAGAAACGCTTCACAAATAGTTCTGCCAGCAAAAGCATCGTTTTGGTAAAATGTTGGGTCGTACGTAAGTACCAGTGTTACCAGAAATGTTACTACATACCAGTAACACGTTAGAAGTAATCAAGTTTCTTATGAAAATTTGCATTAATGCAAGTGCATAGCTGTGTTTCTCTCCTGCATGGTTTTAAAATTTGCATAATCAATATTTTATTTTTATACAACTTAAAAGTAGTTTCACACTTTAAACGTTCACTTTACAATCCAAAATAACCTTTGACTATGTTTTCAAAAATTGATTCGAGAAAATATTTCATACACATAGTCAAAGTTTACTTAGTGTACGTTTTAGAGTTCTACTACTACATGTTCTTCAGTCCACTAGAAATATATCTATTCTACATTTTCCTAATAACAGATCTTGTACTTTCTTTCAGTTTTTGAAGATCACTCATTTGTTTGTTAACATTCCAATATAAACTAAATGGGCTAGGAGCCCCATTCGACACCAAGCTTACTGGTCACAAGCACATCTTAAATAATTCACAAAGATTTAATGATCGACACAAAACATTCATCGATTATTTTTATTTATAATGCAAAGCTGCTGTCCTAATCTGTACATCAACAAATTTACTTTAAAGAATGAGCACTCGCAAAGAATATATAAAAAGGTTGAATCTTCTTACTTTTGTATAAAAAATCAAATATAACCCCGACAGTTTTAAGAATAAATTTTTAAAACGTTTATGGCATGTAAAAATTTCTCAAGTTTAAATCACGTTTGGATTGCGTCGGACAATAGGCAATTCTCATTTTTAAGTATGCACTTCCATCTTCTCATAAGTTAAATGTTTTTTATGTATAAAGCAAAATAAAAAACCTTAAACGTTCATCTCCTCTCTTCTTGTAAAGTTTACAGCAAATAACATGCACTGATTTGCAAGACAAGTAACATTTAATAAATTATACGAACAAATTTAATTTAGTATATTATGCGTTTATAATAGTAAAATAGTAAAAAATAGTGTTTGAACAGAGTCCTTAATTAAAAAGTGTAACACAGTTGTTTGAGTACAAAGATAGTTACCATACTGCGCAATTAAGCTAATTATTTCAACCATTGTCTAGCTGTATTCGTTAAAGCAGGAAATATGTTGAGATTATTGGAAGTAAATTCTTTTATAACAATCAACAATTTTAGGTTAACACACAGTATTATATGAATTGCCTACAAAATACATCGTTATTACTCACTACACATTCTCTTCCAAAACCTCTTAAAATTCAATCAGCTCATGGCAAAAATGAAGCATTTTTCAACATTAGTTATTATGCTTAAATTAAAACTTCCATACATTTGACATTATGCATTAAAGGTTTTGTAAGATGCGGGTTTTCATTTCGTATGTTTACAAATAGATAACTCTTCAGAAAAACATTTGTAACATGATAATTCAATTTTGGACTATTTTCTGTCAAAATTCTTAAGTCATTTATTTGGGCCTTCTTGTAGAAGCTCTCGTAAGTCTGTTATTTATGCGTGGAATATTTGCGGAAGTGTTAACGGCGGACGAACATCTTCTGTGGGATGGTCCAGCATTTCCACCTTGACCGGTGGAATTGTTGGTACTATGAGAGGCACGCAATTTCATTGCTGCACGTCTTATTAAATTTGCAGGTAATAATTTAGGGGACGATCGCGAGGTTAGGAGCCCTCTGGTTTGACGCTGTTGTAGCTGTGAATGAAGACTCTTCAGTTGCTGACCTGTAGTCTGTAGCATTTCTACATGGGACTTTCTTCGTCTACTGATTGCTAAATTGGCCTGGCTAGCCTTCCTTGATTTTGCTTTTTCTGCTTGGCAATATGTAGTACCCTTAGTGCCCTTTTCTTTGATACCGTTCGAACAGGACATTGTTACTTCATCTTCAAAATTTTCAATCACAATGTGGCTATTACGTATCAACGGTTGGCGTCCTGTGTCCCTGACACTGCCACTGGAAATGCTGGCTCCACTTTTGCCATTTCCGTTCATATAAAGTGGTGGAAATTTTATACGTGGAGGCATGCGATTTTCTAGTGGAAAATGTTTGGTAACTGAAATGCATGATCCTGCAGAAGGAGGTATCGCGCAAATTTCGATTTCAACTTCATCGCTCATTTCATCGTACTGTACCGCTTTGTTAAAATCTGCTGGAGGTGACCAGTCTGGTGCGAGCTCCTCGGCAGAAAGAAGAGGAGAAGGGACGGTAGCGGACGATGATCTTGATGGTGTTACCGGTGGAGTAAGGAAAGAGGACAAGGATGCGAAACAGTTGGCTATGTTTTCGGAAGAATGACCATTGTTTCCGTTACATGCTGTTCTGTTGCGGTGTTTGGGGGTAACATTTCCATTTATGCGAGGAGAGGACGTAGGGGTAGGAAACGAGAAGGGAGGTGTTTTTGACCTGGCGAATGACAAGGAAGCAGGGGAGCATCGTTGGGTTATCGGGGACACACACAAAGATATTTCTTGATTTTCTAAATCTTTTGCATCTAGCTCTTTGGTGGAGGAATGGGATTGCTTTCGTGGGGTGGTTGATCTTGGGGATAGGGAAGATGCGGCTCTACTGCTCGTAGGCTTCATATTTCTGGAGACAGCGGACAAAGCTTTCTTCACGGTTTTGTCATTATTGTTATTTGCACTGTAAAAACACGTATGAAAAAATATCATTAGGCACAGGAAAAAGCTGAAAAGGAGTTTGACAAAGCGTGAATACTTTTTTTTTACCTTTCTTCCAAACCGCTTTTTACATGGATTGTGACAGCTTCCTCTTGTTTCCTGAGAAGAAGCGCTGACCTCCGTTTCAGAGCCTCAAACTCTCGACTGTGCTCATCCCTCCTGTGAGTCACAAGCTTTCCCCAATGGTTAAAGTTGTGTTTGCAGTAGCGACACTGGTACCAAAACATGATTTCTTAGAAACTCAACTCAAAACCTTAGGTTTAGTGCCGGAACAAAAGCAAGCCCTTCAAAATAACTATCCTAACACGAAGCCTAACTCAATTTTTATAGATGTTTGCACAGCAAATCATTGCAGCTATCAATGGTATCAAAATTCCAATTATTTATTTCTACCTGCATAACAGTTAGCAAGATTGATAATAATATGTGGGTGGCTTTTGAGGTGGATGTTTCTAATTGAGAAAGTGTGGAGGAAGATGACCACATTGTAAACTTGTAATGCGCTAGCTTTGCGTATATGACATTGAATGCATTTTAACACAAGTAATGATGGATGATAGGACATAACAACAGTGATACTTACCACCGCTTCTACTACCACCGCCGGTCATGCTTAGGAATATATTATTATTGTTATATAGAGGAAAAATGATGATGACAAAAAAAGTAAGTCGAACGAGAAGGGGGGAGAGGAACACTAGTGAGCACAACAAAAGGAGCTGCCTGGCAAAAATGCAGCAGTTGTGTTACGTGGTTTTCTATCTGACTTGTCTAGCAGTAGTGTTTCATGGGAAGCTTTATCATATCGGCAAAGCCAGCAGTTATAATGTTATATCATTTTTCGATGATCATTTTTACAGTGCAGTAAAGTAAGTATACAATGTATACCACCTAACCTGAGCTTATTCGGCTAGCAAAAAATCTACCAATAAACCTAACCTCCGAAAAGCAGTGGTACCGAAATGCAGTAGTGAGGACTGCTGAGGAAGAACATTACCTATTTTTCCATAAACCAACTTCCCCTTTTGCATTTTATGCACTTGTTTGCTTTTATTGTACTTAGCACGGCTTCAGCATATTTCTCCGCTGTGAAAAACTTACTCCTTTTATGTCAGCGTGTATATTGATGATAATGCTTATTGCACTTGCAGTATATAATGCTCTAGGAGACTTTTGATATTGTTACGTGGGATGACGATCCGAGATATAGAGAAGGCTGTTGTGTGCGTGAGTACAACAACTGGCTAAAGCGTGTGCGTGCCATCGAAAATGAAAAGGAAGTTGAAGGTGGTAGTAACCAATCTGGCGTGTGTGAAGTGTGAATGCCATTAAGATGCTCGTGTGTAGATCACCAGGGCACGAGGAGGAAAAAGGGATAAAGGGACGGATGCAAAATAGTGTACCTATTAGGGTGAAGGTGATGAGGGCTCACCTAAAAATTAGCACAATTATTGGTACTCACCTGTTTAACTGTTATGTAAAGATGGCAATGATGATGAACGCTGATGAGCACTCTGGCATTGGTCGATTCAAAAATGCAAAGTATTTTGAGGGGACTAGTTTTTAACTGTTTTGCGTCACAAAATTTGTTAGCTATTCTCAATTCTCAATTTCTCAAGTGGTTGCGAACAGCACAGTGATGATGAGGCTCGGCTGGTCGTGTAAAGTATGAAGGGATTGGAGAGAGAAAGAAGAGAAAAGCGAGATGATTCTGAGAAGCCAAAGCCAAGTTTGAAGTTGGCTTCCTTTTCAGGTTGCTTGTTTGCTGTGCTCCTTGACGAGAGTGAGCTTCTCTCGCTCCGTTTCGATTCGTTGCATTTGGAAGGAACAAAGACAAGCGACGCTGCGGATGGATGATGATGATGATTTGAAATCAAAGGGACGTAGTATCAAGTGCTATTCAGATGTCAGAAGTAAAACAAATACAACGAGTATAAAACACAGATTCAATACCTTATTTATTTCTCTAAATAGACATGCATTTTAAAGAATAAAGGATTTTTATGCCGAATTTCAAATATTGAAATATTTATATGCAACATTAATGGTAATGACGTGCCTTGTACTGGAAAAGGTTTCTAAAACGTGCCAAACAAAGCACTAAGCGTAAACTTTTTATTAAAAATCTAAACAAGATCTTCAGAAGTACTTCTTACCAAAATCTTCTTCCGTATTACCCACGTATGTATGCTAATAATCAGATAATACTTAATATACAAAATTGCCATTATTATATCCGATACCAAAGTTCGGTATAAGCAGAAACACAATTACCACCGGATTATCAATTTCATCGCATTGACATTTTCTAGCCAAATTTCCAAAAACTGTATGTCTAGTATCATCAGCATTCTAAAACTAAAACATGTAGTACAATTAGTAATTGAACAATTCTCCCTCCTCCAATAATGAAATGACATTTGGCTTCCTTTCATTTTCATATTCTTGTATCGTTTCATACTAATTAAGATGTAGTGTTTTATTTTTCATTTCCTCCGAGGAAGACACGACTCAAAAAAGCCAATAAATTAGATGCATTAAGTATCATTTGGTAATTAACATTCCTTTAAAAGCCCTGTGAGAATCTCAATCGGTGGAAAATGCATAGAGCAAAGTCAGTTTGAAAGTTTCGGGGAAAGAGGAAGCCAAGCCAAGAGATATCGCTGGACAGGGAGAATGCATAATTGCGAGGATGCTAGAAAGGCTGGCTCTAAAAAGTGAGCCCGAACACCGCACCGAGCTGCTGTTCATGCACCCGTGCTACTACATGCAGAAGGATGCACGGAATCATGTGGTTTCTCTCTTGTCTGCATTTTGCATTGTGCACCCTGTGCAGCAAGGCAATAGGGAATACCTACACATTGCACTGAGGGGAAACAAAGCACGTTTCCTTTGCACAACAAATCTTGGCAACAATTAATTTAATTGCTCCTTAACGGACGCACTAACTGCCTTACCGGCAGTATACTTTCCAGCTGCAAAACGTGGCGAATCCAATGCTCTAGTCATTTCCGTTTAAATGTCAATAAAAGTGCGCACTTGTGCATAACAATACATGGTGGTCTGACCGTGACAACTGTTATTGACACGACAATAATGGACCGATTGCATTGTTGATGGCTGTTACACTTGCCTTACGCTGGTGGTGGTGTCAGTTGTCACCATTGATGTTCATTTAATTGTGATACTTTTATAGGTTGTTTGCTACCAAGTAGTGTTTAGATGTAGAATAGGAAGCAATTATGAGTTTCCTAAATATCGATGTCCACTCGGAGTTTTTTACTCCTCAAGAGTATCCGGTGGAGATTTTGGAAATTGCCAAGAATAATGATGTTATTACCTGCTGCTTGACCCCTCCGGCGAAGCAGTTTTTGGCTTTTATGCTGATTAAGGAGTATTACTACAGGTGAGTGCATGATAACTTCATTTAAGGGTAAAATTTGGAGAATGCCGGACTGTTAACATACTTGTTGTTGACACATTGTAGAAATGATGGGTACTCGGTGTTCATTCAAAATCCTTCCAAAACTGCCGAAAGCGAACCAACAGACGCGACCGGTGGCTCTACTGAAAAAGATGGCAAAGTTGGCAGCAAAAGAAAGAGAAAAAAGGACATAGGGAAAGTATTCTCAACTTTGGAGGCTGACGATGATACTCGCAAAACGAAAGGGAATCCCATTCCAGTTTGTCATTTGCCTTTTGAAAGTCTTACAAGCATACCAACTGCCAGACTTACTTCTCAAGACGATAATGCCAAAAATAGAAACCTTTCCAGTTCGTCAGTACTTGTTTGTGGAGGAGACAAGTTTGTGGAAATGTGCAAATCTACTTTGGAGGACCAGTTCCTCGACAAGGTGAATCTGATTGTGATAGACAATGTGCATGAAGCACTTAGAGACACTACTCTCAGGAAGGAACTTTTAGAGATTCTTAAAATTATACGGTAAGTAGAGATTAAGAAAACGCAAGTACCTAGACATTAAGTATGTTTTGAAGTATTTGGAGGAAATGACACCATAATTGTTCTATGTAGCGCTTGCAACGAAAAAAGACGAGCATCTAAAAGCGAATCCCGGCCTATTAGAACCGTATTTCTTACGGTGTCGCTACTACATTTTTATGGAAACGAATCTGACGGCTTTTGGAGGATGGAGGAAACTTTCAAAAGACTCGAGGCCTTATGTTGTGCCAAAGTGGATACAACCAGTGATGTGGTGGCCTTACTCAGGTTTGCTTGAAAAACTAATGATATTCAAGACATTTTAATAGAACATATTGATTCATAACTGCTCTCTTTCTATTTCCATTAGATATTCTACTTCTCCCAAGGAGCGAGTTGTTCAATTCACCCCTTCGTACCTGGAGGAGGTTGCGGAGCGCCTTAGTGTTCGTGTGAAGGAAATTTTGGAACCAGTGAAAAACTTTTTGTCTCAACATGTATTTGACGCTCTTGCGGCATATGGATTCGATAATGGTATTTCCACAACCAGTTTGGAAGAAAATGAAGAATCTGATTCGCTGATTGAAGAACTTAGAAAAATTCCACACCCCAAAACTGAACCACTTCAAGTTTTGGAGCAATTTCTAAAAGTTTTGGAAACGTTTGGACCATGGTGTGCTTGTCGATCGTTGATTCTTCTAATTCATTCAGTTGAAAAGCTGAAAGTTCGCACGCCTTATGAACGGCATTATCTGATGCTGGGTGCTCTTCATACTCGATTTGTTATCGTTCAGAAGACACTACTCTCAGAGTTTAAAAAGTATGAGCAGATTGAAGTCCTGGAAAGATTTTCTACCCCGAAGCTTCGTGCCGTGTTGGATGTCTTGCGAAGATTCGATTTGACTCATCCCGTAGAGCCAATTCGAAAGCGCCAAGAGGAAAAGTTTGAGGAGGATGAAGAAGGAGAAAGTTTTGATCATGACGAGTCCGCATTGGGTGAGGAAAAGCAAAAGGGAAAGGGCGGAGGAAAAAGGAAGAATGTCAAGTTTGACCACAAGAATAAGAAGGGTGGAAAAGGTGGACGCAAACGACAAGATAAGGGCAATAAATGCAACGATGAAACTCAGGGAAAAGAAGATAAAGAGAAAAACGAAATAACAGAAACGAAGCAAGAAGACTCTAAAGAAAATGATCTTCCTGGTGGCGATGCTGTGATTGATGTGATTATTAAGGAGAAAGAAATTGTAGAAAACGGCATTCATCATGAAGAGGTGACTAAAATTGAAGACATTTCTGGGAAGGGTCCGGAATCTCAGAAGAATGAGGAAGGGCTGACGGAAAAGAAGGTAGAAGAGGTGAAAGAAGAATCTACTCTTCCTACAGAACAGAAGAAACCTCACAGCCGAAGAAAACATCCAGGTCATAGGAACCGGTTTTCCAAAAAATCTAAAGTTTTCCAGCGCATTGACGAATGTTCACTTTGTGGAATCATTTTTGTCGAAAATCGTTTTGATGCCCGAATCCTATTTCATTATCTTCGAGAAGCTTCGTTTGCCGATCCCAAACTTCTGGGTCTAAATCCCACAATCGCAATAGATCCGAATCTTGAGTACGCCAAGGATTCAAGAGAGGCTGAAATGGAACACAAACGCAGAGAAGAGTGTCTTAAAAAGTTCCGTTATAGGGAAGCAAATGTTCTCATTGGAACTTCACTTCTTGAAGAAGGCATAGAATTGCCAAAAGCGAATCTCGTAATTCGATTTGACCCCGCAAAGTCTTTCCGTTCCTATCTGTTTTCCAAGGGTCGAGCACAAGGATTTGATGCAGAATACTATGCATTCTCAACCAAAGATTGCCTTTCTCATTCCCTTCGTCAACTGTCCACTTACAAAGTTGTCGAAGAGTGCCTGCTTTCCCGGAGTATAATTCCCCGACCAGAACAAAATCTCACGGAGCACCAATGGGATTCACTATTTCCCAAGTTTAAGTCTGCCAAACTTTCAAATGCCATTGCCATTGTAAACCGGTATTGTGCACGTTTGCCTTCTGATACGTTTACGAGACTTGTGCCTTTGTGGTATATGGATTCTAATAGAAATAGGCACTCCTGCTGCCTTCGTCTCCCAATTAATTCGCCAGTTAAATGGTTGATAAAAGGAGTGCCTATGCCTTCGATCCCTCTGGCTAAACAGGCAGTAGCGCTACAAACTGTTGCCATACTTCATGCCAATGGAGAACTAGATGATGCCCTAATGCCAATTGGAAAAGAGAGCGTACGCCAGGAACCAGACTTGTACGACGGAGACGATTCCGTGGATGAGGACTGTGGTGAATTTCGGCCTGGGAGTACAAAAAGGCGGCAGTATTACAATAAGAGGCTTGCACCAGAACTAATCAAGTGTCTTCCAAGCACTGAAACCCCAGCATATCTTTACTGGATCAGAATGATTCTAAGTTGCCCACTGCCTGATGAACAGAACACCAGAGGAAGGAAGTTGCATCCTCCAGAAAATGCCTCGCAGTGCTTTGGGATTATTTTGTCAAAGCCAATTCCACCCATGCCACCTTTTCCAATTTACACTAGATGCGGTGAGGTACAAGTTCAGTTGGTTCGTGTTGTTATTGATGAAGAACCAAATCTAACGTTAACACAAGAACATATTGAAAGAATATCTGCCTTCCATCATTACACGTTTACCAGCGTACTCAGACTGGACAAGTACCTAACATTGTTTGACCCCATTCTGTCGGAGAATTCCTATTATGTAGTACCGCTAAAGAAAATCAAGTTTTCAGAGACGGAAGAGACGGTGAGGATTGACTGGAACTTTGTGGATCTGATTTGGACAGAAAAAGATATTACTAGACCCAAACAGAAAACGGACGAAGAGAGAAAGGACTATGAGTTCAAACCAGAGGACTACATTGATGCTGTTGTAATGCCTTGGTATCGAAATCATGACGTGCCTCAGTATTTTTACGTAGCCGAAATATGCGAGAATCTCACCCCACGTTCCCAGTTTCCGGGATGTGAATTTAAAACGTTTGAGGAGTACTACAACAAAAAATACAACATTGCAATTCAAGACACGAAGCAACCACTGCTTGATGTTGACCACACATCTGCAAGATTGAATTTTTTGACACCACGTTATGTTAACAGAAAGGGAATGGCGTTACCTACAAGTAGTGAAAGCACCAAGAAGGCAAAACGGGAAAATCTGGAGCAAAAGCAAATTTTGGTACCAGAGTTGTGTGCTATTCATCCTTTCACGGCATCGCTTTGGAGGCAAGCTGTGTGTCTGCCTTGTATTCTGTACCGAATGAATTGCATTCTTCTTGCGAATAATATTAGGATTATAGTAGCAAGTCAGGTGAATGGTTTGGGGAAACCGACACTTCCAATGGATTTCCAGTGGGGAGCCCTTAGTTTTGGGTGGACCCTCAGTGACGTGGTGGCTGCCTCATCTAATGCATCGGCAGTGGAAGAAGGAAAGAAAGAATGCGAACCAAAGAAGAAACGGGGAAAGGCTAAACATGCCGAAGATGCACGTAAATGCAACGGAAAGAGTGAAGAAAACGGAGAGGGTTCGGAAACCAAAGAAAATGGGGAAAAGGAGGAACCCGAAGAAGAACTCACAGGATTTGCAAAGGCAGCTAAAGAAGCTACTAGTGCAAATATGTCCCTTGCAGAATCCTTGTTACTCCTGGGGTAAGAAGAAATATTTCGACAAATGAAATAATTTGGAGCTTTTCTTAATGTAATTTTGTGTTTTGTGTAGAAAATCTGCAAATGAAATATTAAGCGAAGAAATGAAAAAATGCCGACCGCCAACACTAGAAATTGGCATGTGGTCTAATGAAATGGCTTCGGAGACACTAGAAAACGAACAGGATTACGACGAGGACGAAGATGAACTCATGGATCCTACAGTTGCTCTCCCTTCGAATTTAATGATGCTGGACAAAAATTGGACATGGGGTGGACGCTCACGATTGTTTAATCATCGAGTGCACCGAGCTCTTTACGGAAGTCCTACTCACTGGGGCGAAGTATGGGACCAGGACGCTTTCGTGCCTATAGAGGATCTAGATGACAAAGACCCCAATTTGGACGCTGACAATATGTCCGTTACATCTGATATGAGCGGTTCGGACGAATCGTTTCTGGACGAAGAAAATAATTTTAAGATTCAGTTTCACAATGGAAACACTGCAGAAGCGCTGGATAAGCGTAAGTTGGGAACGGCGTTTGACCGGAGAGTTCGAGACGAATGGCAAGCAAACGAAGACATGTGGTGGCAGATGGACGATATTGATGTTGGTATTACTGAAGCTGCACCTGAGTCAGGTTTAGTTAATGGTGTTCACGATGAGGATGAGAAGTACAATTCAAATCTGACCGAAGATTTACTGAGACAAGCATTTGAAGACAGGGTGGAATCGAAAATGGATAAAATCAAGAGCGTAATTGAATGGAATGCTGTAAAATCTGTAAGTCATTTTGGGACATAGCATTTTACTCCTGCTCTCAATTTTTCATGAAAATTAAAATTCTCATTTTCATACATTCATCCAGTTGGAGCCGCGACGCACAAAAAGACATGATGATGACAACACTGCCTCTTCCAAGCCCAAATCAGACTATGAAGCAATTTTCAAAAAACTGTCTTGTGGCAAACCTCCACAGTCTTTCGGTGAATCTGAAGAGTACAAAGCTCGACGTAATAGAAAAGTTTCGTTAAAGGATAATGATAAAAAATTTAGCTTTGATTTTCAACCCTCACTTAATGACCACGTGGGACCTAGCCCATGTCAGATTCTACAAGCACTTACCATGTCCAATGCAAACGATGGGCTGAATCTGGAACGACTAGAGACGATTGGGGACTCCTTTTTAAAATATGCTATAACATCATATTTATTTTGCACGTTCGAAAATATTCATGAGGGCAAATTGAGCCACTTGAGGTCGAAGCAAGTTAGTAATGTTCACTTATATCGGCTGGGGCGAAGACGTGGCTTAGGCGGCGTAATGGTTGCAACCAAGTTTGAACCTCATGACAATTGGCTTCCACCAGGATACCACATTCCAAAGGAATTGGACAGGGCTTTCCAAACAAAAGGAGGCAACAAATCTCAGTTTATCGATGTAAGTTCTCGTCTTCTCTTAGAACCTACGCGAGTGTATACATCAACTGACTAACAATGAATGTTTTTACAAATTAGCAATCTAAATATTGGAAACCCGTGGAACCCGAACTTCTTAATCCAAACAAAGAAGTCATTCCCTACAACTTGGTCACCCAACAGTCTATTCCTGACAAGTCGATCGCAGATTGCGTTGAAGCTTTGATTGGAGCCTATCTCACGTCCATGGGACCTCTAGGGGCATTGCTTTTCATGTCATGGCTTGGCATTCGTGTTTTACCTTCTCGTCTTATTAGCCAGGACGAGATCGATAAAGTAAAGGAAGTTTTTCAAAACAAGCAGTCCGACCCAGGGCCGCAACCTCTGCTCTACATGGAACTGCCAAACTCCAAAGATTATGTGGTGTTTGAAAATTTACAACCACCAAAGTCGCCTCTTCTGAGGTTCAGTTCCACTTGTGAATCGCAGTTAAAGACACTTTTGAAAGTGAGCCAGAAATTTGTTAATCATTTTAAACAGTTTTGTCTCATGTTACATTTACGTAACCTCATATTTCTGTTTATTTTTAGGGCTATGATCAATTTGAGGAATCAATTGGCTACCACTTTCGAGATCCTAGTTACCTTCTGCAAGCTTTTACTCATGCTTCCTATACTCCGAATAATTTGACTGACTGCTACCAACGGTTAGAATTTTTGGGAGATGCCATCTTGGACTATCTTATCACTCGACATCTTTACGAAGACCCTCTCCAGCATTCTCCAGGCTCCTTAACAGATTTACGTAGCGCTCTCGTAAATAACACAATATTTGCTTCACTAGCAGTGAAAAATGGATTTCACAAGTACTTTAGGCACTGTTCTCCAGGACTTGCAGGCGTTTTGCAAAAGTTTGTGACATTCCAGGAACAACACGGGCATACCCTGACGCAAGATGTAAGCATAACATTTGACAGAACCTAAGCATTGTCGAAGAAGTAGAAATACCTAATGGAGATAATATTGATTCTTGTTTATTAGTATTACCTCATGGACGAGGAAGAATGCGAGGAAGCGGAAGATATAGAAGTTCCTAAAGCGCTTGGTGATGTCTTTGAATCTGTGGCTGGAGCCATTTTCTTGGATTCTGGAATGTCATTGGATGCCGTGTGGGACGTTTACTACAGAATCATGAAACAAGAAATAGGTAATTTAAACTATGCTGTATTAGCCCTAGTCTTGTCAAGTTTTCAATCGAATGTGAAATTTATACCATTTTATTAACTTTTACAGAGGAATTTAGTAAAAATGTGCCCAAGTCTCCTATTCGAGAGCTGCTTGAATTGGAACCGGAAACTGCCAAGTTTGGAAAGCCTGAAAAGCTCTGGGATGGCAGAAGAGTTCGTGTTTCGGTTGACATATTTGGAGTTGGTACGTTCCGTGGAATTGGTCGTAACTATCGTATCGCGAAATGCACCGCTGCCAAGTGTGCACTGCGACATGTTAGGAAAATTCGTCAGTCTCAAGGAACAACTAGACGCTAATTATGCTACTTTACTTTTACATACATTTTGAATTGTATACCGAGCATAATATGTCGGTAGCGAAAAATAACTATGCATTTAAAGCATGAAAAACATTCGTTCATAATCTTAAGTACCTAATTTTTTGATTACTTAGAAGAATTTAAAGTCTTAACATGCTAACTTTAAGTAGAAACAATAAAGATTTTTACGTATTTCTGTTATGAACAAAAATTGGATTTTATTACATTGATTTCTTTTGGTTTCAATTTTGCACCCATAATTTATTCACATATCATTGGATTATACTAAAGATGGCCATTTAAAAATTCATAGAGACATTAATTAAAAACGAGTTGATGTTCAAGAAATCTGCGAAGTTGTTCTGCTGCTTAACTTGGAATGAATACAGCCGTTTAGCTCTCACTCTTCTTCTTCAATTGATGGCGGAGCAGCAGAAATGGCACGGAGAATCCTGAACCCATCCAAAGCCCCATGTAAATAGCCAACAGTTTGGGGTTTCCGGTTTCAAAGGGCAGATTCTGTAGGGAAAATATAAGAATGTCAACAGGAATTAAAAATAATTTCTTCATTAAGCAGTTGTATAATTACCGCAATAGAAGGTTTTTGGGGATTAAATGTAGGTTTGAGGTATTTAAGTATTTACCTTTCCCGGAACACCTCCTTCGTCATGATGGTCTCCAGCCCGTTTCACTGGAGAAGTATTGATGTTACGTTGTTGGTATCGCATGGGAATCCACCTTCCTAGTCGCTGGAACATCTGCAACACAAATAAATTTAGAAATTAGCACTTTTAGCCTTCAGCTTGATTACTTAATTACAACTAAACTTGAAAAAGGGAAGAATATATTTTACTACCATTTTGAACTTTATCGATCGAGGTAAGACGCAGTATCAAAATCGAAATAACAATAAACGCTTAATCAAAATTAGGCACTTGTTTCGGAAAATCTCTAGAATTACTATCGTAAAACTTTCACCGCAGTTCAGCAGCAGCAGTTCCAAAGTTGCTTTTTGGTGCTGCAGAGAAAGTGAAATGTTTCAATCAAGCACAATTGTTTTCATGGACAAGAAGATATGAAACGGCGCGCACCTTCTTGTAATCAGCTACATATTTTATGGTTGAATGACGAAATTATTTTCAGATTATAATCTAGCAAAACTGCCAAAGAATTCATATTCAGCAATAAAATAAGCCAAAATCTTCAGGTAACGCTTGTAACAGAGATAATGGTGTTTTATTAGTGACTTGGGAACGGAATGGGGTGACTTGCAACGACGAAGGCAGTCTCCCGTCTCATCTCTCCCCGGTTTTCTCTCATTTCCACATAGCGTAATTGCATCTCAAGAGAGAAAGCAGTCAGATCTACTGAAGTAGTGGGCAACTTGTAGTACTTTGGTTACCCAAGCTGCTGAAGAAAGTTGGTAGCACTGCTTGTGAACAAGTGCTGAGCAGATGAAGCTGACAGTTCCAAGTTGACAGAATTTGTTAAAAAACGATTAGAATGATGGCGATGATAGGATTTCATCACATTTCAACTTCCGTTAATGATTATGAAATATGTCAGGGCAGCTTTTTATTGCGGGAACAAGTTGGGGAGCCCTCAAAATGACTGGTCCTTTTCCTGGCAACCACCAAATTGACGCTGCCAGATGGACGGATAATTGAATGTCCCTTGCCAGTATCGGGTCGGAGAAGACCAACAATTTTCGATAATAGCACACCACACACAATAATGCATTACGTTACGACTTTCTTGGATCTGTGCATGCAAGTACGTGGCATGGTCTCATGAAGAAATATACATGCAAAAGCCATGGTTGGATGGATCATGTTGCTGACAAGCCACACGCCCTGACAAATGGGTTCCCATATATATTCCGGGATTATTACTGAAGGACATGCACAAACGGTTGAAATGTTGATGCTGATGATGTTTGATGTAAATAGGCCAGTTGAAGAGCGGAAAGATAAACCATGCAGAAAGCAACTTATTGCTGATATTTGGGAAGACATCCGGAAACAAATTGGCCCGATATCTATATTAATTCACTACAGTAGAGTGGAAGCTGCAGTCGTGTGGTAAGCTTTACTGCATTTAATATCAATTCGGTAACGCGACCAATGCATTACTTTCAGCCCATCAGGCATTTCAGTTTCTATTTATATTCCCGAAAATGTGCTCTGTTCGACAGGTCAACAACTACATAATATCATGTTGACAGTAACAAAGCTATACCTACTCAGTATTTTACTAATCATAATATGGAAACAGTAATCCCCGTTTTACCAATTGCACCTTTAATAAATTATAGCATTTTGCTTTAAAATGTTGAAAATTTTATTCCTTTCAAACGTCACGTTTTCAGTTTTCCCGTTTTGTTTGCATACTCAGCATGTCTGTTTCCCATCGCACAACAAGAAATGGGTAGAGAGGAATCAATAAGCGCCCAAGGTAATTGTTCCCGTCCCGTGTCACGCTTCGTCGTACAGTTCCTGTCAATACGTTGTAAAAAGTTAATGAGAATGAGGATTCTGGAAAATCTCGCAAAAGTTTTTCGCTCAGGTTTTTGCTCTTCCCTCGTCTTTCCGCTACGTGACTTTTCTCACAGTTTGCTTCTCAGGAGAAAATGTACAGAAGGATTTGAATCTGGCCTTGTCATTGCATATTGCATGAATCCAATAGAAAGTTTTTAAACGCTTTCGTATAAAATAATAATAATATAGGTGCTAGAATGTAAGTAGTTGGCTATATAAGTAATAATTAAATCGCTGCTACATATATATTTCAAGGAATATTTATGTGCTGCTGAACAGTGTTAACACGAATGTTCGCATTATTTACGTAAAACATGGGAATAATATGGGGTTATTAGAAATCCGAGAGTACTACATACAAGTAGTGTCTCTTTAGTAATAGGGAGCAGAACAAATTCCCAATAATTCGAAGCGTGAAAAATGCTCAAACTTTGCTTCCAACTTCAACAGCGTCCCATATTCTTCAGGAAATGGAAATGGAGGAGCTTTTCCGTGGTCCTTTACTACCATCCGGAAAATCTCCCATTTTCAATATGCTCAATGTGGATGTGTGTTCCTTGTTCCTGCTTCCAACCACGTTTCGCAACGTCTGCTTTCTCCTTGTCCCACTCCGTTTAGGAGAAAGCAGGAAAGATCATCGAGCGGGGAAGTACGTTATACACAGCTGAATAAACTTCAACAGGTACACCATGTATTTTCTATTTGTGCCAGATTCTTCAAAAAGATGATCATCGTTCTATGACAAACTCATTGCAGATATCCATTATGGTTACGTGGTATTAATAGAATTTCATCTATACACCGCGATGAAATCGTAGAGAAAGTACGGTATTTGCGCACATTATGTAAGCATCAAATGGATAAAGGATAAACTTGAAAGAGTAAAAATCTCTTAAACAGACTGAAAATAAAAAGACAAGCAGCTGAAAGGCATATTTTATTTTATATTTTATTCTTTCTGATTGGATCTGGGAATTGGTTTTCTTTTGTGTTTCGCAATATCACTTTTCGAGGTACTCAGCGCTCTTTGCATTCTTCTATTGATCACGTACTCCCTACTTGGATCTATTTTTGCCACGAGCTTGGAAACTAAAGACGGAGAAAGCTTTTCTCCACGTGGATATAAACGCTTCCCACGTCTTTTCCCTCTGTTCTGGATGGCCACATTCTGGTTAGGAAAAAAGCACTTTGTCAAGCTTCTTACCATCTGTCAAAGCAGATTTCAGTCACTTTTGAAGGTACCGATAACAGTAACCCTGCCAAAGGCTCCCTGGCATGGTTAATAAATCTGGTGCTTGTGTCAGCTATCATCAAAGTGGCCTACACTGCAACCAACCTGTGCTATCGCAGACAAGTTTCTGTGTCTTCAAGGAGGTCAGGCCATGTAAACCTATGCTCCACCTCAGAAGTAGTCACTCTTTTTGAAAATACTTTGCCATTGCTGCAATAGGTTTGCTTGTCTTCATCTCAACAGACGCTTTTCGATAAAATGTTTTTGAGTCATTACAGCCGTATTGACATATGCCATTAGTCTTTTTAGAAGTGGAGATGTATCTATCAATAATTATTAGCATGTTTCATAATATATTGTTGTCCTAATTGCGTAGTATTCTTCATCCAAGACCAAAGCAACTCGTTACCTGTCTGTTTGTCTTATGCAAAATCAAGACTTGAGTTTTCATACTTGTTTTGTTTTTTCTTAAAGCCTTTCCTAATAAGAGACATTGAGAAAACTCTTGAGAAACATGCTAGACTTAAAATCTTGTTAGTTACAACATTGGCATAATCATCGACAGGATTACTACTCCTATCGACCACCAGCGTCTCAACTCCATTCCATCTGGGTGTCGTTTGCTCATTTCAGGAGTACTAAATTTAATCCATCTCAAATTTTATTTACTGTTTTCCCACATACGGCTACATTAGATTTTGGATGGGATTTCTTTGAAGAAACCTACTTTCACCAAAGCTCGGCACTATGAGAGCCGGATAAAATCTTCATTGGAAACAAACCTCAGCTTTTAAGTTGATGATATTCATAAATAAGACGTCACTTTTACTTTACCCGTTTTTATTTTAGTTGCAAGCAAAACCACTTTCCCCTCCGTGATGCTTTGCTCTCTGGTAACCTTTAGCATAATAATAATTCTTTGCATCTTTGCTTTACCACTTTGTTTTGGCAAGCAAAAGTTTATAATACACGCATCCCATTCCCAATTTTGCATAATATTTTCACGTTTTTGAACGTGCGGTGTGTTTTAATATTGGAAAGAGGATTTGTCAATTTCATTGTATGCCTTGTTGGAGGTACCATAATACAAATGTAGGCTTTTTGAAACGTCTTCATCAGAATTTCCTTCTGACACAAAACGAAAATCCCATTTTCTCGTGAATAATGAAGATGGAAAGAGCTAATGGGTGGTGCACCCTCACTATAAAACTACATGTACTATTACGGCATCATATCTTCATGTTCTCTTGCTGGTAAAATGAACAGCATGCAATCTTTTCGGAACATCATGTACAGACAAGTAAACTCTGCTCCAAAAGATGTGAGCTTGATGGGTTACAACTTGTAACCTACAAGTTTTTCATCGTGACATACAATGCAACCTGAATACGAAGGATAAAACAGTTTTTTTTATAAATAGGACACAGTAAGTTCTAAAAATTTCCTTTTCATTTTGCCAATCTTCAAATCAGATTAAGATAGTGAAGTAGTGCATCTCTAATCTGATGTGTCTCTTTTCATCAATTACAAGCCTTTGATATTAGCAACAAAAAATACTGCATCTCAATATGAAATCCTAATATTCTTTCGTTCTGAAATTGAACTCAAAGAGATACAACGTTTTCCGAAAAGATTATACTTTCTAGTCATACATTACAGTGAGCATGGTTTTTTACTTGTCATCAAAGCAAC
>CM056168.1:11049317-11191039 GCA_029691765.1 Entomobrya proxima
AGATTTTGGAAATTGCCAAGAATAATGATGTTATTACCTGCTGCTTGACCCCTCCAGCGAAGCAGTTTTTGGCTTTTATGCTGATTAAGGAGTATTACTACAGGTGAGTGTATGATAACTTCATTTAAGGGTAAAATTTGGAGAATGCCGGACTGTTGACATACTTGTTGTTGACATATTGTAGAAATGATGGGTACTCGGTGTTCATTCAAAATCCTTCCAAAACTGCCGAAAGCGAACCAACAGACGCGACCGGTGGCTCTACTGAAAAAGATGGCAAAGTTGGCAGCAAAAGAAAGAGAAAAAAGGACATAGGGAAAGTATTCTCAACTTTGGAGGCTGACGATGATACTCGCAAACCGAAAGGGAATCCCATTCCAGTTTGTCATTTGCCTTTTGAAAGTCTTACAAGCATACCAACTGCCAGACTTACTTCTCAAGATGATAATGCCAAAAATAGAAACCTTTCCAGTTCGTCAGTACTTGTTTGTGGAGGAGACAAGTTTGTGGAAATGTGCAAATCTACTTTGGAGGACCAGTTCCTCGACAAGGTGAATCTGATTGTGATAGACAATGTGCATGAAGCACTTAGAGACACTACTCTCAGGAAGGAACTTTTAGAGATTCTTAAAATTATACGGTAAGTAGAGATTAAGAAAACGCAAGTAAACATTAAGTATGTTTAACGCAACAAACTAACGACACCATAATTGTTTTATGTAGCGCTTGCAACGAAAAAAGACGAGCATCTAAAAGCGAATCCCGGCCTATTAGAACTGTATTTCTTACGGTGTCGCTACTACATTTTTATGGAAACGAATCTGACGGCTTTTGGAGGATGGAGGAAACTTTCAAAAGACTCGAGGCCTTATGTTGTGCCAAAGTGGATACAACCAGTGATGTGGTGGCCTTACTCAGGTGCGCATAAAAACTTAATGACATTGATGACATTTTAATAGAACATTGATTTATAACTGTTCTCTTTCTATTAGATATTCTACTTCTCCCAAGGAGCGAGTTGTTCAATTCACCCCTTCGTACCTGGAGGAGGTTGCGGAGCGCCTTAGTGTTCGTGTGAAGGAGATTTTGGAACCCGTGAAAAACTTTTTGTCTCAACATGTATTTGACGCTCTTGCGGCATATGGATTCGATAATGGTATTTCCACAACCAGTTTGGAAGAAAATGAAGAATCTGATTCGCTGATTGAAGAACTTAGAAAAATTCCACATCCCAAAACTGAACCACTTCAAGTTTTGGAGCAATTTCTAAAAGTTTTGGAAACGTTTGGACCATGGTGTGCTTGTCGATCGTTAATTCTTTTAATTCATTCAGTTGAAAAGCTAAAAGTTCGCACGCCTTATGAACGGCATTATCTAATGTTGGGTGCTCTTCATACTCGATTTGTTATCGTTCAGAAGACGCTACTCTCAGAGTTTAAAAAGTATGAGCAAATTGAAGTGCTGGAAAGATTTTCCACCCCGAAACTTCGTGCCGTGTTGGATGTCTTGCGAAGATTCGATTTGACACATCCCGTAGAGCCAATTCGAAAGCGCCAAGAGGAAAAGTTTGAGGAAGATGAAGAAGGAGAAAGTTTTGATCATGACGAGTCTGCATTGGGCGAGGAAAAGCAAAAAGGAAAGGGCGGAGGAAAAAGGAAGAATGCCAAGTTTGACAACAAGAATAAGAAGGGTGGAAAAGGGGGACGCAAACGACAAGATAAGGGCAATAAATGCAACGATGAAACTCAGGGAAAAGAAGATAAAGAGAAAAACGAAATGACAGAAACGAAGCAAGCAGACTCAAAAGAAAACGAACTTCCTGGTGGCGATGCTGTGATTGATGTGATTATTAAGGAGAAAGAAATTGTAGAAAACGGCATTCATAATGAAGAGGTGACTAAAATTGAGGACCTTGCTGAGAAGACTTCGGAATCTCAGAAGAATGAGGAAGGGTTGACGGAAAAGAAGGTAGAAGAGGTGAAAGAAGAAACTGCTCTTCCTACAGAACAGAAGAAACCTCACAGCCGTAGAAAACATGTAGGGCATAGGAACCGATTTTCCAAAAAATCTAAAGTTTTCCAGCGCATTGACGAATGTTCACTCTGTGGAATCATTTTTGTCGAGAATCGTTTTGATGCCCGAATCCTATTTCATTATCTACGAGAAGCTTCGTTTGCCGATCCCAAACTTCTGGGTCTAAATCCCACAATCGCAATAGATCCGAATCTTGAGTACGCCAAGGATTCCAGAGAGGCTGAAATGGAACACAAACGCAGAGAAGAGTGTCTTAAAAAGTTCCGTTATAGGGAAGCAAATGTTCTCATTGGAACTTCACTTCTTGAAGAAGGCATAGAATTGCCAAAAGCGAATCTCGTAATTCGATTTGACCCAGCAAAGTCTTTCCGTTCCTATTTGTTTTCCAAGGGGCGAGCACAAGGATTTGATGCAGAATACTATGCATTCTCAACCAAAGATTGCCTTTCTCATTCCCTTCGTCAACTGTCCACTTACAAAGTTGTCGAAGAGTGCCTACTTTCCCGGAGTATAATTCCACGACCAGAACAAAATCTCACGGAGCACCAATGGGATTCACTATTTCCCAAGTTTAAGTCTGCCAAACTTTCAAATGCCATTGCTATTGTAAACCGGTATTGTGCACGTTTGCCTTCTGATACGTTTACGAGACTTGTGCCTTTGTGGTATATGGATTCTAATAGAAATAGGCACTCCTGCTGCCTTCGTCTCCCGATTAATTCCCCGGTTAAATGGTTGATAAAAGGAGTACCTATGCCTTCGATTCCTCTGGCTAAACAAGCAGCAGCGCTACAAACTGTTGCCATTCTTCATGCCAATGGAGAACTAGATGATGCCCTAATGCCAATTGGAAAAGAGAGCGTACGACAAGAACCAGACTTGTACGACGGAGACGATTCCGTTGATGAGGACTGTGGTGAATTTCGACCTGGGAGTACAAAAAGGCGACAATACTACAATAAAAGGCTTGCACCAGAACTAATCAAGTGTCTTCCAAGCACTGAAACCCCAGCATATCTTTACTGGATCAGAATGATTCTAAGTTGCCCACTGCCTGATGAACAGAATACCAGAGGAAGGAAGCTGCATCCTCCAGAAAATGCCTCGCAGTGCTTTGGGATTATTTTGTCAAAGCCAATTCCACCCATGCCACCTTTTCCAATTTACACTAGATGCGGTGAGGTACAAGTTCAGTTGGTTCGTGTTGTTATTGATGAAGAACCAAATCTGACGTTAACACAAGAACATATTGAAAGAATATCTGCCTTTCATCATTACACGTTTACCAGCGTACTCAGGCTGGACAAGTACCTAACATTGTTTGACCCCATTCTGTCGGAGAATTCCTATTATGTAGTACCGCTAAAGAAAATCAAATTTTCAGAGACGGAAGAAACGGTGAGGATTGACTGGAACTTTGTGGATCTGATTTGGACAGAAAAAGATATTACTAGACCCAAACAGAAAACGGACGAAGAGAGAAAGGATTATGAGTTCAAACCAGAGGACTACATTGATGCTGTTGTAATGCCTTGGTATCGAAATCATGACGTGCCTCAGTATTTTTACGTGGCCGAAATATGCGAGAATCTCACCCCACGTTCCCAGTTTCCGGGATGTGAGTTTAAAACGTTTGAGGAGTACTACAACAAAAAATACAACATTGCAATTCAAGACACGAAGCAACCACTGCTAGATGTTGACCATACATCTGCAAGATTGAATTTTTTGACACCACGTTATGTCAACAGAAAGGGAATGGCGTTACCTACAAGTAGTGAAAGCACCAAGAAGGCGAAACGGGAAAATCTGGAGCAAAAGCAGATTCTGGTACCAGAGTTGTGTGCTATTCATCCTTTCACGGCATCGCTTTGGAGGCAAGCTGTGTGTCTGCCTTGTATTCTGTACCGAATGAATTGCATTCTTCTTGCCAATAATATTAGGATTATAGTAGCAAGTCAGGTGAATGGTTTGGGGAAACCGACACTTCCAATGGATTTCCAGTGGGGAGCCCTTAGTTTTGGGTGGACCCTCAGTGACGTGGTGGCTGCCTCATCTAATGCACCAGCAGTGGAAGAAGGAAAGAAAGAATGCGAACCAAAGAAGAAACGGGGAAAGGCTAAACATGCCGAAGATGCACGTAAATGCAACGGAAAGAGTGAAGAAAACGGAGAGGGTTCGGAAACCAAAGAAAATGGGGAAAAGGAGGAACCCGAAGAAGAACTCACTGGATTTGCAAAGGCAGCTAAAGAAGCTACTAGTGCAAATATGTCTCTTGCGGAATCCTTGTTACTTCTGGGGTAAGCTGAAATATTTTGACAAATGAAGTAATTTGGAGCTTTTCTTAATGTAATTTTTGTGTTCTCTGTAGAAAATCTGCAAATGAAATATTAAGCGAAGAAATGAAAAAATGTCGACCGCCAACACTAGAAATCGGCATGTGGTCTAATGAAATGGCTTCCGAGACACTAGAAAACGAACAGGATTACGACGAAGACGAAGATGAACTAATGGATCCTACAGTTGCTCTTCCTTCGAATTTAATGATGCTGGACAAAAATTGGACATGGGGTGGGCGCTCACGATTGTTTAATCATCGAGTGCACCGAGCTCTTTACGGAAGTCCTACTCATTGGGGAGAAGTATGGGACCAGGACGCTTTCGTGCCTATAGAGGATCTAGATGATAAGGACCCCAATTTGGACGCTGACAATATGTCCGTTACATCTGATATGAGCGGTTCGGACGAATCGTTTCTGGACGAAGAAAATAATTTTAAGATTCAGTTTCACAATGGAAATACTGCCGAAGCCCTGGATAAGCGTAAGTTGGGAACGGCGTTTGACCGGAGAGTTCGAGACGAGTGGCAAGCAAACGAAGACATGTGGTGGCAGATGGACGATATTGATATTGGTGTTACTGAAGCTGCACCTGAGTCAGGGTTGGTTAACGGTGTTCACGATGAGGATGAGAAGTACAATTCAAATCTGACCGAAGATTTACTAAGACAAGCGTTTGAAGACAGGGTGGAATCGAAAATGGATAAGATCAAGAGCGTAATTGAATGGAATGCTGTAAAATCTGTAAGTAATTTTTGATCATCACGTTTATTCCTGTTCTCAATTTGTCATAAAAATTATTATATTCCTTTTCATACATTCATCCAGTTGGAACCGCGGCGCACAAAAAGACATGATGATGACAACACTGCCTCTTCCAAACCCAAATCAGACTATGAAGCTATTTTCAAAAAACTGTCTTGTGGCAAACCTCCACAGTCTTTCGGTGAATCTGAAGAGTACAAAGCTCGACGTAATAGAAAAGTTTCGTTAAAAGATAATGATAAAAAATTTAGCTTTGATTTTCAACCTTCCCTCAATGACCACGTGGGACCTAGCCCATGTCAGATACTACAAGCACTTACCATGTCCAATGCAAACGATGGGCTGAATCTGGAACGACTAGAGACGATTGGGGATTCCTTTTTAAAATATGCTATAACATCATATTTATTTTGCACGTTCGAAAATATTCATGAGGGCAAATTGAGCCACTTGAGGTCGAAGCAAGTTAGTAATGTTCACTTATATCGGCTTGGGCGAAGACGTGGCTTAGGCGGAGTAATGGTAGCAACCAAGTTTGAGCCTCACGACAATTGGCTTCCACCAGGATACCACATTCCAAAGGAATTGGACAGGGCGTTCCAAACAAAAGGAGGCAACAAAGCTCAGTTTATCGATGTAAGTTCTCGTCTCCTCTTAGAACCTACACTAGTATACTTCAACTGTATAACAATGAATGTTTTTACTATTAGCAATCTAAATATTGGAAACCCGTGGAACCCGAACTTCTTAATACAAATAAAGAAGTCATTCCCTATAACTTGGTCACCCAACAGTCCATTCCTGACAAGTCGATAGCAGATTGCGTTGAAGCTTTGATTGGAGCCTATCTCACATCCATGGGACCTTTAGGGGCTTTGCTTTTCATGTCATGGCTTGGCATTCGTGTTTTACCTTCTCGTCTTATTAGCCAGGACGAGATCGTTAAAGTAAAGGAAGTTTTTCAAAATAAGCAATCCGACACGGGGCCACAACCTCTGCTCTACATGGAACTGCCAAACTCCAAAGATTATGTGGTTTTTGAAAATTTACAACCACCAAAGTCGCCTCTTCTGAGGTTCAGTTCCACTTGTGAATCGCAGTTAAAGACACTTTTGAAAGTGAGCCAAAAATTTGTAAACCATTTTAAACTGTGTTGTCTCATGGTACATTTTCCTAACCTCATGTTTCTGCTTATTTTTAGGGATATGATCAATTTGAGGAATCAATTGGCTACCACTTTCGAGATCCTAGTTACCTTCTGCAGGCTTTTACTCATGCTTCCTATACACCGAATAATTTGACTGACTGCTACCAAAGGTTAGAGTTTTTGGGAGATGCCATCTTGGACTATCTTATCACTCGACATCTTTACGAAGACCCTCTTCAGCATTCTCCAGGCTCCTTAACAGATTTACGTAGTGCTCTCGTAAATAACACAATATTTGCTTCACTAGCAGTGAAAAATGGATTTCACAAGTACTTTAGGCACTGTTCTCCAGGACTTGCAGGTGTGCTGCAGAAGTTTGTGACATTCCAGGAACAACACGGACATACCTTAACCCAAGATGTAAGCATAACATTTGACAGAACCCAAACAAAATATTGTCGAAGAACTAGAAATAATTAATTGATTCTTGTTTATTAGTATTACCTCATGGACGAGGAAGAATGCGAAGAGGCAGAGGATATAGAAGTTCCTAAAGCGCTTGGTGATGTCTTTGAATCTGTGGCAGGAGCCATTTTCTTGGACTCTGGAATGTCATTGGATGCAGTATGGGACGTTTACTACAGAATCATGAAACAAGAAATAGGTAAGTTAAACTATGCTGTATTAGCCCTAGTCTTGTCAAGTTTTCAATCGAATGTGAAATTAATATCATTTTATTAACTTTTACAGAGGAATTTAGTAAAAATGTGCCCAAATCTCCCATTCGAGAACTGCTTGAATTGGAACCGGAAACCGCCAAGTTTGGAAAGCCTGAAAAGCTCTGGGATGGCAGAAGAGTTCGTGTTTCGGTTGACATATTTGGAGTTGGTACCTTCCGTGGAATTGGTCGCAACTATCGTATCGCGAAATGCACTGCTGCCAAGTGTGCACTGCGACATGTTAGGAAAATTCGTCAGTCTCAAGGAACAACTCGACGCTAATTATGCTACTTTACTTTCACGTATATTTTGAATTGTATACCGAGCATTTCGGTAGCGAAAAAATAACTATGCATTTCAAGCATGAAAAAACATTCGTTCATAATTTTAAGTACCTAATTTTTTGATTACTTAGAAGAATTTAAAGTCTTAATATGCTAACTTTAAGTAAAAACACAATAAAGATTTTTACGCATTTCTGTTATGAACAAAAATAGGATTTTATTACATTGATTTCTTTCGGTTTCAATTTTACAACCATAATTTACTCACATATCATTGGATTATACTACAGATGGCCATTTAAAAATTCATAGACATTAATTAAAAACGAGTTGATGTTCAAGAAATCTGCGAAGTTGTTCTGCTGCTTAATTTGGAATGAATACAGCCGTTTAGCTCTCACTCTTCTTCTTCAATTGATGGCGGAGCAGCAGAAATGGCACGGAGAATCCTGAACCCATCCAAAGGCCCATGTATATAGCCAACAGTTTGGGGTTTCTGACTTCAAAGGGCAGATTCTGTAGGAAAAATATAAGAATGTCAACAGAATTACAAATAATTTCTTCATTGAGCAGTTGTACCGCAATAGGTTTATGGGGGTTAAATGTGGGTTTGAGGCTTTTACCTTTCCCGGAACACCTCCTTCGTCATGATGGTCTCCAGCCCGTTTCACTGGAGAAGTATTGATGTTACGTTGTTGGTGTCGAAAAGGAATCCACCTTCCTAGTCGCTGGAACATCTGCAACATGAATAATTTTTTAGAGTAGAACATTCAGCCTTCAGCTTGATTAAATAATTAAAACTGAACTTTAAAAAAACGATGAATAATAATATATTTTACTACCATTTTGAACTTTATCGAGTTAAGACGTAGTAACAATATCGAAATCACAAGTGTGATAAACGCTTAATCAAAATCAGGCACTTATTGGGGAAAATCTCTAGAATTACTATCGTAAAACTTTCATCGCAAAATCGCAATTCAGCAGCAGCAGTACAAAGTGCTTGTTTTTTATACTTTAGAGAAAGTGAAATGTTTCATTCAAGCACTGATTGTTTTCGCAGACAAAAAGATATGAAACGGCGCTACAGCTACATATTTTATGGCTGAATGACGGAATTATTTTCAGATTATAATCTAGCAAAAGAATTAGGCAATAAAATTAAAGCTGCGTATAAAATCGCCAAAATCTTCAGGTAACGCTGTAACAGGTTACAGGACTGGAGTTTCAGCTACTGAGATAATAAAGGTGTTTTATTAGTGGCTTGGGAACGGAATGGGGTGACTTGCAACGAGGAAGGCAGCCTCCCGTCTCATCTCTCCCCGGTTTTCTCTCATTTCCACATAGCGTAATTGCATCTCAAGAGAGAAAGTAGTCAGCATCTACTGAAGTAGTGGGCAACTTGTAGTACTTCGGTTACCCAAGCTGCTGGAGAAAGTTGGTAGCACTGCTTGTTGAACAATTGCTGAGCAGATGAAGCTGACAGTCCCAAGTTGACAGAATTTTTTAAAAAACGATTAGAATGATGGCGATGATAGCATTTCACCACATTTCAACTTCCGTTATGATTATTAAATATGTCAATGCAGTTTTTTATTGCGGGAACAAGTTGGGGAGCCCTCAAAATGACTGGTCCTTTTCCTGGCAACCACCAAGTTGACGCTGCCAGATGGGCGGATAATTGAATGTCCCTTGCCAGTATCGGGTCGGAGAAGACCAACAATTTTCGATAATAGCACACCACACACAATAATGCATTACTTTACGACTTCCTTGGATCTGTGCATGCCAGTACGTGGCATGGTCTCATGATGAAATATACATGCAAAAGCCATGGTTGGATGGATCATGTTGCTGACAAGCCACACGCCCTGACAAATGGGTTCCCATATATATTCCGGGATTATTACTGAAGGACATGCACAAACGGTTGAAATGTTGATGCTGATGATGTTTGATGTAAATAGGCCAGTTGAAGAGCGGAAAGATAAGCCATGCAGAAAGGCAACTTATTGCTGATAGTTGGGAAGACATCCGGAAACAAATTGGCCCGATATCTATATTCACTACAGTAGTGAAAGCTGCAGTAGTGTGGTAAGCTTTACTGCATTTAATATCAATTGGATAACGCGACCAATGCATTGCCTTCAGCCCCATCAAGTATTTCAGTTTCTATTCCCAAAAACGTGCTCTGTTCGACAGGTCAACAAGTAAATAATTATCATGTTGACAGTAACAAAGCTACCTACTCAGTATTTTACTAATCATAATATGGAAACAGTAATCCCCGTTTTACCAATTGCACCTTTAATAGCATTTTGCTTTAAAATATTGAAAGTTTTATTCCTTTCAAAACGTCACGTTTTCAGTTCCCGTTTTGTTTGCATACTCAGCATGTCTGTTTCCCATCGCACAACAAGAAATGAGTAGAGAGGAATCAATAAGTGCCCAAGGTAATTGTTCCCGTCCCGTGTCACGCTTCGTCGTACAGTTCCTGTCAATACGTTGTAAAAAGTTAATGAGAATGAGGATTCTGGAAAATCTCGCAAAAGTTTTTCGCTCTGGTTTCTGCTCTTTCCTCGTCTTTCCGCTACGTGACTTTTCTCACAGTTTGCTTCTCAGGAGAAAATGTACAGAAGGATTTGAATCTGGCCTTGTCATTGCATATTGCATGAATCCAATAGAAAGTTTTTAAACGCTTTCGTATAAAATAATAATAATATAGGTGCTAGAATATAAGTAGTTGGCTATATAAGTAATAATTAAATCGCTGCTACATATATATTTCAAGGAATATTTATGTGCTGCTGAACAGTGTTAACACGAATGTTCGCATTATTTACGTAAAACATGGGAATAATATGGGGTTATTAGAAATCCGAGAGTACTACATACAAGTAGTAGTGTCTCTTTAGTAATAGGGAGAAAACAAATTCCCAATAATTCGAAGCGTGAAAAATGCTCAAACTTTGCTTCCAACTTCAACAGCGTCCCATATTCTTCAGGAAATGGAAATGGAGGAGCTTTTCCGTGGTCCTTTACAACCATCCGAAAAATCTCCCATTTTCAATATGCTCAAGGTGCATATGTGTTCCTTGTTCCTGCTTCCAACCACGTTTCGCAACGTCTGCTACTGCTTTCTCCTTGTCCCACTCCGTTTAGGAGAAAGCAGGAAAGATCATCGAGCGGGGAAGTACGTTATACACAGCTGAATAAACTTCAACAGGTACACCATGTATTTTCTATTTGTGCCAGATTCTTCAAAAAGATGATCATCGTTCTATGACAAACTCATTGCAGATATCCATTATGGTTACGTGGTATTAATAGAATTTCATCTATACACCGTGATGAAATCGTAGAGAAAGTACGGTATTTGCGCACATTATGTAAGCATCAAAAGGATAAAGGATAAACTTGAAAGAGTAAAAATCTCTTAAACAGACTGAAAATAAAAAGACAAGCAGCTGAAAGGCATATTTTATTTTTTATTTTATTCTTTCTGATTGGATCTGGGAATTGGTTTTCTTTTGTGTTTCGCAATATCACTTTTCGAGGTACTCAGCGCTCTTTGCATTCTTCTATTGATCACGTACTCCCTACTTGGATCTATTTTTGCCACGAGCTTGGAAACTAAAGACGGAGAAAGCTTTTGCTCCACGTGGATATAAACGCTTCCCACGTCTTTTCCCTCTGTTCTGGATGGCCACATTCTGGTTACGGAAAAAGCACTTTGTCAAGCTTCTTACCATCTGTCAAAGCAGATTTCAGTCACTTTTGAAGGTACCGATAACAGTAACCCTGCCAAAGGCTCCCCTGGCATGGTTAATAAATCTGGTGCTTGTGTCAGCTATAATCAAAGTGGCCTACACTGTAACCAGCCTGTGCTATCGCATAGCAGACTCTGTCTGTGTCTTCAAGGAGGTCAGGTCATGTAAACCTATGCTCCACCTCAGAAGCAGTCACTCTTTTTGAAAATACTTTGCCATTGCTGCGATAGGTTTGCTTGTCTTCATCTCAACCGACACTTCGATAAAAGGTTTTTGAGTCATTACAGTCGCATTGAAGTATGTCATTAGTTTTTGTTAGAAGTGGAGATGTATTTATCTATCAATTATTAGCATGTTTCGTAATATATTGTTGTCCTAATTGCGTAGTATTCCTCTTCCAAGACCAAAGCAACTCGTTACCTGTCTGTTTGTCTTATACAAGACTTTTCATTTTTGTTTTGTTTTTTCTTAAAGCCTTTCCTAGAGACATTGAGAAAGCTCTTGAGAAACATTCTAGACTTAAAATCTTGTTAGTTACAACATTGGCATAATCATCGACAGGATTACTAGTCCTATCGACCACCAGCGTCTCAACTCCATTCCATGTGGATGTCGTTTGCTCATTTCAGGAGTGCTGAACTTAATCCAGCTCTTTTATTTACTGTTTTCCCACATACGGCTGCATTAGATTTTGGATGGGGTTTCTTTGAAGAAATACTTTCACCAAAGCTCAGGACTATAAGAGCTAGATAAAATCTTCATTGGAAACAAACCTCAGCTTTTAAGTTGATGATATTCATAAATAAGACGTCACTTTTACTTTACCCGTTTTTATTTTAGATGCAAATAAAACCACTTTCCCCTCCGTGATGCTTTGCTCTCTGGTAACCTTCAGCATAATAATAATTCTTTGCATCTTTGCTTTACCACTTTGTTTTGGCAAGCAAACGTTTATAATACACGCATCCCATTCCAAATTCTGCATTATATTTTCACGTTTTTGAACGTGCGGTGTGTTTTAATATTGGAAGGAGGATTTGTCAATTTCATTGTATGCCTTGTTGGAGGTACCATGATACAAATGTAGGTTTTTTGAAACGTCTTCATCAGAATTTTCCTCTGACACAAAACGAAAATCCCATTTTCTCGTGAATAATGAAGATGGAAAGAGCGAGCTAATGGGTGGTGCACCCTTACTAAAAACTACATGTACTACTGCGGCATCGTATCGGCTGCATGTTCTCTTGTTCCCTTGCTGGTGAAATGAAGTTCATTTAATGAACAGCATGCAATCTTTTCGGAACATCATGTACAGACAAGTAAACTCTGCTCCAAAAGATGTGAGCTTGATGGGTTACAACTTGTAACCTACAAGTTTTTCATCGTGACATACAATGCAACCTGAATACGAAGGATAAAACAGTTTTTTTTATAAATAGGACACAGTAAGTTCTAAAAATTTCCTTTTCATTTTGCCAATCTTCAAATCAGATTAAGATAGTGAAGTAGTGCATCTCTAATCTGATGTGTCTCTTTTCATCAATTACAAGCCTTTGATATTAGCAACAAAAAATACTGCATCTCAATATGAAATCCTAATATTCTTCGTTCTGAAATTGAACTCAAAGAGATACAACGTTTTCCAAAAGATTATACTTTCTAGCCTTACATTGCAGTGAGCATGGTTTTTTACTTGTCATCATAGCAACCTTCTGCCACTTTTCCTTTCTATTTTTGGCTTGGTAGTAGTCACATTTGCAATAGTCATGCTTCAATTTGAGAGTGACAAGAACTACGGCTCCAAATCAATGCTACCTCATACCCTCGTTATTATTGCTCCTGCTTTTTTGTAAAATTCCAATACTGACATTAGCAGAGGAAATCAAATTGCTCTGACAGTACCCGACACAAAAAGTGAACAAAGGTTTCAAAACTATCAAACATTTCTTTATTTTACACAATCATATCAACCCTGTTTGCCAAAGTCGACATTGGTGCCGTCTACTTCGTCTTTTTTCTCCTTTTCTTTTCGTAATAATAAAAAGCAAACATCAAGAAGTACCAAAAAGAAGCATCAAAGTCATCAACTTAATGTATGTAATAGCAGCAGCCCTTCACTACCAGCAGCCAGAACAAAAAATGCTACATAAACTACGTTTTTCTCTGTTTTCTCCAATCTTTCTTGATTCTTGGTTCACGTTTCCTTCCTCCGCCTCTCCGTTTTCTTCCCAGCAAGAAGTCCAGAAACAGAAGAAGTATATTTGCACCACCACCAAAAAAGGAGCAAAAATTCAGGATAACAAAACTAGATTATGTTTGTACGCTTCTATTACATATTAGATCAAAGCAAACAGCCCACTTACTTCTCACTGACTGACTAACTTATTTAACTTGCTTGTGTTTGTGTTATTTTTTACTTTTACACATTTGCATTACATCTTCAGATCTTTTAGCCAACTAGTCAAGTAGCACACGTTCCCTTTTAACTTTTTTTGTTCAGTGAAAAAATTGCTTTCGACAATATCCGGCCCTGTCAAGTTGACTTGCTTTTGTTGGTGGTACGGTGGTGGCGGCAGTGGTGTTACTACTTAGCAGCGCAGAGACTTCTGGCTGCTGACTCTGCTGGTTCCACATCAAAATATCAGCGTGAGTTTTTCCCTAACAAAGTAACAAATGCAGAGAGGCTCACCTAAAAATGAGAGTCAGCATCACAAACACCGTACCAGCATCTGAGCAAATCTACAAAACGGTTATGCCTTTCCCTATTTTCCTTTTATTCCTGTTTTGACTGCTACTTTTGTGTGTCTCGTTTTGCCTCATGATACAAACTGAACCGGAAGAGAAAGTACACGATTGTGAGAGCAGCGCATGAAATCATTGTACAAGGGAGTTACAATTTTTTCCACCACCAACAGATATCAATATCTGTTTCAGGCAGTAGGACATTCTTTTTTCTGACTGAGCACTGAGCGTACTGACCCTCTCTTTTCTCTGAGAGCGTAGCGAGTGTCGACGGAACATCTCCTCAAACAACAACCATGTTCCACTCAGTCCGTTGTTGCAGCAGCTTGAGGATCCTCATTATCCTCATCCCATCACCATCAAGATGCTGGCGATGACTTTTCATCATTTTCTTGTTAAGCTGCTCATTTAGCACTATAGCCAGCTTTTGCGAACAAGAGCAATTTAAGTGGTGTCAGCAGTCAACCAACAACCACTTCAAGCACACATAATAAAAATAACAAAAGCAAATGACTGGTGACTTCTTGTCCAGACTCAAGCAAAAACATAGTAGACCACGACTACGCCCTGAAAATTGACCCAGACCCAAATGAAAAAATAATAGTTGTGATATTTGGTGATATACAAAATCCTAATGTTGTTTCTGTGTCTGTTCAATTATCCAATTATATACTGCTTTTGGGTTACCAATGCGTTACAAAAGAATCATAATGCATGCAGCGTCATCTTCACATAACGCGGCAGCCGCAACAAAAAATGCCCTCGGATTAGTGAGGAGGGATACCAGTGAAAGTAATCGTCAAAGTCAAAATCACAATACCAATTCTCCGTGGAGTCGCTCACTCTACAACTCATTTTTGCCACTTTTCGCAAGAAATCGAGCTTCTGAAGAAACAAACAATTTTAAAGTGTTTCTTCTCTTGGAGGCTTACCTCAGTTTGTGCTACTACCTGTTTCTCATACCCTTTCGAATTGGGAAAGATGCTGCAGGAGTATACAAAGTTGTTACAAATCCGGTCCAGCATGTAAGATTTTCAATAGTGTTTTCATTTCAAAATTTCATTTTTAGCATTTCTAGTGGAGTGAAGGCACGTTATAAAATTTACTACATTTTCAGGTACTCAGCACTGTACATTTAATCGTCATCACATCATTCTCACTACTTGATTTGCGTCATTATGACAAGGAATACAATCTTCGCGAGAGACCTGATCAAACTTTTCAGTACGCTACCATTTTCATCGTCCACTGGATCCCGGTCTGTTGGATGATCATTTTCTGGCTTCGTCGTGGCCGTTTTGAACATCTCCTAGACGTTTGCCAAACTCGATATACTCAATTTCCCGGAAGCAATAACGACGACCGAAACGGCTATTCCCCTGCTTATTATCGCATTTTAAAATGGGCTTGGATGCTGAAAGTGATGATTTGCATGATGGGTGTGAAAAATGTGTTTCTCATTTACAACGAGATTCGCAGTGAAGGTTCTCTTGCCGCATATTTGGACTCACAGGCTAAACGATTTCTGTATGATATTTGGTTGGAAAAAGAAACGAGTCTTTTGGAGAATCCACAAGTACTGTCAGCCATTGGATATGTGGCTTCGGTGGTGCGTTTTATTTTGGAGTTTGTGATTTACATGTTCGATCAGTGGTGTCTGACGGCCGCAGCAATGGCATTCGCAACCTGCCAACATTTCCTGGATGACTTTCGAAAACTTGCAAGTGACGAGTGGAACGATGGAGAAGCTCCTTCCGGAACAAGAATGGAACAACATTTAAAGCAAATATCAACAACTTATTTGGATATGATGGCCATTCTGGAAGGGATCAATACAATTTATGGTCCGTGTATCGTCATGTTTTTCATGTATTTGTATCCGCTCTTTATTTGGAGTGTTTTTGACTCGGTGCAGAACAACTCAATGATTGAGAACTTGATTCGGATTCATGATATGACAATGCTCTGTCTTGTGACGGGAATAGCGGCTGAAGCCAGTAGCAAGGTGAGGGTCGGGGCATTGTGAGACTTTCACACAGAGTCTCGTGTAAACGTGATCATTGGAGTTTTTGTACAGGATATTACATCAGTGTAATTGCTTATATGGTTAGGTGGAGGTTTTCAAGCAATGGCTTTTTGAAACGGCCATGTCCAATTTGCCCACTGGGGGTGGCAACGATGGAAGCCAAGATGCACTCTTGCGACTGACAACCATGCACAGAGAAGTGAGCTCAGAAGCTGTAGGGCTGAAGGGATACAAATTTTTCACAGTTACTTATCGCTTCGTTGCAACAGTAAGTTATAGGCAAGCCTGTAATGTCGGCTCGCTTCATACCCTTCGCATTTTTTGTATAATCGTTTGGAAATGTATTGTGCAATCTATTGGAAAACATGCTTTTGTTTTGACGATGTTTGTTATATATATTGTTACAAAATATTTTTGCAGATGATTGGAGTTGTAATGACATATGCGATCGTGATGTTTCAATTTGTAATGGGAGGAAAATCTCACGCTACTACCAGTAGCAGTGCAAGCGTTGGGTATACAGCAAATTCCTCCTTTAATAACAACTGCACGTGCTAATGAAATATGTGCTATTCGTGTCTTCGTATATTCAACTTTATAAAATGCAACAAAACTAACTACTCAAGTAAACATTAGGTACATACATGTAAAAAGATTATTTTGATTTTCAACCACGTGAGCATCCAGTTTGCAAAGGTAATTAACCAAATTATTCGGTGTATTATAATGTACCTAATGTAATTAATAAATATGTATATAAAGCAAACAAGAAACTTTCATGTATGATATATTAGGCGAAAATGAAATAATCGAATAAACAAGTGTACCTACTCGTTTCTTAATGCATGAGAGCATTGAAGCTGCTAAAAGCACATTATTTGCGTCATCATCATTCCTTTTTGCTGTTACGACCAAGGACAGGATATAATGCCTGTGCTTTATGCTCCACTCATTGACAAGCTAAAAAAAGTAGAGAATACGAAAGAGTTGAGATCAGGGTACAACAGCAACATGAATAACTCGGAAAGTTTGATAAAAATACCAGCGCTTTTTCTGGTAAAAGTTTTTTAATGCTTTGACATGGTACACTATATACAGCAATATTATGAGCCCTTCGACGAGTGAACATAAAATGCAAAAAAGAAGCTACTTTCACTTTTACAAAAACATAATGTCGTGATCATCAGAGAGCAAGGAGATCAAAGATATATTAAATCGAGATTATGATGAGAAAACTGGGATTTAAGATGCGACTAAGTTTGGCTAATTCTTCGCCTGCGTTGACGTGGACCTTGATAAATTCCATTATAGCATCACATTTTCATTTTATGTCACGAGAAATATGGGCAATTTTGATATGCAAGCACAAATGAGAACAGAACCGGATTCAGATTGTGCTTAAATACTCTCGTGGGGCATCCTGATACACATGTTTCTAGGTCGACGACAAGGTTTCAGAAAACATAGTCGTAAGCAGATATACATCATAACATTAAAAGCATCCAAACTCCAAAATAGGGATCTTTCTAGGGATTCGAATATCAATATTTCTACTATCGTGTATGGCTCTATTTGATCAGATATACCTACAATATATCTTCTTGTTTTCCGTAATAGATAATTAAAAGGCAAAATAATCCGTGAGCCACCAGTAAAAGGCAAATCATCATATCGGAAAATTTGGTTCATCATCACCTGAACGTGAAAAATGATTCGTAATCATTTTAAATGGAAGAAGCACGAACCACTAAATTCCATAAAACAAATGGTCCATATGAATCACAGCATTTTGCTTTATATTCCGACCAGAACAGTGTGAAGACGCACAATTTATGGACTTCATGGTACGAAGAATCGTTATAGGTTCAAAGAAAATGTGTAAACATAAGGATATATATTATCTGTCATAACTTTTCTCTCCAATGTCCAATATATCCGGATCTCATCTAAAAGGTACACACGTTTGCAACTTTTCTGTAGATTTGTAAATGTGTGCAAAGGGGAAAATGGAACTTTGTAGTCTTCAAAGCCAAACTTTTGCTTTTGGTAGAAGCTAAATTAAACTAAGATATTCTTTTTTTATCTTGATTTTCTCGTTTTTTTCTCCTACGAACAGAATAATATTTGCTTCACTTTTGTCAATAATATATTACCCATGCAACTTTGTGTGGAGATTTACTTGAGCCCTCGAAAAAATCAAAATGAATATGTCATAAAAAGTACTTTGTAGTATTCTTAGAAAGTTTTATGGCTTTGTTTTTCAAACCCAAACGTACTACAGAACAGACAGAACGTTTCAACAACACAGTTTTAATTATCACGTAAAAGTTTTGTAGCTATGGTTATAACAGCTTTTGTCAGCTTTCACCTGCTTTAATATTTAGAACGAAATGAAAAACAGGGAAGCTAAATGTCATATTTTTCGTACAACAGCCTTGAATCAGCAAAAAAAGGGAGAATAAACTTTTTGCTGTCGTTTATTGCGTCAATAGCAGCTACTATCAATTTCAATTATATTCGTTGCTTAGGGGCCACCCGGGTAACTCCTCTTTATATCCGTGTTTATTTAGTGTACCTACGATTGTGCTACTCTGAAATTTAATAAAACATTTTACTTGTAAGAGTTCCTAAAACGTAGTCATAGGTAATAAGTTTGTTGGTCGGTGCCCATTATATCTCCTCTGTGGCAACTTTCAGGACTTCCTTATTCTCAGAATATTTTTATTTCCGCTTCCCTACACACTGTATTACATTGTGCCGATTTTCCCTTGAGCCTCGTCAAAAGTACAAAATCCGGTTCCTATTCTATTGAAGGTTATTACTCTGTCAAAATAAACACACGAGGTTGGCCAACAACGGGACAAAAAAGGAACTAAGTTGCCACGCTATAAGTAACTTTCACTTTTTCCTTCGCATTACAGTTGCTATCAAGTCGTATTGTTGTGATAGCTGTCGTATAGCTAAAGGGCCTTAAATTGAGTATTATACCTACTTGTTACTGAAAATTGAACTTCAAAACCTGTCGTTTAGAAGAAGCGATTGGATACGCCACATGGTTCATCATGATCTAGTTTCCGTTTTATTGGATGATCACGACATGATTCTGTGATTTCGTTTTTCTATTTATGCCTGTTATATTTTTCCTTGCAATTGCTGCATTGGTTTCAGCGACAGACAGCTACACAGTATACAGGAAAAAGCTTTAAAATGACTCCTCACAAGACCAGGAGTAAACATTGGTGCACGTGAAATGGGGAAGTTGCAACTGTATTCGGTGGATGCTGTACCAAGTACCTATTTAGGTCGTAGTCGAAAATAAATAGGAATGAAAAGAAGATAGTATATTAAAAATATGAAACTTGCAACATGACTTTCATTTTCGTTTGTATGAAATGAAAACATGGCTTTAGTTGCTGCTTCGTCGTAATAAAATCGGCTGGTTAAAGCAAGAATAACAAGCAAATATCTCTGAAGAATAGATTTTTTGCGCTTGGAGAAAGCGATCAAGGGTATCCAACAGTTCCTTGTCCGCATATTATGAAGTTGTACATCATACACTGGCTGTTATGCACTGCCTTTAGGAATGAGCTCTAGTAACTTTCATAGCAACTGGGGTGTAAATGATAAATGGTATTATGCTACCCCCACAACAGTTTCCGCTCAATTTTCAATAAAATTCTGCTTTTATCACGCAGTAATCTATATTAATTGCGACGTTTTAATAGTTTGAATTGCCATTTTAGGTCATTACAGCCGATTTTAAAGCGAGAAAAATTTACATTTCGTATACATATTCATGCCATTTTATTTTGTTAGTGATTTTTTCAAGTCCGCATTGCCTTCTTGATCGACTCTACTACGTGCAGTGCTACTTGATGTCCCTCATGAAGACTTTCTTGCATTTGCTGCACGGAAATGCCTTGTGCCAGCATAAACTTGCCGAATGCAGCTCGAAGGTCGTCTGGAGTTTTTCCCAGCTTTTCGGCAAACTCCTTCAGTTTCTCTTCTAACGGATTGGAAGAAGCGGCAGCACGAGACACTCGATTATTCCAGGGACGGTGAAGATGGTAAATTTTACCTTTCAAGTCGTCACCGCAGCAAGTTGCGTTTCCTGGTGATTGCGCTGCTGATGGCGGTTGAGATATAGACACATCTGTGTACATTTTAAAAAAAGAGTGTTTCCATTGAAATAAAAAACGGTTTTTACATTCCAGGTACCCTTATAAATTTATTTTTTCCATGAACCTTGTGCCGCGGATGTTTCCAACGTGAGAAGGAAGAATGATACTGCTAAAACGAAAAACGTGTTTGCTACTTTCATTTTCGAAAGGAAAGATTACGACCGGAGGGAAACAGTAAATAACGTTTTGACGTAGCCAGTTTTGTTCAGAGTTAAGCCGATATAGAAAATCCGCTCTATGTGACGTCCCAAAAGCAGCTTATTTATACTCGTTTGATACTTACATTTTTTCCCTTAGGGTCCATTTATAATTTAAAAATTTCGATTTAAGCTTCAAATTCCAAAAATGCTAACGAACAAAAATAATCTGCGGATATCCGAAAAATGTCCTTTATTTACTAATTATACATGATGCCTTATTATACAAAATATCACCAATTACATAATTACACAGATGTACGCGTGGGTACCACTTAGTCCTTCGTATTGCCAATTTCCATTTTGAAGTACCTAAATATTATATTATAGCAATTGTGTAAGTTATTATAGCAGTCTGGTAAAAATAAATTGTGTGATTTCATGTCGCATTTCGAGAAGGTTCGACAAAATAGGTATTTTGTAAGTATGTTGAATGTTGCTTGTTTTTTAGAAAGTTTAAAAACTGATCTGCATTGAAGCGCGGGATATTTATGGAGCCGGAACCCAACTTGTCGACATAAAGCCAAATTACATTCAGCGACCTACAAAAGCATTGTCTTGCAACGAGAGAAATACTACAACAAAAAATTCTGCAATCTTTGATTCAATGTTTTCTAGAAAAATTTGCTTTATCTCAACTCAATTTCGTATATCTATGGCCAGTTTCACGTTCTGCAGAACGAGTGTGGAGTGTGTTTGTCCACATGTACTGCATGAGCTCCGAATTGTCTTCCAGCAATCTTTACACGCTGGAATTCTGTTCATGATGAGTACGATACATATCAAGGCACACTTATGAAGTCAATGCCTCTCACAAAGCAAAGGTGACTCTTTCATCAGTATTTGCAATATATATACGTTACAAGCCAAACCTGTTTGCTGCCCAATACATGACAATCATTGATAACGATAAGTTCAAGTTTTGCGTACTAATGCTAATTGGATATTCCATTGATCGACACATGTCAGCTTATAGTAAGAAATGTTTATCAAGGTTTATCTAAACTGTAACCACAACAACACAACAGGTTAGATCACAATACTAATAATACATAATATGCAAATTATCTTAAAAAGATTAAAAACCTGCGTGTGGTCTCCATAACAAGATCATACCTAGGTATGATACTCTTATTGCTTCAGAGTAATTTCACAGGTGAGGTTGTCAATTTAATTACCGGAAAGCATCAATTTTACTAATTTTCAAAAAGTGTACACACGCAATTATTGCAACCAAAGTCAGTAATTTTGACAAATTATCAGCATGACAGAATTAACTTGCCGACCCCTTCGATGGGGCATAATTAGTGCGGGTAAAATAAGTCACGACTTCCTCGTCGCTATGGGCACGCTGAATCCCCAGGAGCATACAGCCATTGCCATTGCAGCTCGACGACTGGCCGATGCAGAAGCATTTGCTAAAGAGCACGGCATTCCAAAAGCGTACGATTCTTATGACAAAGTTTTTAATGATCCAGAAGTCGGTAGGTGTCCTACTCTCACCGGGACTTGTTATGTTCCATTTTCCATTGCATATCATTTCTGGCTGTCAAAAATAAAATTGCATTCTTTTATTCCTATTACGGTTCCAGATGTAGTTTATATTGGAGCGATTCATCCGACCCATTTACTATTAGGAAAAGCCGCACTGGATGCAGGGAAAGCTGTTTTATGCGAAAAGCCTCTTTGCGTAAACCTCCGAGAAACAAAAGAGCTGCTGGCACATGCCAAGGCAGCAAAGTCATTTTTCATGGAGGCATTATGGGTCCGCTTTTTCCCAGCTTACCAGAAGTTACGCGAGCTTTTGCATGCAAATACGATAGGAGAAATAACAAACGTCTTTGTATCTTTTGGAGTACCCCTTGGGAATGTAGAGAGATGTAAGCTGCGTGACTTGGCTGGAGGGACTACAATTGACATTGGCTTTTACTGTGTGCAACTGGCCCTCCTTGTGTACGGTCACGCTTCTCCCGTGGAAATTCTTAGTACTGGCAACTTGAATGCATCTGGAGCAGATGAAATGGCAAGTACTACGATTAAGTTTTCCAATGGTGGATTGGCCACATTTGTCACCAGCTACAAGTCAATGATGCCTAATGAAGCTTTTATTATTGGAACCACCGGGACTATAAAGGTGCTCATTTCTAATGAATCGTATGCAGAAAAATAGCACAAAATGTCTCACTAAAGGATAGTGTATGAAAGCACATTTTATTGTTTTATGAACCTCCATGAAAACTTTATTTACCTCTAGATGCATTTTCCATTCTGGGCAGCCACAAAGCTAGAGTTATGCTCAACTGGAGAAGTTTTTGAATACCCGCTCCCAGTTGGAGCAAAACCCATTAATTTCTGGAACACAACTGGACTGTCGTACCAGTGCAAGGAAGTTCGAAACTGTCTGATACAAGGTAAGATTATTCATGGAAATAAAACTTTGAAAGCGAAAAATTGGTTTCTTTTTACTATCTGCATTGTTTTTCTTTAATCAGGAAAAGTGGAAAGTGACGTGGTAAGCCATAATGAAACACTAAGAATTGCGGAAATTCTGGAAACCATCCGGAAACAAATTGGAGTAAAATACCCTCAAGATCAGTAACCTCAAAGTACAAATTGTTTCTCATTTACTAATACCCAATTGTAATGGTAATGTGCTGCAATAAAATTGAACCCAAAGAATTTTTACCCCGTCTTCTCGAACTTTCTTTTGCATTAAACCATTAACACTTTTGTAAATGCAACACACCATAATGACAGGTAAAATTGCTGCGATAACTATAAACAATGTGGCATATGTGCATGTATAAGACTTAAAGTGCTTAAAACACCGTTGGAGTTGTGGTTGTGGTAAAAAGCGGGAAGGAATCTGGGAAGTCTTGCATAATGCGTTTCTTTCAACAGGATCGTTGTTGCCTTGGTTGGCAAGCAACTCAAAACTCACAACAGTGTTGCTAGAATGATTATTGCACACTCTGCTGCTTTCCCGGTCATACGCTTTTAGGATTCACGAAATGTAAACCAGGAGAGGGGTTGCATTGTACTTGTCCTGGAACAACAAAATGAAACTAATATGTTAAATGCATTGTCAAGATCTTTTGTATGCTTGCTGTATTTAGTATTTTTGGACTGTCTCTTCATTCGTAGAGCCCTATATGACATGCTGTCAAGCATTGAATGTGTGCTTTTGTACTAATAACATTTTCCATCTTGAAAACATTATTTCCCATGGTGCCGTTATAACAAATAAGTTTACTTAAAAAATAAGTTCATTAGACTACAGCACGCTTTTCTTGGAAGATAATTTGAAAAGTTGCATTTGTGAACTGCTTTTTAAATTGCCATCTCTCGCATACACAAAATTTGTTCAACTTCATTCATTTCCCCTCAGATTCCAAAAATCTGAAAAAGGCGTATACGAGCAATAATACAAGAGAAGAGAACTGAATTACATTTTGTATACTGTTTATTGTTGTAACTATTTTTATTCTAAAGATTTAGTCTGAGCTATCTTTTATGTATTCTAAAGCATTTGTAAAACTCGTACATATGCCTAATTAAACTCTTTTGTACAACGTACAAACCAAATATCGCAAAGCCAAAGGACAAAGGATGGCGGATTTTGATGATGACGACTTTGATATTGATGAGCTTTTAGACGTAAGTATAATGCGACTTAATACATGCATACTCACTAAACCCTTTTCAGAGGCAATGGACTGTAAAATTACTGCTTAGCATGAAATCTATATAAATATGATTTCTATATATTGTATCTAAAAATAGGAAATGGACGCTGCCGGAACAAAGCCAAAGGGAAAAGCTGCTGCGTCAGAAGCAACCGAGTCTTCAACCGATAAGGTAGTTAAGAAACAAGATCTTAGTTTCGATTTTGCAAAATCATAGGGATAGGGAAAATTATTGCTATAAACACAATGAGACAACTATAACGTTTACAAATACTCACGATTATGCATATTATTCTTAAAAGCTTTTATTGTTATAAATGCTGGTAGCATTGAGCAGTGCTTAAATAAAGAATGTCTGGTTATCCCTATTCTGTATCATCTCATTCATTACAGAAGGGATCAAAGAAAGCAGTTCATTTTTCTGATGATAATCCTGCTCCTGGTGGTTCCGTTGACGCAGACAACACCGATGATTTCATTTCAAAATTGTCCCGTTCTCAGGGGCCTCCTCCCTCACGACGAAGTATGATTCAGCCGGAAACTTCATCAGTTTCAAATACCACTAATACCAAACCTCCCATTCCCCCGTCATCCGCTTCCAGAAGTAGAACAAGTAATGCTTCAGGTTCAGGTACGAAAGATGACTGGCTAGGAATTCAGGATGGAAAAAGATCCCGTTCTCCATCAAGCTCACCTCCACCCACACAACGAAGCAGTAGATCCCAGTTTTCCGGTCCTCAACAAAAAGGATCAGCCGTTGCAAACCTACCCAAACCCACAGGGAACTCTTCGGATGAAGATGAGCAAGCTATATTTAAAGATTTGGCCGGTATTCTGCCTCAAACTGGCAGAAGATCTGCCTCAAAACCAACGACACTCCAGCAAAATAACCCAACTTCACAGCAGCGGCCAGCAAGTGGAAGTAATCCTGCACAACAGCAGCGAAGTCGCTTTGGGGCTAGCTATGATTCTACACCTCCCATGTCTTTGGGAACCAGTGGTTCTCAAGATACCCCTAAAATTCCGTCAAAGTCTATATTTTCCGGTTCAGTTTTGGACCAGTTGGGAAAAAGCCCGTCAAGTTCACCGAGAGGTTCATTGGATATTGGTAGACCTGTAATGCCTGTGCTAAGTAAAAATGCTCCTTTGCCTTCCGTCGAAGCTTTATTTGGTGCGGGACCAACAGTGCCAGTTATGCCTTCATCACAACTGGAAGCATCGTCTACCTTCCCTTCAAAACTGCCAAATGCAGATGCATTCTCATCATTTTCCTTGGCAGCACCTTCACAAGTACAAGAGCCACCACCACCACAAACAGGAACGACAACAAAGAAGAAAGTGATCAAGAAGGAGATCAGTGCTATGTCCTCTACCTCTTCCACTCTCCAACTTCCTACTCATCTCATAAATGAGGATGAGCTAAAAGCAATGAGTGCATCCCTGAAAACCTTGTATGCAAACCAATTAGAACAAATGCAGAATAGCTATAAGGATCAATTGAGCTTTCTCTCTGAAGCAAACAAAAGGAAAGAAGAGCTTCACAGGGAAGAAATGAATGCAGTGCAGCGAGAATACGAAGAAAGGCTAGAACGATTACGAGGTGAAATACGACAATTAGAGAGCAAGCAGACGCTAAAAGCGCAATTGCCACAGGAAGAAATGGCTACAATAACAGCATTATCCGAGCAATTAAACAGCAGCATTGTCACATTACAAGAAATAGTCAATAAATCACGGGAAAGTACAAATGGAGAAAACAACACTGCCGCGATGCAAGATATTCTCAGATCTGTTTTGAGAGAACATTACGAAAAGAACCTAAACAAACTCGAGGGAATGGAGGATAAAGTTTGCGGAGTGGTGAAAGCGGTAGACGAGTCAGTAGCAAGAAGATTTTCTCTTATGAATGATGCGTGGAGAAATTTGACTGGACAAGTAAAACAGAACACGATTGATGTTATGGAGGCAGCAAAAACTTCTAATGGGGGTATAGAGGCAAAAGAACTTGCTAAATTCGAAGAAAAAATGGCAATCAAGCTAGACACTCTATTAGGATCAGTACAAAAATTGGATGAGGCGGTGGGTAGTAAAGGAAACTCAAGTGCAAAGTTAATTGCCAAAATGGAAGGTATAATTATTGTAGTTTTAATAAAAAGAAATAGGCCAAAGAATTCTTGTTATAATTAGAGATTTTGATTCACTTTAGAAACGGAAAAGTCATTTCTAACGGAGCTCTTGAAAATTCAGAGGCTTCACAAGCGAGCAAAAGAGGCCGAAGGGTTCTCTATGGAACCTTTGGTAAAGATCTTGGAATCTGACAGGGAGGAAGATCAAAGAAAGCGAGAAAAGTTAAGCGTGCAAATCAAAGAGATGCGACGAGACCTGAAGCGCATTCTGATTGAAAGTGAAAGCAAGCAAGAGACAAATCAAAAGTACAATTACGTCACCGAATCCGAACTCAAAACCATTTCCCAGTCCATTCGAGATCTCAACTCGCAGCTAAAGTTCAATCTAGTGTCTGGTCCCAGTCATTCTGATAACTTGGCCAATCAATTTAACACAAGTATGCAGCAGACGCAAGCGGAAATGGAAATGAAAATGTTGCGAGATGAGCGCCAAGCCATGTCCGAGTCCATGGCCCAGATAAATGTTGAAAAGAGGAAGCTATCGGAAGAGAAAATTCATTTGGAAAAGCAAAAGTTGGATTTGGAGAAGGAGCGAGATCGGGTGCGAAATCTGGAAATCCAGTTGAAAACAAAGTTGGAGGAAACTGAGGAGATCCAAAAGAAGACGGAATATGTCCGCCGAGAAGAAATCCAACTGACCACAGAAGCACAAGCTAAGTTGAAGCAACTGGACAAAGAAAAGTTTTTCCTGAAAGGGAAGCTAATGGAAGCGGAACAAAGGTTTTTGCAATGCGAGCAAAAGTTGAGACATGACAAAATGGAGTTGGACCGGGAACGAGACTTTTTAGAAAAGCTAAGAGATCAGCTCCTTTGTCCAGGATGCATGAAACCTAACGAAGCTGCCGCCGGGGTAGTAATACACCCCCCACCTCCTCCATACATTACGCTTGACAGCAGTGGCACCACTTTCCTTAACAATAGATCACCCATTTCCAATTTTGCAAATGACTATTTTGACAGTAAAACCGCTGCTGATGGTGATGAGTTGTATGACGCATTTACGCGAAAGTATTTTTGAACGTTAGTGTATAGTGTGATATCACAATAAAAATTAGTGGTGTTAAATAAAAATAAAATATGTTGTTTTCTCTTTACTGGATATACTCTGTTTAGAGATTTAAAAGTATGCATCAAGAAATTATGGTATTGCTATAATGCATGTAATCACGTGTGTGTGGTTTATTAAGACTTTTTCTGAAAGTTATGTGTGCTTTCTTCTATTTCCCGGAGCTCCCAGAGTGTTGGTGTATTTTTATTGATATTACGGATACTGTTTACTTTTATGTATGAACTTGATGACCACATCTTACGTACATTTTTTCCGCAAAGTCCAGTTTCGTTCTCTTTACCCAATAACGTATTTTTGCTCCGTTATGGCCCAGCGCTTAAGAGAAACTTTTGTTGGGCAACATTGTATGTATTTTATTCGTACTTTTTTTTGAAGTTTTGACAGCTGCATGTGAGCTTTTCTTAACAACTTTCTCTCGGACTACATCGCACAGTAGAATTCCAAGTGAATACGTTCATCAAGTCCAGTCCCTTTCCAATAACTTTAGTGGTGGCCTTATTTTTTGCCTTTCATGACTGCTTGTTCTAAAACTGCATCTTCTAGAAATTTTGTTACAATGAAACGTGGGAAGGAAAAATGATTTTAAAGTGTGGTGTTTCTGTTTGTATACATCGTCATGTCTCCAGTTGTGCGTGTTCTTTGGTCATGCATGTGCTGCTCTTGCCTTTTCACGTTCACATTTTTCCTCATCCTTTCTCCAGCTAGCTACTGTAAGCATACAAGTCTGATATTGCTTTGGGGCAAATTGCTATTGACATTGTACCGAATTTTCAGCGAAGCTCACCAGAAAATTGTCAATTTGTTTAACGAGGGGGGCGGATTTCGACCTTTTCCTTCCGAAAGTTTCATATCTTGATAATCTTGAACAATCTTTATATGGTTTCAATTCAACAGTCAGTAAATTTGGTATAACAAAATGTATATGTATGTACATAGTTGGATAAAGCCAACTGATCTGTGATAATGCTGTGCGTGCATAATAGAACAGTTACATTTCTGTAAGAAAGTTCTTTTTCACATGACAATACATCACCTTGTTACTTAGGCTACAAGAAAAAGGAGGTTGTAGCAGACACATTTCTTGCACTGTGTATTCAACAGTGTGACTGCTGACTCAAAAATTCAGCCGGATGTACGCAGATTTGAATGCGGGAGTAGCGAAAGATAGAAAAGGGAAAATGCCAAAAAACAGACCCACAATCCGTCTTCTCTATCTCTCAGTCTGAATTCAACATAATGTTTTCTACGTTAAAAGGCTACCTGAAGGCTTCTAGCTCCAAACCGTTTATGCACTAAAGTAGTAGAAAAACTTTCTACTAGCTCTAGGAATTCCTGCTTTAATAATATCAATGACATCCCGCGGGATTGTAGAGGGATAATACGGATAATATGATAGACAATCTGCTTTTGCTGCATACGGTTTAGCTGGGTAAACATTTCTGCAATTGTTGCTTGTTGAGCTAAACTAATATACTTTTCTCATGAACACTGTTTCCACGTAAACCTTGATGTCTTTTTTTGTATATGCATTGCATATTCTGCAACATCAACCTGGCACTTTGGATCAATATATCGAGTACGTGTTACGGTTTTATCCCGCATCCTTATTGGTAAAAACTTATGATGTGAAATATGATAAGGCCAAAACTTAAATTAAACCCATTTTAAAGGGCTTCCATTTCGATGACGCAAGAACAAGATATCTCGACATGAATGAATTGAAATTAATTTCCTCAAGGCGCAAAACAAATCTGAAGTCTTCGACTTTGCTGACGCAAAAGCATTTTTTCCCTTTAATACAGTTAAGAAAAATGCAAAAGTTTTATTTCTTCGATTACATTATTTTACTACACGATGAGGTAAATAGTGTTTGAGTTGTTTTTAGAAACCATGAAATTTGTTATTTTAGTTACATCGCCTTCTTCACTTCATCAATTAACTTTTGAACGGCTTCCCAAATCTCATTAAGAATTTTCTGAATACTTTCCATCGAAATACCTCTCTCCTCGAAAAACTTTTTCATGCTCGCGTTCAACTGGTCCGGAAGCTTGGCAACCTTTTCTGAAAACTCCTTGAATCCTTTCTCCATATCCTCTTTCACTGATCTCATGACGCGTTCATTTGAAGCCCTCACAACATCCCGTTTGTACACTGTCAGCAACTTGGAAAGTGTATTCTCATGTGGCAGTTCCAATATAGAATTCCCTATGAAATTGTATTAAAAAGCTCAAAGTTCACACTGAAACCTAACAAATTATGTTACCAATGCAATGTCATCATTCATCATGGGAAAATATTCTTAAAAACAAAGTTCCACAAGTACCTTCCGTTTGTAATGCTGAATTCTCAACTACTATACAGGCCAAGACGACCACGAGCAACGATACTCTCACGACTTGCATGTTTGCAAATGAATCTATGGTTGACCCAAGATCTGTAACCACGGGAGATATAAGAAGAAAATAGAGAAGATTGGAAGTAGTGGAGAAATTACAAGTACAAACGGAAATTTCAGAGTTCAACTTGCCGAACTTTTGCTCAAACACTGTTAGCTGTCTTCCATAGAACAACATTCATGGAATCCTGCCGAAAAACTAACAAACTTTCAATTATCTATTAATACATTGTTGAATGACGTTTTGGAAAGAAACTGTTGGATATTATTAGTTGGAACAGGAAACGCGTGTCATATATGATACACGTTCACGCAAAAAGTTCATATTAATGATTTCATATGCATTTATCATATAAGGTGCTTATATTCAATCCTAAACAATAATATGTTGTACATCTTCATAATTCCATATTTTACTTTTGCATAAAAATCTCACAAAACGGAAATGGTATATGGTTTAATCTGAACCAATTATATATGCTTTAAAAATCATTTTGACAGTTGGTTGAATGTCAATGTCAAGGATATGATTTGATTTTTCATTTTAAACCAGGGAAACAATAGTTAGGCATTTCTACAATGAATGGTAGGTACCTATGGATGAAAAAGAACACCTACGCAAATTCCAAATTTATAAAGTAAAGCAAACCCATAATAATGATTCTCTGAAAGTAGATATAATCGTACATGATGAAAACTACAGAGTAAACAATCGGAGCATCTGTAATAGTACACGAGGAAACCCATATTTACAATAATTGCAGCGCTCCTGTAAAGATTCCATCATTCGATCAGCAACGAGGCGTAATTGCATGAAACTATTATTATCGTGCATTACCTGCTATTTATGTCTTTTTTTATCATAAGTCATCTATCAAATTGAATACCCACGTATTGAGCACTGCTCTTAGTGCTCTTTGTCCGTCTTCACTATTGGCTATGCTGATTCGCTTCTCTGTGACAACCATCTAATATACTGTATACATACATATACTGGAAAAATATGAATGTCATATATAATGAACGTGCTTGGCATTTTTGAATTTCAAACTTACCATACTATCGAATGCTGAATTGTCATGTAATTTTATAATTGGTACATACTATCTTACGTCAAGTTCCACGAAATAAAGTGCCTATTTTTCTTAGGCACCGTTGCAAAACAAGCAATTCGCATCACAACGTCTAAGAACCTAAGTTTTCAAACAGATAATATAGATATGGTGGTTTCGAATATCAAAACTGACTAAATTTCCCCCAATATTAGCTGGATTGTGGATTAAGTTTGCTCAATTAAAACCATGGCCATGCAAATAATTAAGAAAAATCAATGAATTTAATGTCATAGGAGGTCTTTTGATGGTTACAGTCTAGTAAAAATTTATTGCATTGTTTTGCAAAAGTGCTGCCACAGTTTTGCTCATTCAGTTGCTTTTTAAAGTGTGCATTGTGATAATCGCCATTTTCAAATAATATCATAGAGTACAAATTATTAAAAATCTTATCGGATTTTCCAATGACGTAGGGATGCTAATGATTTTCAAAATATTTTACATATTATATCCAGGTATACAGAAAATCAGAAATTATAGATATTATTAAATACCACCTAACACATCATTATAACCTTATAGCTGGATTATTCTTAAAGTTGGTAAACCTGAAAATGAAACAAGATAAGAAAAAGTATCAAAGGTAAATTCATCGTAGAGTCAAGCAGAGTATTAAATTACTTTATGAAAATAATTGAAATTTAAGTGTGACAAAACCTCTCTTGTATTTACTTTATTTTAAAATTGATAAGAATTTGGGTTTTGGTTGCAGAGGTCTAGAGCATTTTGGCTATGTAATGCTGGCCAGCAAACACTATCTAATCACAGCATATATAATCAATTATTGCCTAAAACTAATAGTCTTTTTACGATGATAATTGCATAGGACAGAATAATTTTGGTTCAAACGTTGGATTTTCCTTGTCCATTCTCAAAAGTTCAAGACAAATAGAAAGTAGCCTTTTTACTTTATTCTCAAGTTCATTTTCAGTTGAACGGTTTGCCTGAACGTTTGTTTTATTTTTAAAAAATCCGGTACAAAGGCTACGTAGGTAACCATGCTCCCAGATCTTCAGAAGTACGCGTTTCGTATTCACCAAAACTCATTTCTTACCTTATACCCTTTTATTGTAGGCTGGGATGAAAACTTTTTGTTCGTAGTCTCTGCCCATGGTTTTGGAATTTGGATGTATTGGTCATTTGGCTTCATTTTTGTTACTTTATTCGGAATAGCATCTCTCATAGTCCCAATATACATTTATATTAATCCTGGCATTCACCTTGACACAGTTCAAGCAATTGTCTTAGCGTGTACCGGAATTGCCATACTCGTATATAGTTTTATAGGATTCATAACAATTAAAAATCTAAACGTTCTTCTTCAAACTTTGAATGAAGCTATAAAAGTCTGTAGAAACCTGACAACAGGTAAGTAAAATGAAATATAATAGTATTATGATTAAATAAATATGATCTTATATAAGTTTCGATTTCATTAATATACAAAAATGTGCCTTTATTCCTATAACCTCAGCATATCCCAACAATGGTCCTTCATTAGGAGTCCTGTATGAAAACCTGCAACGACTACCTGATTGGTTCGGTGCAGTGCTCGTGGTAACAGTTGTATGTGGAGCGACTTCACCAATTGCTTCTGTGCTTATTGCCTTGTATACGAACTATGACGTAACCTACGTGATTTTGGAGTGGATGTTTGCTGATCCAATTCACCATGGATTTACGCAAATATTTGTCGCATTCGCATTGCGAATATTGGTTGCATTTTACGTTACAACGGAAATAGCCAGAACTGCAACTGCGTTCGCATGCTTTGCAATCTGCGCAATCAATTATTGTGCCACCATAATCTTTATACTCATGAAGAAAGTGATTAATTTCAAACTGTTTCTGCGCACGTACACCCACTTACGAATCCTTTTCTATACGGCCAAGAGCTGGATTTCCCTGGTAATTTGCTTGAGTCTGGCAACCCTTTTCAGCATCACTGTAGGGACAAGTTGGTGTACTGTGAAAGGTCCGTCGAAATTTGAGTGGCCTTTCTTTTGTGCAAATCTAATTGCCACTTTGGCCTTACTCGTTGGCCAATATGGAATACTTCCTCAAGCAGTGAAAGCAACCGAAATGTGCGTTAACGTTGTTAAGCACCATTACACGCAAGTAGAAAAGAACCACGCAGCATGGAAAACTAGATACATGACAATATGTTTAAAGCAGGCTAAAGCTTGTGCGCCCATTATAATTAAATGTGGTATTTTCGTTGATATTAGAACAGGATTTGTGGGCGAGTACTTTTGCATGCTGCTGTTACGCATATTCGATGCTATTTTAATCGTTAACTTTTAATGCTATAATATATTAAAATAAATAAATATCGATATAATTAAACCTTACGGTGGCGGTGTGTACTTTTCTGTTATAATTTTATTAATTGCACCAACTTAGCATATATAAATACATTTAGTAGCAAAAAGCAACTGGGTGGGCAACTTGAGAGTCCAGACTATATCCACTCGGGGCTCTCACGTCGCCTGGTAATGGTAATTTGGAAATCATGATCGGGAAAATTAATGAAGCCAGCATCACAAATAGGGCTCGGACATAGGAAACACTCATCAATTTCCACCTTATGTAAAGTCTGATTGTGTCTATCGATAAACTTGGTGAGCGCACGAAATTCTTGCTCCCGAATCAGCATTTTGTGGAACTTGATATGATGTACTTTGGGAAACTTCCATTGGGTAAGGATTAACTTGAGGTAGTGATGACAACCCTCCATTTCTGAAAGATGCAAATGCGTTGTGTGAGGAGCAACGACATTTTTTGGGGTATTTGAATCTGACATGGTACAGTAGTTGGGCCTGCCGGATATTTTCAGTGTATGATTATAAGTTTCAAAATGAATGTTTGATTGTTTCTGTTGCTTATTATTGTTCTCGTTTACGACTTTGATATGAAGTCGGTTTTTATCAGAGTGTGATCGGAGAAGTTGCTCAACGGATTTCCAAGTGTAACCGTCTCCTGCTTCGAAGGTCGGGTATAACGGAATAGGAATGTTGATGTGTGCATTTCGATAAAATTTGTCGTCTGGGGGTCGTGATGGGGACAAATCCGTTGCTTGACCACGAACAATGTAAAGACAGAGAAGGACTAAGCAAGCAAGAGCTGTACAGGTTGACAATGCATTAAGTCTTGAAGTTGTTACTTGTTGCCTAGGTGCCCAACAAGATCAGTAAGGATGGATGTTACATAATCTAACATAGATGAGTAGCTTTATATAACAAAATTAATAAATACCCTTGGCCGTTGCCACGCGATATCAAACGAAATTTCCTTGTCAAGATGTCCATTCTTTCCCACCAAGATGTATTGGTTGAGTTTACTGGTAACACATTCGAGGTGTACTTTTTGCAAGTATTTGTGGAACTTTCATCTTGTATATTTTCTTGATTGTTGCTACCTGCCTCAGGATCCAATCTATTTAAAATAAATAACCTATGTATTTCTTTAAATGTTCGTGCTTGCGTTTTGAACATAGACGTATAACTATTAAGGATATCCATAGACACATTCAGCCATTAGTAAATGGAGAATTCAAAAGTACTTACAAATCGGTCATGACATTATTGGCTGCTTGGTTGTCTAGGATCGAGTTGTTCAAACTTTCCGGTGAAAGATTTACACAGGTTTCATTTGGTACTACAGACTTTTCATCTTCGACCATCTTCACTTTTCCACTCTTTTGTAAATATGTTGGATTATCTAGTAATGCTAGCCGTTAGGATTTCTCAGTGGGTATATTACTGTCTTATAATCCAAATTTAGCCACATTAGCAAAACGAAGCAAAATCAAATCACCCTATTTTTTATTTCTTATAGAAGAAAGTAAAGAAAGCAAGCAGGATTTTGACTGATTTTACATGTAATCAAGTCAATAGTCAATCATCAAGTGGAACAAAAATCATTTCTTTGATGACATGAATTTGTTTACAAACAAGCGATTCTTTACTTTAAACACTTAACGTTTGATTTGATAACGTAGCGTTTGATAAAGTATTCGTTTTTTTCGTTTTATAAATGATTTACCTACAATAAATATAAATAATATATTTGCAATTCCGTTATCAGTGAGTAACCGAACTTATATTGCATACTTATGTGTATATGTCTTTGTTTAAATTGAAACTGATTATAATGTCACACATGAGTTTGTTTAACTAACCTATTTTTAGAGCACAACGGTCTAATCAAATTTGGTTGATAAGGTTGGATAATACTACATGTAAAAATTTAACATAAAATCCATTTTACAATTTAACAGATAATATACAGAATGATAACGTGGCATATCCCTCCCGGATACGATCAGAGTGAAAGCTTAACATGCAGCAGGCATTTATTTTCAGCCATCAACGTATCTTTAAAAACTTGTATTTGTCCACTTTGTGCATGATGATCATGCCATGATCCTTGTGAAACTAAATATTTGTATTGAAGTATCTTAAGTGAATATTTAAAAGCCAGGTAATCTAGAGTTTACTCCTGATTTCTGAGATTTTAGACTTGTTTGCAACTTTATATGTTTCGTTTTTCTGCAGATCAAGCGTTTTGTAAAGACTAAATAGATATCAGCAAATGCAAACCAAGCAATCTTTGATTTACTCATAATTCTGATATTCCATTTGACACAAAACATGAAATAAACGTAGTTCTAATCTGTAGCTTAAATTTCCGGTTCATTTTCAATCGTTTTATGTTTTTATCAAGTTGAGTCAGTATTACCATTTACCATCGTGTATTACTGAAATTGGTTTGTATTTTGTATGACTCCTTGTTTATTTAATTACAGTTTTACATTTTGATAAATCTATGACTCAGTTCGTTGGCCTTTTACTAGGTTAACTGCATTCAAAAATGTTTAATTATGATTACGCCCTACATACGAAGTATTTATGCTTTTCATGACCAATCTTTGTTAAGTAAAACTTAATTTTTAGAATAAAATATGAACATACACTTACGTTGCTGCTATTGTTCATAATTTAAGTTTAAGATATAATGCTGCGCGGCATTAGTATAAAATGTATGTTCATTATATTCTAGGAACAAGTAAAACAATTGGTAGACGATTATTAGACAAATATTGTTCGTATTCATGTCACATAATAATATGACTTGTCGATATTGCTCAATGGAAATTCATTCGAAAAATTCCAAAGTATGAAGAAATGCATTTTGCCAAATTATCAGTTTGTTGTACCATCGCTATATTTTTAAGTACTGTCGCTGACAAACCCATGAACAAAATTCGGGTTTGTGGTGGTGCCTTAAATCAATCTTATGAGGTGTATGACACATCCTGTCACCGTGGTCTATGGATGCCAGAACCCGTCCCTGCGGCATGCATTTGTGTTACTGGAACGTAAATCAATTAAAAACGGGCAATGCCGAAACAAATACTCACACACCTCGAATAAATCCAAACAACTGAATTAGTTGTTTATCAAAAACTAAATGCTCTGTGTACTATATTTTTTTGCAGATGGCTTCTCATGGAAGACTACTGCGACTCCAGCTTCTACATTCTTTCCGGCCCTTCGTCTAAAGAGAGCTCTGGAGCTGGTACGCAATATTCATGCTTCGAGTTTTCCAAGCAGGTAATTAAAAACCCACTTGGCCAATCTTAAATTTAAAAACTTGTTACTAGCCAACCAAAAATTTACCCTACCCAAAGCCAATCGCATGTTGTGCTTTCACTTTCAGTTTCGTCGTTTCATTTCCCTAACCAGTGAAACAAAAATGTACTACCAATATATCATGCAAAACAATGGCCGATTTATTGAGTCAGTGGACAGACACGATCTCTCGTACACTCCCAGTGGTGAAACGCCAGTAGTGGTAGTACGTCTAAATGCCAACAGCGAAATGTATATGACACACAAGGCCGGCGTACATTCTGATATCTGGCAAAAATGCTTGGGTCTTAGGAATCCCAGGACTTTCAATCACATTATCAAATCAGAGGAATCTGTCAGCAGCTTAAAGTCTACTACAGAGGAAGAAACTTGTGAAGACCTGAAAGACCCGGATTTTCCATGGACCATGAGTAATAATACGGAATGGATTATTAACCAGTTAGGGAATTACGCATGGGGAGTTGATGAAGGTGTTCTTCCTGTTAGTAATTGCTCATGCCCTCCACCACCTCAGATGTCAAGTCTTGTAGTTACACCCAGTACCAATCAAGGTGTTGAACCCCAAAGCTCGTTACATAACACTGACCCAGACTACGATTCCGCCCCGGGTGACGCATTTTCTCTTTACCCGAAAAAGAAGGATCCACTGGTACATGCAGAACATCTCAAAGACAATGCGCGAACAACGGCATCAATCCTGTCAAAACTGAAGGATTTCCTCTTTACAGGAGTACAGCCACCTCCGTTCCCGAATCCGTTGTTTGATTATGTCCGGCTTGGCAGAAATATTCTTACAAAATTCTGCCCAGAAATATATTCGCCTGTTATTAAAAATCTCATAGGAATGTTTCGCTTGTTGTTAACTGAGATCATTAAGAAGCACCCGGAAGAGTACAGTTTAAACATTGACACAGGTGTACATCAAAGAGTACTCGGGTCATTACAGAAATGCTTCAATGGAGTGTCTAACAAGACTGCAAAGTTTATATGGAAACAAGTGGACACGCCCAAGAATTCTAAGCAGTGTACTAACGGGAAAACGATCAAAAAGGAAATCATAAGCGCGGAGATTGATGGAAAAGCCATTCCCATTACATTATCAAATCTTCCCAAAGATATTCGATTTGTTGATGGAGATGTAATGTTGGAAGTTGCATGGAAAATTTTACTAGTTACTCGTAAGTTCCTGCAGTACTAAGATGTCTGAGCTTGCCCCACATTGTAATTTCTCTTCATGTGTCAAATGTCAATCTTTATAGATTATGCATGCACTCAATATTTCGAGGAATATCCTGAAGATCTTTCGTTCATGTATGTGAAGGGACAGGAGTTCCTGACAATTCCCAACGTAATGTTTAGATGGTATGTACACATTTTAAATTTACTTTTTAATTTAAAGGAATTAATTATTTGTGAAAACGGTTTTAGGGAAAATCCAGCGTATGGCTTAACAGCAGCATACAAAATTTTGGCCCCAAAGCTTAACGCACAGGAGTTGGGACAACAACTGGATGCTTGTTTATTTGCAGCGTTTGAGACGTCAAGTTTCAATACTTGGCTGGGGCGACCAGAATCAGCAAGGTACCATGAAAATATTTTTTGTCGATTGTTGTTTTGTCTTATATACAATATAACAAAAAGTACACAAAGTGTAAGCTTACAGAAAATTAAAGTTTTTATAAAAAGCTTTCTCGATTGTGCAGTGAATTCATCCCAGACAGCGTTGTGCAAAAATCGATGGACAAACTGACAGGAAATGAGCATTCGTCTTCCGCCCAAGGAAGAAGTAATTCCCAACGAAACAACTTTTACAATGTTTTCGGAAATACCGGATTCTGCGTTAATGACTTTAACGATCCAATCGTAATGAGTTCGGCGGAAAGTCACATGGCAGAAAGTATTGGTATTACTGGATGTTAGCTGGGAAATAATTGACATGATGGCTTGAATATCCTAACATTTTGTATAATTCTAGTTGACGAATTTTGTAAAAGAGCAACAAACGTTTATGTAAATGAGGTTTGAACTTTTATTTCTTTATGTATTGACTTAAGTGGATGACTTCAGTTTTATGAATTTAAATGCAAATTATAATAAATGGTAAAGCTACTTTCTTTCATACGAGTTAGTTTCATTTCATATTGTCACACAACAATGGTTCATTATGTTCTTAAATCATGGGGACAGTAAATTACAGATTAGTTTATGCAGATTAGTCGAGTACCGATGGTTGATAACCTAACAAAACAAATATCGACAGGGAAACAAGCGTCACCAGCAACAATTGTTCCAATAAGAATCAAATTTCTACCATACATTTTGGCATATTATTATGCAGATTGTAGAGAGGCGATGTTTTTACTGCATGTGAACAACTCAATGGACCTCTTGACCTCTTCACACGATGGTTTCATTGTTTATCCAGTACAAGTCTCCGTGTGTTACAACGATTATACAATGATGCACTTATAATAACTTTCTTATATTTTTTCATGTACCATATTTCTGTGTTACTTCTTATTCTTATAAATAAATACAAGCTGCAAACGAAGTAAGGATAATTTAAAAAGTGGAAAGATGTTTGAAGACGCTTTTATTAAAGTAAAGAAGTTATTATGGTCTGGTACCTACTACCTATTGCAAATTGATACAGTAGCCAGTACAACAAAACATTCAGGCAGTCAGAGTCAGACACTAGACAAATGACATGTAACACAGTATTGAGTAAGTAACATGTAATTACTACCTTTTCTTACCTTTTGTCAAGTGTTCGAAGCTCTTTAAACTAGTAGTAACTCTGCTTTTATACAAATACAGCAAATTTGTTACATCGATAACACTTTTCATTTAAGCTTTGGCAGTTGAATATTTACATGGATTTTATGTTAATTGTATGATGTGGTGCGACAGTATCAGTATAAAGTGGGCCACATTGGTTGCAATAGTCATTAAATAAAACAACATAAAAAAGTAGCGGCACTTTTACTGAAAGGACTGACTTGTCACGTAATCTCAGTGAAAGTCAGTCGAATTATAGTGACAAAAGTGAAGAAGACCTTTCGAATTCATAAGAGCCTTTTGCTTGGTATCGATGAAATCTACGAATGAGCTCATGGCCCCCGGAAGTAGACTACTTTGTCCCAAGAAAGCAACCATACAAGACAACGAACCCTTTGTTGCTAAAAAGTTGAGGTTGGTTAATCTTAGTTAGTCAACCGGTTTGTCAGATATTGACCGGGTGGACAGACGCGAGCGATAAGAATTGGCTTACTGGCGCTACTTAATCAACAGCAATGCAAACATAATACGGAAATAAAATTATCTTTATTTAAAGCATGAAGGCCTGTACTATGCATTATAACCAGCAAAAACATCCAAAAGTAGAGAGCAATCGAAATTTTGTCCTCTTATACTATTGACTACTATACCCCACAACATGATTGGGCTTGCAAAGCTACGCTGAAAGCTAAGCTAAACTTCCATTGGAAAGGTCTACCTTCTCTGACTTATCTATATCTATCGTTATCTTCATTTCGTCAATACAGTTTTATTACAAGTTGCAGATTCATTTATCTTTTATCGAAACGAAATGTTATTGTTTATTTTACTGTTACTGCCAATTGCGTTTCAGTGTCATGTCCGTCGCTGATAATTAATGGAAGTACCATGTTAGATGTATAGGAACTGATTGCAATTTGTAAAAAAGGAACAATGACTGCACATTTTAAAAGGCTAAAAATCGCCTTGTGCACAATCGGTTTTCTAATTCTATATTTCAGTTCCTTGTTGCTAAATAAAGTATGGAGTAATTACTGTTTTCAAAATGGTGCAATAATAAGTGAATCAGAACTGGCGGCAAATGAAGCTCTTTGTGAAACTGCACTAAGGATTCGAAGACAACGCCAGGAACGCCACACTCTGCATTTAGACCCAAATAAAGAAATAACTGACGAACTTTTGGAGTTTATTGTAAATCGACCACTTTTGTGCAGGATTCCGAAAGCGACCGGACTTGATCGCAACAACAGTTCTAAGAAACTTTTGGTTGCCATAGTTGAAACCGCGCGTGCAAATTTTTTTGAGAGACAACTTATTCGAAACACATGGGGTTCCATAAAGGAATACAAAAGTTGGCATGTGCGGACTTTATTCGTAATTGGACTCAGTGCACACTGCCTCAGTCCAGAAACGATTTGTCCTGCTACAAAACTACTCCTGGAAAAAGAGGAAGCTGACCTTTTGACAGAGCAACGTCTACATGGCGACATTGTCATAGGGGCTTTTGCTGACTCATATCGAAATCTCACGTACAAAACCCTGCTGGGTTACAAGTTTGTTGTTGAAAACTGTCCCGACGCAGATCTTGTCATTAAGGCAGATGACGACATTTTCGTTGACATTCCCAAAATCTTGGATTTAAGGGAAAACGATTTAGTCCAGAATTCCAAGCTTGGCACCCAAACACCAGACTTTTATTGTCGATACGTGAGTTCCGCCTATGTTGTGCGCTCTATAATTTGGGGCGATTCCAAATACATAGTTTCCAGAGATGAATGGTCAGAAGATGAATATCCCCCGTATTGCTTAGGAAGCGGTTACATAATTTCAGCAAAATATCTTGGCTACATTTACTCGGTTCGTCATTCAGCCAGTTTCTTTGCCATGGAGGATGTACTCACCACGGGAAGGCTGCCACAAATTGTAGAGCAAACTATAGGACCAAAAGCAGTTGTAAGGAACCTTACTCCAAACATCACTGCAAGAACAGAGGCATACCTCTACAGAAAGTACTGTCGAAAAATGGAAAGGAACTTTGAGAGAAAGTTCGGACTCATTGTCTATCTGGTCAGGGAGTCGTGGGACTTTGAGAGAAATATGTGGTGTTTGTGGGAGAGAACGCAGAGAACCACACAAGAAATTTACTAGTCTTTCTTACAGTTAATGTATGATAATAATTCATAGTTTACCACAAATTCTCATTGTTAAATTTTGTTCATATTTTAAAATAAACTCTCAAGTTGCTTTTCATGTTGCATTTGATCATAATTTAATTTACCGTTGAATCACCGAGATTAATACATTATCGAATTCGTCATTCATTAGTCATCATGTCAAGAATTTTTCTGGGCAATCTGCTACCCAAGCTAATAGTCTCTGGTGCTATGCGAGCACAAAGCCACGACGATTGCGATTGAGCTTGTTCAATGTTCATCGTACACAATTGATCTTCTCAGCTTGCTGGCAAGTTGGCCATTGAGTTGAAGTGGGAATTTTATTCCTTTAGAATATCTGGTGCTTTGGCAAATAAAATGCATCTGAATATGAACCCACGTGCATGATATTTTCAAGTTTTTGTAAACATTCCTTTAAGGATTTTTTAGAAAACTGGAAAAATTTGGACTCTATTAAAAGTTGTGATAAGCCTGTGTGATGGGTCCAGTTAGAGGTGGTCGTGGGGGTGGCGGAGGAGGCAGAGGTAAAACTACAAATGGCTGTTATTAAATGTTATGATGTGGAACCGGTGATTTTGGAGATGGTTATAATTTTAAATCTGGCAAGTTGTGATTTTTTAAATTTAATAGGTGGTTTTGGAGGAAGAGGAGGAGGCTTCGGTGGCCGAGGTGGAGGCAGAGGTGGCGGTGGAGGTCGCCAACAAGATTATGGTCCCCCTGAAACAGTGATTCCATTTGGATATTTCACGCACTCTTGCCAAGACGAGGTTATTTGTAAGGTGACAATCGAAGACGTTCCGTATTTCAACGCTCCAATATTCCTTCAGAATAAGCAACAAATTGGGAAGATTGACGAGATATTTGGAACGCTAAGGGATTACTCTGTGTCGATAAAACTGGGGGATGACATGAAGGCGTCTTCGTTTAAGGAGAAGGATGAGCTGTATATTGATCCAAATAAGTTGTTGCCACTTGCTAGATTCTTACCTGGAGGAGACAAGAGAGGGGGTGGGGGTAGGGGTGGAAGAGGAGGAAGAGGTGGCGGTCGAGGAGGTCAGTTTTAAATGAGCAAAAACGGCTGTGCTATATTATCTCTATTCTTTGTGCGTTTTTACTAATTATTTTTCATGTTCGTGTTTTAGGAGGTGGACGCGGTGGATTCGGCGGCGGTAGAGGGGGTGGTGGTGGACGAGGAGGATTTGGAGGGGGCAGAGGCGGTGGCGGAGGTCGCGGTGGTTTTGGTGGGGGTCGTGGCGGAGGTGGTGGAAGAGGGGGATTTGGGGGAGGTAGAGGAGGAGGCGGTGGTGGATTCCGTGGAAGAGGACGTTAAAAGATTCCGGGCAGTTTCCAGTTTGGACTTTCTTTTGGAACGTTTTCTGTGTATTTTTATAAAGGATTCATATTCTTACGTTTACATAAATCTATATCATGTAGTTTATAGCCTTCTTTTGTTACTTTTGTTGACTAAGCGTAATACGTTAACAAATGAAATAAATTATTTGACAAAGAATCGTCAAGTTGTTAAAAGTATAGTTTTTAAACGGCAAAAAAATGCATAAGAAATGACATTTTGGACAGGGAATGTAGAGTATGGGGTGATGTGAGAAAAGACCTAAATCTGCATTAAAAATGTGCATTCCTTCCACGTAAGAATCTGTTTGTTCATCAGCTGAACGCTTGTTGAACGTTCCCCTCCTCATCCTCATCCTGCCCAACTGTTTACTTACCGTTGCGCTTTATATCGCTGCAGTTGCTGTGTTGGCTTGGCGGAGGTGATGCATCTACTTTTTATGCTGTTCAGCTCACCGGAAAAACCTAAACATGACCATATGACAGGCAGATCCATTTCCAGAGTATCAAGACGCTGCTGTGCTCTACTGTCCACCAGTCTTTCAGAGAGATTACCAACTCCGTTTTAAATTTGCAAAAGTCTACGGCAATTCAACCATTTTAGATTATTATGACTCCGTGTTTTGCTCTTCAATTTACAGCTTATCTTGATGATTGAGTGATATTCAGCTTTGTAAGCTGTAAATTGTGGGTTTGATAGAGAGGTGGACAAACACAAGCAATTAAATTTGTACTGAAAGCTCTCAGTGCAATGCGCATTATTATCGATAACAATGACAATGTGAAGAAAGTGAAAGCCCGACGGGAGAACAAAAGAGGTGTCTCACGTGTCACATTTACCGAGAATAAGTTATTGTTGTGACGAAGAATGGCTACGAGTCATCATGAATCTGTGAAATATTCGCTTCTTGATGATCAGGACCGCGACATTGCAGCTGCTCCGGACGAGGATAACAACACCTTGCGGGTGACAACCATGCCCAGGATAATGTCATCGGGGCCTTCAACAGTGAACATGTTTGCGGGGAGGTTGAGAGGGAGTCAGAGGATCACCTTTTTGGCGATTTTGTTGACTGCGTTTTTAATTATTATTTGGCTTTTATCACATATGGATGGTGCAACGGAGGCAGCCACAACTGTCACGGGGCCAATTCATTCGACATATTTTACACAGCCTTCTTCTTCTGCTTCATTTAAAGCTAGTAGTAGCGTGCTAGGTCCTGATGGAAGCGTTAAGGCTTCCGATCTTGACGTGGGCCCAGAGACAGAAGATGCTTTTGTAAGTCAGACAAATAAATGTCATACATAATACATACTTGTCGTTAAAATTGGCTTGGTTAATATTCTGAACATTTTCTACTTTCAGAATTTGTGCTATTCAAAGGAACCCGGTGAAAAGCTGGGCCGATCCATATCAGACATTTACAAGAAAGTAAAACTGCTGCGAGAATCCAACATTGAGAAATGCAAGACCATTTGGAAGATTTTGGATAATATTATGAGAATAGACGAAGTGGAGGCACCGTTAGTGCTTCCAGAGGCATTTCAGGTTGAAGTGAAGGGATGGTTGAACAATAACGAAGAATTATTCCAACAAGTTAACAATCAGGTAACAAAAATGGGATTTTAGCTGTAAGAATTCTAATATGTATTTCAAAACTTGTTCTAATCTAATTTTATTTTCATTCCTATTAGTTGGTGTACAAAATTGTGAACAAGGGCACTTACGAAGAAACCGTAATCAATCCGATACGATCAAGACGACCCCAAAGTAAACCTAGCATCGACCCTCTAGTCTACATTAAAAATTTGACCGAATCCACTCGTCCAGGTTGTGATTTTTGTAAATATAAGGACCACACCGCGGAAGACACTTTTGGAAGAATAGACAACAAATTTTCGGCCAGTTCTTCCAATACTTTCAAGCTGGCCAAGTTTCATGCCTTGTTTTTCCCGAAGCAACATTTTCCGCTAAACTTGACGTTGGAACAACTGAAGGATGTTTTCCTTCTCACTAGCAAACAGTGGTTCGAGAAGGCTTTCAGTATTGACCCAAGTCAGCGATTCCCCAGTTTATTGTGGGATTGTTTACCGCATGCCGGAGCTAGTCAAGTTCATCCTCACATGCACGGCATTCTCGATGCGCATCAGTATGTGGGCAGATTTGAATCAATGCATCAGGTCTCCCTTCAGTATTTCAATAAATTTAGTCGGTCTTACTGGTCTGACTTTGTGAAGGTGCATTTTGCCCTGGGACTAGGCATATCCAAAGGAAACGCTGTGGTACTAACTCCATTGGTAAGCACGTAATTAAAGATACATTATTATTAAAGCAGAAAAAATACAGTGCAACTTTAATGGGAAATCTTGCTCTTATTCCTTCAGACTGCTCGAAAGGATCACGAGTTTATGATTTTATCTCCGAGTTTAAATGAAGACGTTGTCAGATTAATTCACCTTGTTCTTCAAGCGTACCAAAACAGATTAAGTGTGTTCTGCTTCAGCAGTGCTGGAGTGTATCCAAAACTGGGTGATGATGTAGGAGGACAGGATGTCGCTGGAATGCCCGTTATATTCCGGTTCGGATCCCGGGGAACGTGTTCCGCCGTTGGATCCGACGTTAGTTCTTTGGAGCTTTATTCGGTAAAACAAATATTAAAATGTGAAATGATTTCAATATTCATAGATCTAAATGAACTTGACAAATTGTCCATTTTCTGATTTCCTTAGATTAACAATATAAATTCAGACTTTTCCAAAACTTTCAATGGACTGATGGAAGAGATCACAAAATAAATTATTTATTTATGATTATTATAGTAATACGTTGTCTCATTTACTGTGATTACCGTCGTGTTTCGCCAATACGCAGTAATGTATACTTTTTACGATCCATTTTCTTCCTGATTCGGCGGTCTTGTTCCTATACCTATATCATAATAATATGTATAAACTTAAAATCAATAAACTTTCACCTAAATTAGAGCAATGTGTAGGAGTACAGAGGAGTAGTTAGTCATGTTGTGTAGCTTTAGATTGTTCAATGTTCCATGCTATGCTGCCAAAAATGTATTACGATATATATACAAAAATATAAGAGTAAAAATACGAACAAAATAACATATTTACTGTTGATCATCTTTGTCTGTCACTATACAATCATGTCTTAGAATGTACGACCTTTTTACTGTTATTAACTAGGTTTTATTACAGTACACATGTATCATAAATACAGTGTTTATAAACGATGTACAATCTATTTCGTTGGTGCCAGGAGCTCCTAAATGTGACAAAATAAAATTTCTCAAACTTATCCACATCCTATTTTATTGTATTGTGTTGACTTCATCACATTAATGCTGGTTATCATCAGCACCATCATCATAGAAGGCGTTAGAATTTAGGATAGTAATGGACAAGTGCACGCGATGAAAAAGACACGAGAAGATTCAATTTTTTGGATGCATGGCTTACTGGTGCATTTCATTATTTTGACGGGGAATACATTTTTAGTAGATTGACCTATCATGATGGATGGAACAAAAATTGATGTTATTATAATTTATCTAAAAGTTTCATGCAAATTTGATACAACAAAATTGCATGCGTGACAAAAGAACACAAAGTCGATAGTGTCGACACCAACAACAGTATTGTAAACTGGTGTTTTCGTTTGATATTAATAAGAAAAACCGAATTTCATAGTTTCATGCAGTATGGTTAATTCAAGCAATCAAGCATCTTTTAAGAATGGAAGCTTTAGTTTCCAGTCAGAGTTTTTTTTAGAAACAGACTTTAGTTGCGATTCATCATGAGAAGACTTTTGTCACTGAATAAGCCTGGGCCGGGGTAATATGAGACATTAAATTCAAGATACATATTATTAAACTGACCTTTAAGTACACAAATCCAGCAAAATGTTTCTTTTAATATTTACAGCCCTGGTACTTATAATTCTAAACCAGCAGTTGCTTTCTTCAAGGCAGATTACGAACCGGTAATCGTTAGCTGTTTCTTTAAAGGGGCAGATAAGTGCTGCTTGTGCAGTGAATTGTTGTATGGAGATTATTACAAAGGTACTATCAAACTAAAATTTTTCTTACATTAAAACTTCAAAATGTAAAGTAAATTTTTCTCCTGAAGATAAGCGTAAAAATAGGTCTTTCTCTTGGTGTCTTGAGTGCTTTCGATTTGCTGTTCCCGAAATGCCCCAATCGTATCTAAACTCCATTAGAAAGCACCGGCATTGCAACTTTGTTCATAAGCACATCGACGTTGAGAACATCGTTTACCATTTGATACCAGCGGGACGGGTAAGGAGAATGTTTCTGAAGGAGAAAGCAATGTGGAATAAATATGGGGAAATACGAGACTCCAAGGGACTCCCGATATAGTGAACAAGATTGAGATGGAGAAAGCAAATACAATAAACAAAATATTTTATTTACAAAAAATAAGTGTAGTATGATCAGATTCTCCAACAATTGCAAGTGTAAGCTTAAATCATCAATTAATAACTTTTTTTTAGATTTAAAACAAATATGTTCAAATGAAGATGCATTTTTACAAAAGAATGTTAATATAATGTAATAAATTTCGATATAGTCGCTGAAAATAATATTATCCAATTATCAACAGTACCGTATAATTATAATTATTAAAAATACGATTTATAAGAGAGCTATTCCGTAAAATTCCTATAAGTTCAAGTAAAATTTTAACAAAAGAAGGATGGGAAGAAGCTAGCAAAAATCTTATATAGCACAATATATTACTAAAATGTTAATTTGAATCTTATTCTTAAACATATAAAATCATTTATCAAAGTTCAAAAATTATTTATTTTACAGCTTGCTCGTTTTGAAACACGAATCATTCCAATTTTACCCCTCGTTGCAGACAACATTAACATTCAATCTAAATTATTAAGTATTATTGTGAATTTTTTATATTTATTTTAAACCTATCATTATTGTTATTGGAGCTACATACTATGTACTATGCATTTTAACAATTAGTACTTCTTCAGCAATATTTGAATAACTATTCATGTAGATTCATGAACGAATCATCATTCATTAACAATCAAATTCAGCTGCACTGCATCATCATGAACATGATAATAAAAAGCAAGCATAATAATTATTACAATAAAATACAATCAAAAACACGCGTACACATAACAAAATAAGTGACAACAACGGCAGTCATAAAAGCAGATTCGGAACACAAGTGAAAAATATATACAAAACAATGAGTGCAAAAATATATTTACAAGTAGTATTCAATAAGTATATAACATTAAAAACGCATTTCGCCTTCAAAATGCGAATGCAACATGGCGTACAGTATTAAATTTTAAAATGTCTGCTTTCCTACTGCGGATTGCATCTACATACACAACATGAGGGGAACAGGAACCAATCCATGAAAATTCCCCGACAATCATTGTCTGGATCATAAGCGAGCAGTCTATGCCATTTGTACTTCTGCTCACATCCACACTCACCACTGCATCGACGTGTTGAAGTGTGTCGACAAACTTCCTGATGAATGGCTTGCTCGAAATGCTGTGTGTTCACAATTGCTCTGACCTTACCTCCACTGTTTGCTGCCCAGTACGGAGTTACAATCTCCACGGTTGATTCGCATGAATCCACCCTTGAATGGCAATAAATTTTTGTAGCCATTTCCAAAATATTTTGTGGGGAATTTTTAAAGAAGATCTTACCGGTTGGATCTTGGCTGTTGGCTAGGCCCTCCATTTCGGTTGTTAACTGTTTGTCTTGTTTTTCTCACGTGTGCTGATGCTGTTGCATTTCCAGGTATGGTTATATGGTCGTCATCCGGGGCAGCGTGTAAGTCCAGGTCAACATGTCCGTCCTTATGATGTGCGGATCTCTTGCTTTTACTCCGTTTATGAGTGGAAGGAAGCAGGTCTGGTACTTCCTCTTCAAAAATGTCTCGAGTCGAGCGTCGTAGGGTGTTACTACCAGGCGGACCAACGTACGCCTCAGAGCTCATAACAAATTCTCCATACATCCTTCGGATCAGTGCTTTGTTTTCATCGATAAAGCCTTCGATCTTTTCACTGATTGAAGAGAGACAATAATACATTCATTAAATCAATTCATGTAATTCAATCCAACAAAAATCTTTTGTTGTTTTCTTTTCTTTCTTACAGTGGATAGTTGGTTCCTGCAGAAGGACAGTACAGTTGGTTGAGTCGCTTGATACATGGCAATCCACGCAAGATTTCCCCATGAATCTCCAAACCCAAAGCATAAGATAAAGCTGTCCACAAAATCTGCAACAAAATCAATCCCAACCATTTAGATAATCAAACATGTTCTCAAACGTCACTTGATTAAGATTCAATCTCACAAATACCATGATTGTTATTCCTATTGAACTGCAAGAGTTCAGTCTTTGTACTTCCATAATTAAAGTAAGACTACCGTCGTTTTCGCTGAAAACGCTCCATATACTACTACACTCCGTGCACAATGAAGGTGATCACAATGATTCATGGACTTTCAAAATAGCTGCATGAAAAAAGTGTCAGTATCACTGTAGCTGCTAACAAAGGCATTGTAAATTCGATTGGAACAAACTCTGCACTTTTTCATTCACAAAGCCATGCAGGTGCACGACATGGAGAACAAACCATGTATAGTAAACCCAACCCAAGACCAAACTTTATTCCTGCTAGAAAATGCTGGTCATCATGACACAATGATTTTGTTGTATTTTTAAAAGCACTACTTCTTCCTCTTTCTGCTTTATCAAACTGATTTCCTTCCTACTCCAAAAAAACGTGAAAAATTCTTTCCATTCACCATTTGAATCAAAAGTGCTACTATGAGTTATGATGTAGAGTTGTGCCTTAGATCATAAATGCTTTTGTTTGTACACGGTGCAGTGTGTGGCCCATTTTTTGTGTCTGTCCATGAGTACAATACTTGATTTAATAATGTTGATATTTTCAACAAAAGAAGATGAGTTAACTTGTTTAGTGCGTCGGAATGTTCTTTTCTACACAGGGCACCTACGGCTCCTACGACGGGATAACATTGTGTGTGGACAAAAAGATTTCACACGTACTTTTATACTTTTTTAACGAATAATGATCGTCACCCGTTCGTTAGCATACTAGTAGCTTGTAACCATAATCATATTTACGAATCATAATAAAAAGAGACCTTCCTATCTTCTTCAGACAGGCAGTTGAGAACAGCTACCAGCATCTTTTGCTTTTTTAATCGGTAACTTGAATTTTTAGAAGACTGGATAGCCCTCAAACATAAAAATGATGACCATTGACGATGGAATTCATGAGCATGAAGTGCTGCAACCAGTATCCACCTTCACACTATAAAATTGCGGCGGTAGTAGCATACGGTATTCTACAAATCAAGTGAAACGATAAGCTCATCTTCTTCTTAAGCCGTTTGTGCTCACAAAAATTTCCATAAAATTAATACATGTAATCTTTTCTTTTTCCATGATTGCAATTTGCGGACTAGAACCCACTATCCATTATAGAGTTTCCCTATCTATATAGCACTAGCAGCAATGTGCACGATGTTTATTTTAAAGTGCCCATTGAGTTGTTGATGAGTTCATCATCACATCGTAATAGCATTGTCGTATTGTTATTTTAAAGGCCATACACCTTGGTCGTGGCTGTTAGGATAAGCTCCCACTCTTATTGCACAGCATTTTTTACCATTGTCATCATCATCATCGTAGTTTGACCAGTAAGTAGTTTGAGGAGCATCGGTAGCCAAATCGTCCCAGCGTGTATTCTTCTTACAACCTGTCTATCAGTCAGTACCACCTATTCCCCTCAATTGACTCATTGTTGCATAATTCTTACTCTGGATGACTGGATAGTTAATGCTTTTAAGCATTCTTCATACTGTTCATTTTTCATGAAAAAGTCAAGATGCGAATAATGCGAGCTATAATTAATTCTGTTCCACGCCCAAAATAAGTAGTCGTGAGTAAACCAGCTTTTACTGCTACCTGTGTAGGTTTTACCTTTACTGCTGGAATTGGAATTCTTTTCTGATTTTGGGTAAAAGTTGATTTACCTGTCAGCAAAACCATCGAGCCATTCCCCTCAACAAGACCAATAATTACAAAAGAGAAGAGAGTCGGTAATGAGACTCATATTTTATGCTTGGTTGGGACAAAAACAGTTTTAAGATGAGATAACAAAATGGATGTCACTTTTTGTTACTTCGGACTCAACAAAAAACCAAATAAGCGAAATAAATATAATAAGGCCCTATCTTTAGTTTACAAAAGGGAAACATGCTCAACTACCGAAAAAATTGATTGACTATACTTTAAAGCCTAAGCAATGAGTAAGTGAAGTCATCAGCAGAATTGTAAAAACGTGTTGTCTTACTCGCAACAAGACATGCTTTCAAATCTAACAACTACCATTAAATTACTCTAAGCATAAAACAACCAGTTTCACAAGAAACCAATTGCTTCTCCAGTAAAATGTTTGCCGAAAAGGGTTTGTGCCATACCTACCTACCACAACGCTTATTATCTGATTATCACTTGAAAGTACCATCATCGATATATCGCAGATAGTTGGGAAACGTATGCAGGCAAGTAGCAAGCGAGCTTCCACAAACCGTACTACTAAAAATGAGATTTTTGCACAATTTCATTTTAACAATGTCATATATAACTGCTGTGATAGAATCGTGAGAGAACCTGATCGCTATTATCATCATAACTTATATTGATTGAAGCATCGTGATACCTCAGTACTTGCAAACTGCCGAAAACATGCTGTGAACTGGAATGGAATGAAGTTGTGGAATAAACTGGTGGAATGCTATCACTTAGTCAGGCCAAAGGTGTAAAAAGAAAAAGCATAGACTTTTTGACTATTCTTCTCGCTGTGGTAGCTACAGATCAAGCGTATTTTCCATGATATCAGATACCAAAATGCAAAACTGGTTCATCACTTCTTCAGAGATCAGTAAACAGAGACATCAGTAAACCAGTTGTTCTAGGAAAAACATGGTTTTTAGAAAAACGCGTGAAAAAGCGTTGATCTGCTTTTCATTTCTCCGGTAAGTTAAATCATTGACTGGACCAGTTCTCATGACAGAAGTAAAGTCATGTCCGGAATGTTATAGGTCAGACCACACCACGAAAGAAGACGTGTCCTTTGCACTTGTTTTTGTGCTTGAAGCTAACTTCAGTAACAAAAACTATGATATATTGTTTGGGTTTTCGAGCACTGGTTAAGCCATGTTCAGATACATTGAACTGCTTCCGTGTACCAATAAATACTCAGCAATATCGTAAACGGTAAGTGATAAAGTGATGAAGATTAATAGCCAGAAGTCAATAAGTGAAGTCAGGTATGTTCAAAGCATTCTTCATATAATATGCAGTATAAAGCCCATTTCCTAACGAAATATTCTTAGTGTCAGTCCGTGCCAATAAAATATAACAAATATTTTACATGCAACCACACCAAGAAACAGAGTAATAAATATTACTACAAACTATGCTTAGTATTATAAGTTGAATATTTTCATTTACAAGATCAAGATCACTTCGAAGGGAAGGCTTTTATTGTTGCAATTAAATGAGTTGCATTTTGTCGCTATTTATTTTTCGCCACAACAAAGCAAACAGCATTGATTTTCAACTGTTGCAAGATGTAAAACAATCGTAACAGAACCATGTACCTTGTCATTTTGTCTTTAGCAGACATCCCACTGGGTGCTACTGCATTCCAAAATACAGTTGTCAAGAAGGAACAAAAGACATTTTTATAATAGTCGAGGTATAAATAAACTAAAAAAGTTTAGTTTAAGCATAATTAGGATTATCATTAAGTACGAATTTAGCATTTGTTTATTCAAATCGATTTCCAAAATATTGGATAGCACATTTCTTGTAGTAGTGGTTCACTGCAAACAAAGATCATTTGGCATATCGATTGATGGAATAATGGGCGCGTCCCGTATTTTCACATTTACTTTAGATCTAAACTGAACAGCAGTAATCTGCTCAAAAACATATTAGGTGCCTATTTTATTTCATATATTATATATTTTTGGGAGTTTATAAGGACTCTTTTGTTACTAGCTATGCGGGAGCGACATAATGAGTCGTATAGAATAGAATAAGCGTTAACCATGGATGATTAAAGGGAGTAATTACTTTGCTGATCTGCTTAGGAAAGCAAAAGTAAATACATGAAAACACACAAACAAAGCTTATACATTATATTTAGTCATTTGATCACGATTCATGATCCGATCAGCTAAAAATAGACTTTGTCATCCCTACTAACAAGCTCTACTAGAAAATTAGATGTAACAAGTTGCGTGACTATTGATTCCGTATTGTTGAAATATTGGAAAAAGAGTACCCAATATGTACACGATTTTATATGGGAAAATCGTGATATTACGTGAGCTGGAGCTTGCCCTTTTGCCTCTGAAAATATTATGATTGTTCGTATAATAATGCTAGCGTTGACATAATCATTGCATTCATGGAAAGGAAGGTGTCAGTCGACTTTTTATTTGCGAAAATTACGACCTTTAAACGCATAATAATAACCAGTCGATAAAGAAGTCTATACATAATTCATGCTACTGTTCAAACAGCAACAGCAGCAACAACATAAACAATTTATAAATTGTAAGCTGTGATGACTGATTGTTCATCATCGAAAGAAAAATGCATCAATTGTGCTACAAAGCATTGTTACGGGTGTGCATTCAGCATTCTGTTGTTTGTCGATCTGTCGGCAAAACTGAAGAAACGTCGCTTTTTAATCAATGCGTCAGATCTGACGCAAACAATTGAATGTGTTACATTTACACTGAACTTCAACTAGAGTAAGAATACTCTGTGAAAAATCATGGCATTTGTGAAAATGGTTTGATTGACTCGTCTAAAGTCGAGGTCCCTCCTTCTGCGCTTCATAAATACTACAGTTTAACATTTTTGCAATTGCTGATGTGCCAAATTTATGGCAAATTATTCCATTTAACCGATACGTGATAACACGTGTAAAACTGCCACTACGATTAGTTTGGCTCTTGTTTGGCTAGTAGCTTTTAGCCAAGAAACGTATCAACTCATTCGTAACTAATGAGAATGAGTAGAAAGGTCATATGTCACGCGGTGCAAAAATCATTAAAAGGCAATCTATCTTTATGCTGGCGATAACAAATTGATTGAAAAGGTGAAAAGGCTACAGCTAGAGCAGTGTTTTATTTTTGAAGTCCCAAACAATTAATAAAGGCCGTATGCTCTTGAAGATTATTGAAAATTTTAATTGCAAATTAAGTCATCGAATTAGTTATGAAGCTCTAGGTTTGGTAAGTTGTAAGTGGTAACGTTTTTATGATGCGTTTTCAATCAAGTTTAAAAACTCGTGGCCCATAACGCACTGTTCAGGATGTTCGCGTCTGCCAAAAGGGTTTTAAAATTCCCCTCACGGAATTTCCCATTTGAATTTTATCTTTTATGTAAATATTCTTGGAAGGTAAATCATTTTTTGTTTTTAGCTAAAACTTTGCGTACTTTCTGTTTGTCAACATGAAAGAACTATAATTGTTACGGTTGTCAATAAAGTAAAGGAGGGAGAGACAGGGTGACAATGGCACTGACAATGATGGATCACTGAACCAAGTCATAGTGCAAATGCTCTTTTCGTTTGAAAGGGAATTTGAATCAATTACTGCTTTGACGGTTCTACTAAGTCTGGGTTTACTACAGAGTGTAAAAAGCTTTGCATGATTCATTCATGATATCATGATGCCTACACGACGGACGATGTTACTTGTGCCCTCACACAAAAGCAGACAATAAAACAAGATCATGATCGTGAGGCGGCGGATGAGCAATAAAGAACAACAATGATATTCATTGTTGAACATGTAATCACTATTAAGCTTACTCATCTCTGTTTTTTTATTTTTAAAAATAAATAAAATATAAAATTGCAGACGATACGTAAAGTCAAAGTCAGATTGAATGACAAACTGAAACTGAATGAAGTTAGCACAGAAATGTAAAGTAATGCTTGATTCCGTTCCAATGGACCGCTGGAAATTCCAAAAACTAACACAGTTGAACAAAAAAGGCAGATAGATCATCGCGTGTGTCACTAAACGAAAATTTATGTTCAGTATAATTTCTAACCTACACTAACATGAAATAAAAATTAGCGCAGGTTTGCCAAAATTAATAAAAAGGAAATAAAATGAAAACTGAAGCAATGATATTTATAGATTTCAGTTGTGTATCGTACAAATCAAGTTAGAAGCACGTGGGTGCTTTATACAGTTATGGTAAGAATAAATGGTTAAGAGTAACAAAACAATTTGCTTTACAAGCGTAAGGTAGTTTGTTGTAAGTGAATCTTTTATAAATGGAGTCATATGCGACAAAAGACACGAGATGGTTCGATTCGATAGGATAATGTCGATGATGATGAGATGATGGTGATATGATTATTATATTGCTAACACGTGTTGTAACATTTTAGTAGATTTTTATCAATTCTTTTACAACCGCAACTGCATGCAGCAGGGCATACAGGTTGACAAAGTATACAAATCATATCATTGTTACCATTTTGTTACGCATTTTTTGTGTGCTCTGCAATGCACTTTGCAAATAAAGCAGGTATACTGCAAACAGGGATTGTTTGGAGGGGTCGTGTTTTCCAAACAGATACAGCGTACCATCTTCTGTAAGATTGCCAACCAATCAGGCAATCACCATAAATAATGATTATATTGCCGTTTCATGTCATGCATACTTAACGCCTAATAAGAGTATTTTAAAGTAGCAGCCAGCCAGTCTAAATCCGTATGCATTAATATTGTTGTATAAGTACTACTGCTTGCTTGAAATGAATGAACATCTCCACCAGCAATCCAATAACAATCAATCAATTTGACAGAGCGCACAATAATAAATCATTGTCGTTGTTCGTAAGAAGCTTGTAAATCAAAATTCCAGGGCACAACCCACATCATCATCCAATCCAGAAAATGTCGTCTTGTTTTTGGAACGACAATGGGAGTGAGGTAATATTTTATGGTGTATTGTTACTGGAGGATTTTACACAACTTCCTGGAACTATGCATTCTTCCCGTTTATGCCTGATTAAATGATGATGAACTTTTTTGTTGTCAACATTTTGAAACATTATCTCTGTATTATAAGCATGAACTTACCGGAATTTGATACAGCGTTCCATTCTTCACCGAATTATAGGAATAAAGTGGGACCACTGGGGCCATTCCATCCTTTGCCAAAATTGGTCCTTGGATCGGTGTCACTCGTAGTTTTTCATGTGGTTTAGCTGCAGAAGAAGAAGATGGAGGAGCGGCAGGAGTGTTTTGCTGATTGTTGCTGGAAGGCGCATTTGTATTTCCATTGCTTCTGAGCGTCTCAGCGTTGTTAATGTTTGAATCACTATTTATGATGGAGGCATCATCATTGACAGAGACATTCTCGCCACCAATATCTGGAGCGTTATTTGCGTTGGCACGACCAATGTTGGCAGCTCCATTTTGTGGCGCATCGTTGATGATATTCTGGGATGATGCCTGTTGTGGAGGCTGTGGCCCAGCAAAGTTCAGTCCAAATTCTTCTGGACCTGGTCCAGCTTCAGGATTGCTCCTAGCGTTGGGTTCACCATTGGCATTGCCAATGGGGCCACCGGCAATGTTTGGAATGCTAGCACCTCGAGTTCCGGCTGGATTAATGGTGACTTGGCCATTGGGATTGACATTTAGCTGCGTTGTGCGTTGGCCACTGTGCTGATTAGGGTCTTCGATAACCTCATGCAGAGAAAACTTTTTGGAGGAGGAATGCAACTGGACATGATGACCTCCAATGGGTGCATAATATTCTACATGCTGAACGGGCGAATAACTGACCACTTGTGGTGGCTTTCTATTCCTTCTTCGTCCTCTTCTGGGCTGCTGCGTGGGTGGAAGGTTGGGATCCACCTCGGCAGAGGCAACTTGTTCTGCGCTGTTACTACTCGTATCATGAATGATAACATCGAATCCGTCTTTGTTGTCATCACCCCTGTTGCGGGGACGCTGCTGCTGTTGTTGCCCCTCCTCTGGAACAACTTGAAGAACATGGGGCTTCAGTTTGACCAGATTATGGCCTTGAAGTTGAAGCTGTTGTTGGTGCTGTTGCAACTGAAGTTGCTGTTGTTGAAGCTGAAGCTGTTGTTGCTGGATCATCTGTTGCTGTTGAATTTGCTGTTGCTGTTGTTGAGCGTTTTGTGGTTGTTGCTGGTATTCCGGAGGAATGGGAGCTTGCTGGTTTGCAAAGTTCTCATTTGGATTTCCGTAATAGTCGGTGGGTGCGTTGGGGTTGTAGTTTGGCACGATTGATTGAGGGATGGAAAGTTGGGCTGCGGCTGCCGTGGCCGGACTCTGAGGATTCTGGTTTATAACAAGATTGTTCGCTGCCGTCGTATACGACAAGGGCGAAGCTCCTGTGGGGGCTATACCATTCTGAGGGAAACGGCTAGTCACAGCCGATGTGCCAAATTGTTGCACTACTCCATTTCCAAACCCTCCAAAGTTTTGGAACGGGCTGGAAAAATTGAATGCTTGCAGGAAACTCATTTTCTCTCCCCTGTTTCAACAGAGAAAATGCTAGCACTGAAAACACGCTCACGAGAACACACCAAAATTAGAGCATTTATACAGTCCACATCAAAAATAAAAATCCAATTACACTTTTTTATGAAAAATGAACGCAGGCGGTGGTCTCATAAAACCAACCACCTTTCCTTTTCAACTTTTATAGTTCCGGCACCTCAAGGTCTATAGAATTACGTCCTTGAACTTGAATTTGATTTTAATTTCCGTGAAAAAGTAGCTAATTATTTTTTGATTTTTCAATTATTTAACTCATTTCTTTGTAAACACTTTCTTGTGTATTTTGTTTGAAAATTTCTAGTCCAGGAGCAACACTTGCAAATGGAGTTTAAAAGTATGCTCTTCACTCACTGGATAAAAAAATTTCAAAACGCAATTCCTATGAAAACTTGTCTGTGACAATTTTCTGGGCCAGTATGCAAATCAAATCACTCGAATATCAGTGTCCACACTCCACGCGTGTGCGTGCTTCCTCCACAAATGAGTACTGACGACAAGGGTGGGATCACGACTGCTCTAAGTACTACTATTAAAATCATCCAACAAACTGGGATCACCAATTTTAAGCTCCAATGCAATATTATTACAAGTTAGCAGAGCGCATTCGCCCTTTCTTCTTGATCCTCGCACTTGTCATACAAAAAGGTGTCTCAAGTTACCTTTGATTGTTACTGGTGTGGCTGGGTAAAAACGACGCGACGATGGAGACCAAGATTGGCGATATGCTTGCCAAACGCACAAAACAATGACAAGGATGACGCTGCATTCCGTAGCAGAGCAGTGTTAACATTGCTTTACTACACTTGATCCATTTCATCCGTTCTTCATCTTCTTTCATTCATGGAGTCAGTGGATATAAAATAATGATGTTGATTTAAGGTACATAGTTTGCCAGTTTAGTAAATTGTGTTGCAAACAAATAACAATTCCAGCTTTATTACTGCCACCAAAAAGTGTAAGAAAAAATGAACGACTGGTGCTACTACTACTACTGCCTTACTTCTTTATAGCTTTATAGAAATTCTTTACGAACTTCACCTCATCATCGTAGCGTTATCATCATTTTCATCGTCATCCTCGTTGTTCTCGTCTCAGAGCTATCTCATTTGCATTCAGAAGGGATTCAAGATGACGATGATGATAGGATCATCAGAAAATAATGTATATCCCTTGTAATCTTGTTGTTGCATTTAGGGTTTACACAATGTAATGCACACTACTGTTATCATTACTACTTTTATTGTTATTATCGCGTTTTAGTTTGCCTTTTTGTCCATTAGACTCGTGGGTCCACCAGAAGGGTTAACAAGAAGATATGATCCAATATTGCTTTACATGAGCAATTTGCATGCAAAAGAAAACTATATACGAGTAAAAAAAGTCGAAGAAGATATGCAAGCATGTTGTTACTGGGACTAATTTTAATTGTAAGATAGATTGGGAAGATAATAGTGGACATGAAGCAGCGTGGATGTACATTCGCTTTCGATGATAAACTTGGATGGAGGGTAGTTGTAAATTCAAGTAGAAAATTGTTTAAAGTTGAAGAAAAAAGAGGATTGATGATGCGGATGAATATTGGATGTCTACTACAGACGACGACCCAGTGGATGGAATATGTGGACTGACAATGATCATCGTGATTATTGTCAATAATTGAAATTGTGATAGGTTACACACCACCACCACCACGCAAGCTAGTAAATATTAAGTACAGTATATAACGTACGTGCATCGTTTTGTGATGTTGGTGCTTTGGCACATTTATAGGGCAGAAGGACATAAACATCGACATGCACACACACAGCAATATAAACTGCAAAGTTCTTCGTCATCATAATGAATGCCTTTGCCATGCCCAAGTCAAGACGACAGAAGTAAGTCAATTTTTTGCACTTTTTTATTACCAAAAACCTCGTAGGCAAAAATGCATAGAAAAAGTGCCTTGAAGCAGTAATTTTCTACAAAGTTATATTGGAAACTATCAAAATGCAAAGCCTTTTTTAGTATAGCGATGATGATTCGAGGAGGATTCAAAATAGGAGCATCAAAGGCAGTTAAAAAGTTGTGTGTGTGCCATTTAGCGTGCGTAAATTGTGTTGCATCCAGATCACAGCTTTCAGTGTTTTATTGCAAATATGACGATTATCGCAATTTCGATAGAGCCATTAGGGCAAAATGATAGAGCCATATCAATTTGCATTTTCAGGCCAGAATAGAGCTCGAGAGCAAGGCAATCTCAGGTCAATTTACAGGAGCAGCAAAAGTTTATTGAGCAATATAGCCTTTTCGTTGAATACATGCATGCAATACATGAACAAGAGATACAATAATTATTAGATTGGTTATTATTACAACTTTGCATACTTTTATTAGTCATTTGACATTGTATCCAGTTGTTGTGAATGGAATTATGGGATTCTATAGATGATATCACTATCATTTTCAGTTTATCTCATCTCGCCCCTACGGGAAATCACCATTCGGTCCATACAGGAAGTCACGTCAACTTAAGAGATCTCATTAAGATTTAATTCTTTTGTGTGTGTGCGTAGGATCAACTCTACTTTGCAGAGGGATGAATGGATCATCATATTAATGATCACTTTTTTTCTTCAAAAGCTTGTCACTTTCAAAATGGAATTCTTGGAATTGCCAGCCGATCAATCGTGTAAGTTTCAAGAGCGCAAACAACCTTATCATCATCATGAAAAATGCCTGCAAAGCGACAGTTTGTGGCGTGTTGCATGCTTGTTATGATGACTTTGACCACACCCGATATACATGGGAGACAGCAGTGAACAAGACAGACACTCTGCTAGTTTAAATACAAAGACTGTTTGTGTGCATTGTATGAAATTTATAAAATTGGCAATAACAATATAACAATAAGTTTGATTGCAGGTACTACCATGTCCGATCATGCATATAGTTTCACTGAAAGCAAAAGAGAAGAGGAGAGGTAGAGATGCAACAGAGATCTAAAAATTCTCTCATTCCAAAAAAGTCCACTTCAACTTGAAAAATATTTTATTATGACGCTTGCGCCTGAGTTGTTATACATGTGTCATGTCAAGTAATGTAAAGACTGAAAACACACACAAGCACTCACACATTTTGGAAATCAATCGATCTAGTTTACAGAAAAAATTGTGACATCGACGACATCATCATTGAGATTTGGTTTTCTTTGTTGCCTCTTCTTTGCGTAGTTGTACTTTATAATTTATTAGCGTTTGCATATTACTACGTATTATCGAATTCTAATAAAAATCAGTGTTTACTAGCAGCGGCCACTTGCCAGTATAATATCAATATCAAATAAATGAGTTATTGATAATCATTTCAAGTTCCTAGTTTGACGTGTTTTGCATGAAGATTGACAAGTGCATGCATGACTGGTTAACTGTGAAACTTGAAAGAAAAACTGTCACTATACTAAACTTTGCAAGATACTTTTTTATTTTTGGGTTTAGAGTTCCAGTAATTCGTGGCATTGAGTATTTTTAGGTACATTCATCTTGTAATTCGATATAGATGCCAATATTACCAATAATAAAATCACATAAACCAAATGAATGACACAATGACAGCCCGCTGCATTTTTTCTACATTCTTTCGAGGCAAAGCTGTTTTTTCCTGGAAACCATTTGGATCATCAAGATTTTCATCACGGAGGAGCACTGTGCACCCTTCTCAAAAATGGGCTAGGAAATTAATATAAAAATTGAGATGTGTTTGCATAACATATTATGTTAATTAGCGGGTGGTGTGAGGATCATTTCATGAGCTCAGGCTAAGAAAGCTGAGGAATGTAGCATTTTGATATCCTTTAGGTACTTTGCAATATATTTAATAGAATAATTGTAAAAATTCTATATTCTTTTATTGCAACGATTTATCGAAAAAGATGACGAATGGAATTTTTAATAACATGTCAATTACACGACATATTTTCTTCTTTGTCCAGACCACTTGTCATGTCAGCTCCATTTACTGCGTGACTAGAGATGAATGTCTAAACACTAGAAAACGCCAAATTACTTTCATTATCTTATTGTTAAGCATTATTGAATCTATTGTGAATGAGTAATGCACTTGATGATGTCAACCCTCGTTAAGATGCAATTGTAACAGCAGCAAGGTGACGGTGATGATGGCTCACGTATAGCATAAAGGTCGTTCCGATTACGTGTTTGCTAGGAATAATTGAGATGTGTGTAAGAATTCAACTGGCAGAGAAAAAGCAACAAATTAGCTTTTGTGTAAATAAATGGAAAAAGTGAGGTAGTCAGAACAAGGTGTTGACAGTAATTGCTCCAGATTTTGTGCTACTTTTCTGGCCAATTTTCTTAGTAGCTTGTTAATCATTTGCTACTTGTGCTGGCTGAATTGGAACATTATAACTTGTTTTAATGGTAATGCGTAGGGATAGGTCACTTTTGGATCTTGTTACCGTTGTTTACTCTTAACTTATGACGCATTTTCATGCATTCTATTGACCACCACGCATCACTTGATGCCTTAACAGCTCCTTGCTTGGCACGCATGCAAATTCCTGCATGTCAATCATTTTACTGTACTATGATTTATAGTCTTGTTCCACTTATCGCAGCTGGACATGGACAACTTTATTTCTGGCAGTTGTTGATGTTGTCATAAGCAAGAAGCTGTGATCTGATTCATTTGTGAAAAAATGATAATAATTTTAGGTAATTACTTTTTATGCAAGCGTTATTGTGGCCAAAAGAATTTCTTCTGTTGTCGCTTCTGATAATCTCTTTAGTTTACGACAGGTTTTTCATTCCCATCCACTACATAAAAATGCAAATTAGCGTGCGTCTTCGTAAATAAGGAATGACAAAACGAATTGTAACGTTACCGGTGCAGAAAACAAACTGATTATTATGGAGCACGCCTTCTTTATCTAAAACCTTGTCATAACAAATTATTGCGGTTTTCGTAATTATTATTGGAAAACGCACGGGGTGTAATTAATTGGACGACTAATTCTCTAGTAATTATTTGCTATTACATGCAAAGTACACAGTAGCTAAACATCAGAAGAACAAGCTGAATTAACCTTGTACAACTAGAATATCGACAAAAGCGACAACATGATTTTGTCCATGCAAGTCAAGTTCATGGGGTAACTTGATATTCAGCTTGTGACTACCATTATGCATAAGTTTTTGCACAAATCTTTAATTTGTCGACTTGGTAGGTAGCGGAAGAGCTTTCTGACAATCCCCGTTTTGGTTTACGATCACATGAAACTATTAATCAGTCTCGAAACGACGGCAATACCACTTCAGTCCTATCTGTTAAATTTTACATTCAGATTTTGTATATAGGTAATAATGTTGGCAGTAAAAACTGCTAAACCCGTAACCCTTTAGATCATGTACAAAAATCTGAAAAACAATTCTATGCATTGAATAATATATTGAATTATACTTATATACTCTAGTAGTTTTCTGTTTCTTCAAGTTAGCATATTAAATTTACTTATTGAAAGAATATAAAATGATCGCACGGAAAAAACACAAAGGCAAACTGATGCACAATAAAATAGTTAAAAACGACAGCAATGTGGAAAAAACACACGGAAACTTTCCATAATGTTATCTGTGTGTGTTCCATGCGTTTCTATCAATTTATATTTCTACAACGGCAATCTACAAAACGCAAAGTGGGCAAAAATTACTACTATTGCATCTTTGATTCACATAGGCTCTTCTGTGATTGGAACGCGTACTTATTTTAGAAGGAAATAAAAAAGACAGAAATAGACTGTTAGTGGAGAAAATTTATGAGTTGGACAGCTCATTAATTTGATTTGCTTTTTATTGCTAGACGCTATGTTGGTTGATATATAGAACAAAATATAGTATTTAGTAAGTCTCATGTACTGATAATATGCAGTGTTCTTTGTATTCTGTAAAGGTAAGTACTTTGACAAAAAGAGGAATTTACCGCAACGTTCAAGATAGCTTGCAGCAATAAATGTTTCTTCAGAAAACAGCTAATAACAATAATCTACAAAGTATAATAAGCAATGTATACTGAATATACTGCTAACAGCGTGCAAAGTTCAAAGAATCTACTAAAAGTGAGAAACAGAGTTTGCCACTTGCAAGCTCCATAAAAATGTTGGTTCAGCATGTTAAATCTTTTTATGATTGGCAAGTGGACGGAGAGTACAAAAAGAAAATGGCTGTACTAGAGTGTGTATAACAATCCTAACGAATAATAATAGCGAAAACTCCAAAAAAGTCAAGTCCGGTTACACACACTAAAATCATGGATATCCCTCTTATCAAATGTATATCGCACACTTTTTAAAAGTCAAAGTCAAGGTTTGATGGGTTTTTCTGCAATTTTCTCTCATGTCGTGTGAGGATGGATGATCAAATATGATGCTTCGAATGAAAATGATACAAATTCATTCATCTTTTTTCTTCATTCATTCCTTTTGAGGACGTCTTTGTTTCTTTCTCATTTCTTGTACTCATTCATTGCCTTGTGTAAGATAAAGTAACGAAAATAAGGAGTATGAGGATATGTCTACTAAAGTTATTTAGTGTATCAAATGGCTAATTTGCAGCAAGCAAAGTTGCAATGATATAAATACTAACAATGAGCAACGAGAAGACGGCTTTGGGCGAAATGACAATAGGAAATCGTATTAATGGTCAAATCAAATTTTATGGCTTTTTAATACTCAAGAAATATGTTTATTGCAGGTCCACAACTTATCATGAAAGGAAAATGAATGAACGTGAAAAGAATGATTCACTCAGGAATCACGGATAACCAATATTTGATGAAGACGTTAACCGATTATTATTGCAACCATACTCTGCTGCTTTCTGATAAGAGAAGCTGCTTGTGTATCATCATTCATGACGATCAATCAGTAGTAAAAAATATAACTTTTGTATTAATGATGTATGAGCACACGTCATTAATTCATCATCAGCATTGTTATTAGGAGCTAATAACTACGTGTTTGATGACGGTGAACTGGTTCTTTCGCAGAAGTCCCAGCGTTCCCAAATTTCCACTCAATAAATATTCCAATTTATTGGGTGCCTACAAAACACAGATTTGCTTTTGAGGTCCCTTCTGGCTGGAAGTCTGGAATCTCCTAACCAGGATACGGATCCACAACTATCGATTTCAAGATGAATTTAATGACGAGATGGATTTTTTAACACGCCAGTACTACTGACGTTGTTTCATGCAAGCTACTGAAATATTGATTTCAAATCATTGAGTTTTCGTTGGAATCAATAAATGACATCAATGCACACCCTCTACTTTTGACAAAAAGTCGAAAGCGGAAGACGACAAAAGAATAAGTTTGTTTTGTCGGCAGAATGCTGAATAATATGCATATTGTGCTGTACAAAGGACCTCATTGCGCATTCCTTTGCTAGAAAAACGTTTGACAGTGACATCGTTTACGGACATGTACCCTTCTCTCCTAGCACAACATAAACTATGTTCTTATCAGGCTGAAAGAAAGGACTATAAACGTAACATTCTCAATCGATGTATTTATTGGCGACATAACACGCATAGTTTTATTTGCTGGCAAATTGTAAATTTACTATTAACTTTTTGACAAGGCTACATGTTTTTGCATGACATGATCGCGTATTTTTGAATAAGTGCTCTTGGCATCATCGTTCAGGAAATGAGCGTTTTTAGCACTTATCAATAACTCCAAGTCAAGCAAAATATCATACCTACTTGACTTTTTCATATCAAGTGAGTGATCAGCTTTCCTCAGAAAAACTTTGTTCTGGAATGCAGGAACCTGTACTAACATCGCTGCCTGTACATCCTGAGACACTGTGCAAAACCTGTGAATGAACACTGAACATTCATACAACAGCTCACAAGTGAGCGTGGCTAAAGTTTTTTTTGCTTTCATCGCTCTTCATGCTCATTAGCATAATTCATTTCAGCTCAAGAAGAGATCATAACTGGAAGCCAGAGAACTCAGCTACTCGGGATTATTTTAATGAAGAAGCTTATAGCAATTTTAGAAGCTCTATGATGACTGCTTTGTATAATATCTCAGTGAAGATCAGCACGGTCATTCATTGAATAATGCAAAATATATATTAAGCTCTTTAGAGAGAGATATGATCTTTATAGTCAGCACTTCAGCACCCACCACACCCATACATTGTGTGCCTGCCTTGCATCTAGGAAATACAATTAGTATTATGCCATGATTTTTAATAACCTGTTTACGAAAAACAATAATAACTCAATCTTTCTTATAGGTTTTCCAGATACAGCCAAGGAGAGCAATTATAATAAAGTGACACAGGAAAACGGGAGTGACAATTTCCATTTTTTATAACCATTTCAACATTATTTCTCATTTTATTATTTCTGTAATAGTTTTCTTATTAAGCATTATCATCATCATGTTTCCATTTACGATCATTATTTTTATTTTATTACATTCAACAAGAAGTCTATAACACATTTCCATATAATGCTTTCATAATATTCTTAGTAGTAATAATAATAATAGTAATAATAATAATAATTGTAGTGTATAGTATTATGTATAGTAGTAACTCTCAGAAGATTTTTCGCATTTTTTTTCATATTTTTTATCATTTCCACTTTTCATACTTTTTTCTTCCCTACTCTTCTTTTCTCCCTACGTTTCCTTGTTTTTTCCAGTATATATAGTAGCAATTCATCGTAGTAATCATCAAAAGTGTAGAGTAGTATAATTAGAAACAGAAAAACTTGATTTTTCATCATCATCATTTCAGACAAAAAACTGCTTTCTTTTTTGAAGTACCATCGTGTTTTTTTGATCAGTATCAGAGTAGAATCTTATATAGCGTAGTAGTACAATGTAGATAGCAGTTGAGGCAATTCAATGGAGAAAAAATTCAACTGGATTATCATCATTGGGTTTTCTTATAACCTTTTAAAAGACATGACATGGTATTTTTTAGACAAGAGAGAAGAGATAGTCAATTTTGCGAATCAGAGTTTAATTATGTCCAATCATTATCATTACACCATTCAGTAATCCTATTAACGAATACACTGTTGTATATTCAGTAGAGCAGCAGCAGCAATTATTTTGTGGGGACACTTTATGGTTAGCAATTTATAACGATGCCTATAATTACACGTCTGAAAACAAGAATGACCCTCTCAAGATATTTAAGTCGAAACAGAGTTTATTTTTTCCAGTTCATCGGTAATAATAAATTCTACGAACGAATGAACGAGCATAAAAATCATTACAAATTTATGCACATGCATAAAATTTTTATGTAGTTAAGATAGCAAGTATGTTCTATAATTCATGGTCTTGGTTGAAGTTTTGAAGAGGATTCAACAAGGTGAATGCTCGAAAGGTGTCCATAATCTAATTATTCCACTTGGAATTTCCCCAGCCACCCTGAAAATTTCGAAATGAAAAACGTTATTATTAGTAAAGGCTACTTATGGTCATCATGCTAAATGGCAGACTAGATATTGAAAATTTGCAGGTCTTCTTACCATCAATTTCTCCTCCATCATCAGCTGGGCGTCCCAAGTGGTGTGTGGATCAACTTTGGGTAGAGTATGCTGTGGTTCCAATCCATGATCCATACCACTGCCCCCACCGTATGCCGTGTAGACTGGCTGCTGGTTCATTGGTGAATTTTGCATGTGCAGCAGAGGGTGAACTCCACCACTAGCTCCATTCATCAATCGTTGACCTTCATACATCTGCGTGTTGTACAAAGAAAGATTAATTGATGAATCTCATTTACACATATTATGTGCGTGCCGTGTATTTGTATTTACCTGTTGTAATTCCAATACACCGCGGTTTTCCATTTCATCCATGAAACGGCGTCCCAAAATGTTTCCACCCTTTGGTGGACCATGATTTCCCAAGTTCATCTGGGATGGCGGTTGTTGGCCCTGTGAGGAATACCCGGACCCAGCAGATGTTGTGGATTGTGGATACAAGCCTGAGAACCAGTGGTGCTGATTCTGCTGTTGTTGCTGTTGAGGATTGCCTCCTCCTCCAACGGAAGAGGGTATTTGTAGAGGGTTAGAGTGTCCACCCATTGGACCAGTATCCATACAATCCAACGCCATGAATCCCTGAAGACCTCCTCCAATCACGCCACTAGATCCACTTCCCATTCCGGAACTACCACCGCCACTATTCGAGCTTTGCTTCCAAGCTCGTTCTCCTCCAATGGGTCGTGGTAAAGCCCTGTCAATTTTGGGTGGCGGAGGGGGCGTCTCAATAGGATCCATATTGATGACACCCATATCCGCAATTCCTGCGGCGATCGCAGCAATTCCAGGAAACGCCAACAAGTCATCAGCCACCGAAGCAGAGTTGTACGCATTCCAGCCACCTCCTCCGTGATTAGGAGTGGATCCACTGCCCACAGCTCGGTTTCCACCCGGCATTCCTGATCGATTAACCCCAGGATACTGGTTACTGTTTCCACCACCGCCCATACCTTTATACTGCTGTTGTCCAAGCTGCTGGTGAATAGAGCCATATTGATTCTGTGGAGACTGGTGGAAGGACATGGAATTGGGTGGATTCGGACCACCCGACATCTGCTGTGAGTTTTGGTTGGGTTGTTGCCCAGAGGACTTGTTCATCGAGAGGTTGAAGCTGGGTGCCCTTGGGTTGAGTCTAGAGGAAAGGACCACATTTGTTGGTACAGGAGGAGCTACAACACCTGAGCCACCTGACGCGCTACTACTCCCACCACCACCACTAGCAACCTCTCCATTCCCACTACTACTCATATTTCCATCCCGTACCAGACAAAAGTGTTTGTGAAAATTCCTGATTAGAGATAGCCTTTGCTTATTTCGATGCACAAACCAACGACTATGTATATCGACAATACTGGAAACACTGATTATTGACAATAACGACAGAACGGAAAAGGAAAGTCTTTCATTTGAAATGAAAGAGTTGAAAACGTTAGATACATCAATACTGGTACATATTGTACATTTCTAAAAATGAAATAGTGATACTGGCAAGCAAAAAGTACACTAAACATAAACTTGACATATTAAGACTCATTTAAATGTATAAAAGGTTGGTTTGTACGAAAGAAAAAGCAGAGCAGTACTTCACAAGAACTCTTAAGAAAAAAACTCAAGGAATATTTACTTTAAAAAAGTCTATTTTCTAGACAGTTTGGAAAACTAGCAAATCTCGAGATAAGTACACGGCTTTCTTCACTACAAAATGACAAGTACTCAGATATATAATCTATTATAGAAAAAATACCATGGACTATATTGACTTTATACGACAATGAAATTAAAATTAGTCGAATAACAAAACACTACAGACACAGGATAGATATATGATAGAGTTTACATGATATGAGATACTATATAATATGCAAGAGCTATCTAGATGCAAAGGGTTTAAAGTTGTTACTGACCTGTTGTTTGGATACATCATTGGCTGTTGACTCATCACGTCCTGTCCAAAGGGATGCTGTTGTTGAGGCTGAACTCCAAACTGTTGGTTGGGCTGTGGTCGAGAACCTGGAGCTGATACTCCTGGACCAGTGTTTGAAGATGCAGACGTGTTTCCGAAATTAATTAATCCTCCAGTGGTGATGCCCGCAGCAGCAGCAAATTGCGAAGACAGAGGTCCATCCACCGCAATGCCATATCCTCCAGGACCACTTTGCACAGAGGATGATGGTGGCTGTTTGTTGGTGAATCTGTCTAAGTATTGGGGATCCACGATAGCCTGGTGCTTTGGACACGTCCGCAGTAACCTTGGGTGTGTCAATAGGATCCACGTCGGATGGAACCTTTCCTACTCCACTACCAACTGGAGAGATTCCCAAAGCCGCAGCAGCAGCTTGTCCCAATGAGTTTCCATTCTGTTGGATTCCTCCACTACCGGCTTGAGTCATTTGAGCTTGTGATGTGCTCAATGTGCTGGTAGATATTCCAGAAGCGGCCACAGAAGCAAAGTTCATTGCTCTGGCTACACTACTGTTGAGAGATGTGGAGCTTCCAGAGAGACCTCCATGTATTCCACTGCTTCCACTACCAATAGTTCCACTAGAATTAACTGCCAAGTCTCCCGGAAACCATCCTGCTGTCTTACTGAAGGTATAGTTGAAGGGAGAATACTCCAAAGGTGCCGCTCTCTGCTGTTGCTGTTGTTGTTGCTGCACCTGATTTGTTTGGTGTTGATCCATGTCCAAAGACACGCGATTAGAGCCTGGAGCTGCAGAGATTGGTGGAATAGGAGCAGAATTAGGATTACTTCCTGGAGCCAGATTTCTCGGTGGCTGATATTGCTCTGTTGGTGTATTGTCAATAGATGGAACTCGGTTATCTGTGGGATCCATTTTTCCAGTATCCACCACCCCATTTGCCATCATTCCCACAGTCATGGGTCCGTTGGACATGCCCTGCATAACTGGCTGTTGTTGTGAGTTTGGCGACTGTTGATGTTGCTGAACTGCAAATGCAGATCGATTGGTGTTTGTCGTTTGGGATGATGGAGAGGTTGTCACTTGCGGCGGTGGTGTTGGAGACGGTGTCACATTCGAGCCTGTTGCGGCCGACATCATTCCGGCTGTAGGTGTCATTCTCTTGGGGGGTACTCCAATTGGGGTGGGTGTCACATTTCGTTGACTCATTTGCCTGTTATCCCAAGTTTGAGACTCTTGCTGTTGTGGAGCAGACTGTGGCGCTCGGGACTGCTGATGAGATGGTTGCACGAGCTTTGCAGCAAATGTACCCATTCCTCCAGAGCCACCAGAACGCTTGTTTCCTACATCCCTACCACTATTTCTCTGATTTTGCTGATTTTGAGAAGACACCACCACTGGTTTCTTGATTGGTGGCGATCCAGATTTGATGTTGTTCAATGGAGGACTTCCACTTCCCACACCAATGCGTTGAGTGGTTGGAGAACTCTTCATGCCCTTGTTTCCGAAAGGAACGGACTTGGTGGATGGCTGGTTTGTGGTAGCAGCTGGAGGTGGTGGGATGACAATGTCAACTGGGGTGCTTACAGTGCTACTGTTTCCTCCCGCAGATCCAGATGATGATGTTTGCTGATGTCTGTCAGGAAGAGTGGGCGTAACATTGGAAGTATTCTGAGAACCACTGCCACTTGATGAGGAGCTCTGTTGCTGCTGTTGTTGTTGTTGCTGTTGCAGCAAAGTGGACACGTTTCCGATAACAGGAAATTGTCCAGTGGCAGGTGGTGTTGGAGTTACAGATGTTCCACTAGTGGATGAAGTTGAGTTGGAACTTCGATTCGTAACAGGAGGAAGAGGAGCACCACCAACTGGCAGCAACTTTTTCACGTCAAGATCGGGTTCATTCATTAAAGCTGTAATAAGGTTGTGTGCCTGCTTGGTTGACTCTGAGCTGCCTTTGATTTGAATAGTACGCTCAGGCTGAACTTGGCCCTTCTGCTGTTTTTCAACCTCAATGTGGGCTCCGGTTGCTTCTCGAATAGCGTTAATGTTGCATCCACCACGCCCAATAACACGTGAGATGACGGATGAAGGCACAATAACCTTCTTGGAGCGTGAGGAGGGACAATTTCGGGTTACTTCTTTCCAGCCATCATCGCCCTTACGGACTCCGGCTCCTGGTGCAGGTCCAGACTTTGGACCGGCCGTGCTTGAGACTCCTGTTCCAGTATTTGTGGACTTGCTTCCCGTCGCTGAAGAAGTAGATCCTGTAGACGAAGCCACGGACCCAGGAGATGTAAAAACGGAAGGGTGGCCTTGCTCATGATCCGCCGTTGAAGAGAAAGTGGCATTGCTGCCTTTCTTCAGCTGGGACGGACTTAGGGAGATACCCATCAATGGCTCCGGAGCAGGGTTTGTCTCCAGCCCTCCCTTTACCTTCTTGCTGACGGAGGTACCTGACATCCTGCAAGGAGCAAATCAAAAAATTATATTCTTGATCTTAGTTTATGTACTAGTATACTATGAAATGTTCTAAATGTTTAAACCACTTACCCATGACTCGTAGCGTTAGAAGCAGCCGCAGAACCCTTGTTTGTCTGCTGATATCCTACGTGAGGTGTATCTACCACTCCCAACTCCTTCTTCTTAGCTTCGCTGCCATCAGGCTCCACACGATTCTTTTTGTCCTTTTTCCCACTTTTGTTATTGCTGGCCGTTGTAGTAGTAGCAGGATCTACCTCAACCTTTTCTTTGAGAACATTGTCACCACCGGAGGTAGACTTGTTGGAGGAACCCTTTGTTGGGGCGGATCCGCCTGAGGGTGCTGACTTTGTCATAGTCTGATTTTCCTTTGTTGTGCTCTTACTGTTGAGGTTGGTACTGATGTTGTTGTTAATGTTTTTCATAACCTCGTTGTTATTTTCCACGTCCGTCTTGTTATCAGAGTTATTCGTAGCAACTGCATTGCTCTTATTAGACTTGTTCTTCTTTTTCCGACTGGACCTGGTGGAGGAGGTAGACGACTGCTGTTGCGTCAGGGACAAATCTTCCGTTACGTCAGAGATGGGTGGTGTGGGTGCGCTGGTGTTACTCGAAACTGACTTGGAACTCGCAGATTTCTGCGGTGGAACAGGTTGTGGCTGCTTTTGCTGTTGATTCTCCTTGCCCTTTGCCCTGCTCTGTTGTTGCTGAGTTTGACTACCGCCACGACCACGCCTATTCGGAGGAGCTACTTCAACAGGCGCGGTGGAAGAATTCGAACCTTGACTGTGGGCATCGATACCCGAATCAATGACCTCGACAGCGATCTCGTCATCGTCATCATCATCGTCGTCGTCGTCCAAGCCTCTTCGTCGTGCTTCATCGTCATCCTCGTCATCATCATCTTGAGTACCTTGACAAAAGTCTCGTTTTTAGCACTGATAGTATTACAATGCAAAGCAGGGGTACAACAATCACAAAGTCTTACCAAATAATTGCTTCTTTTTCTCCATTTTCTTCTTCTTTTTCTTTTCTCGTCGGCGTTGGGCAGCCAGTCGTTTGCTCTCCTCACGACTCTTTTCCATGTCCAGCTCCTCAAGAAGAATGGTTGCGTTCTTATTCGCTTCAAGAGCTTGCTTGTCCTTTGCTTGTTTTATGTATTCTGCGCACTGCTGGCAACGCTTCAACAGATCTGGCTCATTTTGTAAACCGAGGATGTACCTGGACATTTCCTGGTCTGAAGGGAATTGCTGTACGTTCTTCACAATCCAACGAATCACTTTAACGTGACCCTTTCGGAACGCAGCCATGAGGCAGGAGATTTTGCGGTTGTCCTGAGAATCTAGATCAGCTCGATGTCGGAAGAGGATCTGAGCCACGTCTAGGTGACCACCGTGACAGGCGAGCCAAAGAGGCGTACATCCCTTCTTATTTCGAGCATCAACAATAGCACCTCTGTAAAGATCAAGACAATGGTGAATATTAGTTCCTCTCAAAATACAATTACAACAATATGCATGCTTTCATTCAACTTACTTGTTCAGGAGGAGTTCAACAAAGCGGTAGTGACCCTTATCTGCAGCGATAGTCAGGGCAGTATCTCGAGTTGCTGGAACGGGTGCCGCATTGACCTCAGCACCCTTCTCAATCAAAATCTTTCCAACTTCTACATAGCCGCCGTTCGCAGCTTCCATCAACGGTGTTAATCCAGTCTACCACAAAATTAAAGGTAATTTTAAATTTCGACACTCATAATATTGTATTATAACTTTAACATGAATTTGTTTCTTCAGTACCTTAGCTCGATGTTCCAAATTAGCCTTTCGTTCCAGCAACAGTTGGACAACCTCATGTCTTCCCTGAAAACAGGCCAATGTCAGCGCAGTATTTTTATTAGTCTCAATTTGGGCATTAATGTCGGATCCCATGTCCAGGAGCAACTTGACGGCCGCCGTGTTGCCGTTCATGGCAGCCAGCATGAGTGGGCTGATTCCAAGCTTGGAGCCCGTTCTCGAGTTGATTTCCGCTCCATGAGTGAGTAATAATTTGATTATGTTGACGTAGCCACCCGACGCGGCTAACGAAAGGGGTGTATAGTCCGAAACATTTCTGTGCTCCTTGTTAGCTCCGCGTTTGAGAAGCAACTCGACAACTTCATATCTTCCCTTGGTACAGGCTAAGGACAAGGCAGTGTCCTTGGTTCTCTCAGACTGTGCCTCAATGTCCGCACCATTATTCAGCAAAAGTTCGACCACCTTCTCGTGGCCCCCGTCCGCAGCAAGAATGAGTGGGGTGTACCCTTTCTTGTCCCGGTGCTCAATGTGAGCCTTGCGAGCGATCAGGAATTCGACCACTTCGTAGTGACCGGAAGCAGCAGCGATACTCAGTGAAGTCTCCCCGTTCGATTCCGTTGCAGAGTCCACATCTAAAGCGCGAGCATTCGAAGACTTGTCCGACGCTGTTGGTGTCGTTTGAGTGGATGCCACAGAGTGACTTTGACCCGCGCCTGGCGAAAAAGTAAAACACAGTTTTATTGCACGTTTTCCTAGCGAAACCATAATTGACAGAAGAGCTTTGGCCCAATTAGCCACAAATCCAATCGAGAAGATCATTAGGCAACAAACAAATTACAACTTGAAAGCTAAAGAAATGGCAACACAGTTCAAAAATCTTGTTGCTCTGAAAAACGAGCACTTTGATTGACATTTTTGTTTTGCTCATTTCATATCAAACATTTTTTCAATCGGCGCGATCCACCACCAAAATTCAAGTCATGTTACAATGTTACAAAAATATTAAAAAAGAAAATTGAAATGTTTTAAAATTGTTGCCAAGTGGCATACCTTTTGCTGAGGATACTTGCTGGTGTTGATGAGGTTGCTGCTGGCAAAAGGGTCTTGTTCTTTTGGCCACTTGCTTCTTGGCTGCTAGGGGCTGAGTGGGCGCAGGACTGTGCTGTACCTGCGTAGTACTTGACGATGACACTTGACTACTTGGCTTGGTTGCTGAACTAGCTTGTTGTTGTTGGTGCTGCTGCTGCTGGACACACTTCTCTTTGGTTACTTGTCCTTTGTTGGCGGTGGCTGCTGCTGGAACTGCTTGCTTTTGCGGCTGGGAGGTTTGCTGCAGGTGTTGAGTTTGTCGATGTGCTCCATCCGGAGGAGCTCCCGTAGCTGGAAGCAGACCTGCTGCTGCCGCTGCCGCAGCAATTGCTTGGGGCAGTGGCGGCGGGTGTGGGAGCAGGATTTGCGGTTGGAAACCACTTGACGCAGTTCCAGAGGAATTGATTATTGTAGTAGTCTGCATTGTTGTGGTGGTGAGTGGCGTCAAGTCGTGCGTGATGGTTAGTCCCCCTCCTGGCACCTGCACAGGACTATACTGGACTTGAAGCTGGCCTGGCAGCCCAGTACCGTCCGGACTACCCGTACCAGTTGTTGTCAACGTTCCAGGAAAGCAGTCAATCGGAAAGGCAGCAGCCGCAGCACTCATTATCATTTCGTTTGCACCGGGAGGCAAATTTTCTCCGTCGATGATAGTCTCTGTTTCTCCATTTCCGTGCGTGACCACGACGGTTGTAGTGGTGGTGGTCGTTGCCGTGCCTGGCTGACCGGATGTAATGCTGCCAGGGATTACTCCACTTGTCGCACTCAGAGGTATTTGACCCGATGAACCACCACCGGACGTACTATACGCACCTGCGAGGACTTGAGTGAAATCCAGCATTTCGGTTGGAGTTCCTTCGATCAGGTTCAATGGTTCGTAGTGGCCACCCGCCTCCATGAACCCTTTCTTGTCGCCCTTGTAAATAAACTGTGATTGATGATGAGTCAAAATCTGAATGAACAAAAAGGAAAAAAAAGTTTTAACTAAATGTTTTAAATTTTGGAAACAATTACGAAATAGATTATTGTTCCCAGTTCCCACCTGTTGCACTTGCATCTGGAGAAAAGTAGGTGAGCCCAACTGACCATCCCCAGAAACCGTTCCAATCTTCAAGCCTGCTTGACTTAGCACAGCTGCATTAGCTGCAGCAGCCTGGGACCTTAGAGATTCTGCCGTTGTTGGCTGAGGTGAAGCCATCAGCATTCCCGCACAGGATGTGGATGCAGGGATTGCAATACCACCGGTTGCTGCCACCACTGGAGTAACAACTGCACCAGACACGGGTGACGATTGACTCGTGTTTCCCTGTTGTTGCTGTAATAACTGCTGCTGTTGGAGTTGCTGTTGCAGCTGCTGCTGAAGTTGAACCTGTTTCCTTGCACTCGGCTTGTTTGCTTTCGCCTTTGGTCGTTCGCTAATGGCCGTTGCTGCTGTGACTTGGGAAGGAACCAACGGTGGACCACTGGGCGGTGGAGCACAAGATCCTGCCGGTGGAGACACCGGTGACGCCAAAACACCAGACACAGCCGCTGCTGGACTGGATGTAGAGGACGTTGGAGCGATGACTGCACCGTCCGTAACCGTAGCTGGTCTCTTCACATTATGATGCTGATGCTGCTGCGTGGGATGATGTCCATGATGAGCTTCACCGGCTTTTGCGTTACCACTGCTACAAGCATTGCACACGTCAGTAGATATCGGTATGACACAGGAGGTGGAAGCAGTTTTGCGAGGTGGCACGTTGGCGCCACCCCCACTGTTGCCCGACGTAGACTCTCCTTTATTCGGCAGAATCGCTGACACAGACACCTTCCCGTCGGCAAGAGGCAGATTAAAGTTCTTCAATTGAGCTTCAGCCTGATTGTGATTCCCTCCAGATGATTGTTGTTGTTGCTGCTGCTGCTTAACTTTGACCACCGGTTGCCCTCCATCCGCATTAGGTTCTCCACCGCCAGCACTTGATTGCTTTTGCTGCTGCTGTTGTTGTTGTTGTGCAGCGGCGGAAGATTCCAACGTGGATGTTGAGCGGCTTTTCCTCAAAACTGATTTGTTTTGGCTTTGGTTGGATGATGACTGCCCGCCTTTATCTCCAGATTGCGCTTGGGATTTGGCTGGAATCTGAGCTGCCTTGAGCTGCTGTTTGCTGCTTCCAGTCTGGCCACCCTGCTGCTTCTCTCTCGGAGGATAGTCCAACAGCGCCCTGATGACATTGGTATGTCCACCTCGTGCCGCTTCGATAATCATTGTGCTTCCATCTTTCAGCTTGTGAAAGGGATTTGCACCGGCGGCAAGGAGAACCTCTACGGCAGCAATGTGACCCCCAGCACATGCCAGACTCAGAGGGGTGTGGTCATTGCTTGCAGTCTGCCTGTTCACATCAGCACCTTTACCCAGGAGGTATTTAATCACGTCGAGGTGACCACCACGACAAGCCTTCATGAGTGGCGTGCGACCACCCTCAGACAAGTGCTCAGGATCAGCCCCCTTCTGGATGAGGAGCTCAACCACTTCCACATGACCATTTTCACAGGCATAGGAGAGGGCTGTGTCACCGGTTTGCGTTTGACGCGTGATGTCTGCGCCGCGGTCCAGCAGATACTTGACAACCTGGTAGTGTCCTTCTTGCGAAGCCTCCATCAAGGGAGTAGACGCTCCGAGCTCAATGTCCGCTCCAGCGTTGCACAAGGTATCCACCACATCCAGGAAGCCTCCACAAGCGGCAAGGGTAAGTGCGGTTTCATGCGTCTCCTCGGTCTGGGCATTGATCTTGGCCCCGTGCTTAAGCAAGCACTTGACCACCGCCAAATGACCCTCACGAGCAGCCTCCATAAGCGGAGTGTACCCTTCATCATTCACCTGCAAAACAAGGAAACAAAAAACCATATCATAAGTTTATGCGCAGTATAATTAGATGATTATTGCCCTTCCTCTAACTTCTTCTAATACCCACTTGACCATTTAAAGTAAATATTACAAATAACTTCAAAGAATGAACATGTGCTGTGCTTTTGCACTCAAATGCAAACCTCTTCAAGTTTCACTTCTTTGGCAAGCCTCTCTACGGCAGCTATTTTTTTCTCGAGCCTTGCCACAGCTTCCTTCTCTATTGCAAGCTGTTCTTCAATACTCAATTCTTTTTTGGCGAGCTCCTCTTCCTCCTTTATCTTCTGCTGTAGCCTCTCTGCTTTAGCCCTTAGCTCTTGTTCCTTTTCAGCTGCTGAGTTCACTCTGGGGTCCGACTTTTCTCCCTTTTCAGGATGAGGATTACATCCAACAGGAAAATTGGGCGCATTCTGAGGACAGTTTCTCTCCACTGGTAAAGGCAAACTCTGTGCAAGACTTCGGTAAAAGTGCAAAGTGACATCGTCCACAATGCACACTTCCCTTATCCACTCAATGCTATGATCACAGAAAAATCCCAAAGTGAACATTTTCCTCAAAAAGAAAAAGTCCGCATATTGGATGGTCTTGTTGGAGTTCCAATTGGCTTTAAACATGTCTTGTACATTCTCAACCACGCTGTTAATGCTATCCACGAGGCTAGTCAAAAATGGCGAATCCTCGCAAGCAAATTGCACGTTTACCAAGTTTCTAATTTTGGCAATTAGTATGGTTCGAACGAATTTGGCAAAATTGTACTCTGATTCCGCGTGTCCGTTGCGTCGGTCATACTCAAAAAATGTAATCAACATTTGCATTGATATCATCATGTTTTCACCAGGTGTGATCTCCCCACAATAGTGCTCCTTTTGTACCAATTCCATCAAGGCCCGAACAACGAACTCCACTTGCTCCTCGTAACCCAGACTTTTGAAGTCCACAATCTCGTAGTTGTATCCATCTCCCGCCACTGGCGCCTCAATGCTGTCATTGTTGCCATTATAGACGTTGTCTTCTTCACCTTTCCTCCGAGCATCTGTCCGAGCAGAGCCTACTGAATCGTCCCCTTCCTCCACGACCAACTCAATGTTCAGCGTTTGCTCAATCACATGTCCGCCTCGCCTTGCTCTCCTAGACAGGGTTCCAACTTGTACTCGTCGTGACCGTTTAATGCGACCGGATCCTACCACTGTGCTAACAGTTGAAGCAAGTACGCAGTGCTTCCGTTTTGGACTTCGTCGGCTGCCCCCTCCCATTCCTTCTTCGTGCTGATTTAAGTCAGCCACGAAAGTAGGACTTGTAGCCTTGCACTCCTCCTCCTCCTCTTGATAATCTATCTCCACAGGAGTAAAGTCGGTTGGTTCGTATTCCTCCTCGTCGTCAAACACGTCCTCAAGCTCGAAAATAGGCTCCTCTATATCTTCAGAAAGCAGCTCAGACTCAGAATCTTCTTCCTCAGAAATGTCGTCAAAGCTTATCTGAAATCCCTCATCCTCGTCACCCTGTTCACAGTTGCTCTCCTCACCGGAACCTTCTTCGTCCAAGTCCGAGTCTTCGGAAGCCGAAGCTGGAGAATCGCACGGGGTTAAATCACTGTCTTGTTCAATCAATCGCAATTTTCTCTGCCAACTCTGACTAAAACTTTGCAACTCTTGTTGCTCAAAAGCATGCTCCCAACTTTCAGCATCCGCAGAATCCACACACTTGCAACAACTCATAATGCCAAAAGACATTAGGCCGTTCTGATAGTCCAACAAGTAGCTCAGTCTCCCGCTGCTGCTCCCTCCAATTGACGAAGCGTAGTCTGGAGGACTTTCCGAGGGCTGAGGTCTAGGGTCATGGGCTGCACCCTTTTTCGCTCCACAAGTAGATCCTCCGGGTAAACGGGAAGTATTGTTTAGACCTCGCATCGCCTCCGCCAGTTGCCTTCTTCGCTGTTGGGATCCAGTGTAGTTGGCACTGTACACGGCACAACGCAGAGCCGCCTTCCTTTGAGCTCGTGAAGGCATGCTGCATGAACTACAGCAACTGCTGCAGTGAACAGGACAACCTATCGAACTTTCCATTAGCCTTCGGGACGTTAGGCTGTTGTTGGAGGAGGTGGCCGAAGCAGGAGGAGGAGTTGTGACGACCGTGTTGCTACTTGCATCCACTCCTTCCTCCGGAATGCCACTATCCTTCCTTTCGCTATCTTTTATTTTCCTCCGAGGACTCATTTTCAAATTTACTAAATTCACCCCAAAACCAGGATCTCCAACTTAACGTTACACAAATTTTCAAAAAAGGATATAATTCTGTATCTTAACCACGTTTCAGGTACACTACTATTTTTATGCTCTCTTAAAGTTTTAAAACACTTGCGAAACAAAATTTACTGACGACTCTGAGCAACTTTGCACTGACTGAGGCGTTGTACACTGCACGCGCATTTCAAATTTCCTATCATTTCCTATCAAACGCAGTGAACTACAAAAACGGAGAACGTTCAATGACCTTAATGACTTTTAGCGGTGGCCAGATATTCCAATGAAAAAGTGATATATAGAAGTAAAAGATTTTTCTGTACACCGCGTAAATTATAGTGACTTGTACTGAGATTGCAATTTAGAAATGAAAATTAAGCGCAATTTCATATTATAAGGCTTTTATGATATCTAACGCTCATCAACTTGGACCACTATGAAATTCCTGAACACTCTCCTCTCAACACTCAAAGTACAACTGACAGAAACTGAACTGTTCTACGTTTCCTTTTTGTCGTGCAAAGATCTCACTTGACCCCAAAACTTTTACTTTGATGATAAGCCTAACAATTCTCAGAATTCCTGACAAAATCTAAGCTAACAACTGAAACAAAATGTTCATTATTGAGCTCATTCCCTTAGTTTATAAGATATACGAGACGAACTTTGATAACGAAATAATGCATATTAGTTAGATAAACTTGTTCCCAATCTTTGCAGCCTTTACACTTTAAATATTCCTTCCAGAATGCTTCATGATAACAAAAACACTTCAAGACGATAATTAAGCCGAACTTTATCAGAAGCCTTATTAGTGAAATGGGGGCACGAATAATCTTTAAGTTTCAAGCAAGCAAGAAATGAATATTTCTGAAAAATTACTTGGAATAAATAATCCACTGGAGATATACACATTTTGATAGCTAGAAATGCTCTGTTACAACGTGTTGAAACGTCACTGCCACCAATCTGATCACTTATCTACTCGATAGTACTTGAATTTCTAACAGATTTTCGTTAAACGAAAAGTGCATACTCTAAAAGCAAAACTATGTTCCCAAATTGCAAAAAGGATATCCTTTGGATACATACCATTTTCATATTGCTTCATTGAAAATGCACATTTACATTAATACATTAAAATACCTAATACCTATATATAAAGGACATTCATTTGCTACATTTCTTTGAATTACAACATCAAACATTAGTTTCGCAAACCCATTAATAAGCTATTGTACATACAGCTTTTGCCTATGAGTTGTACATTTTACTATTGGTTCAGGTAAATAACTTCTTATGTAGGTACTTTTATACTTAACTTTGTGAGTATGAATGAACGATTTTTTTCATTTTTGCGTTGTTACAAAAATAGACTATTCATCAAGACAAAAGTAATGCGTAGAACTCTCATTTGTTTAATTGTAGATACTATCTGTTATAATAGGTAGACCCCTATTATGTATAAATTAATTAATGTTTTTTGGTCAAGCGGGTACACGATTTCAATGTTCTTGGTATTCTCCCCAAGTCTAGAAACCTCTGGCGTACGTGCTACTTTGCATACCACGTTTTAAGATTGCATAAGCAATCATTTTGAATATCCAACCAAATTTTCCACCAAATTTTCCAATCTTACCTCCTCGATGTTTGCTCCACGTTCAATGAGTAATTCAGCCAATTCGACGTGTCCCCCACAAGCTGCAAGCGTCAGAGGTGACTCAAAGCTATCTGCAGGCATATTTACCTAAAAATGATTTAAAGATTTGATTAACATGATGCTGGCTCTAAAAGAAGGTTATTTCCGCTTGAAAACTTTATGCGTTTCCATACCTGGGCACCGGAGTCGAGAAGAAGCCTGGCTACCTCTACGTGGCCATCCATGGAAGCCTCCATGAGTGCCGTGTGCATTTCGTCCGTTTTATGTTGCTTTTGATAATAGAAATCATAAGAATCATTAGTTGATTGCTTTTTGTAAATGAGCAAAGTTTATGATTTTCTTATGAAGAAAGTCTACCTGGTCAGCACCAGCTTCCAAGAGGAAGCGAACCATTTCAAGATGTCCCTTATAGCACGCGACAGTCAAGGCTGACTCCTTAAATTCGTTGGAGTGGGTGTTGATGCCTGCACCATGTTCCAGAAGGATCTACAGAAGAAATTTTATTAGAAAAGACCCTTCAACCTCATTGCATTGGTGGATGCAGTTACAGTACCTTTGCAACGCCAACATGACCCGCAGAAGCCGCTTCCATGAGAGGTGTATGTCCGTTCTCATTGTTGTCTTCTACCCGGGCACCGGATTTTAACAGTTCTTTCACAATATCCTCGTGACCCGCAGCGCAAGCGTACATCAATGGACTGTTGCCACAAGCGGACTGCGCGTTCACGTCAGCGCCATGGCTAAGGAGGAGTCGAACAATTTCGAGATGACCCTGGGAGGCTGCGTCCATCAGCGGAGTTAGGTCCCCTTTACTTCCCCGGTCGTCCACGTTTGCACCCATTGCAAGGAGCACCCGAGCCAGCTCAAAATAGCCAGAGGAACAGGCAAGTGCCAGAAGACTGTCTCCTTCCTCCATGGAATCATTTCGCCCCTCTTCCATCGACTTTCGCTGGGAGTCTCGCATTCGGTTAATGGCCGCCGATGCTTCCCCCAAGGCGGATGACACAGTCAGGGTTAGCTTGCGCAAGTTTTCAGGGTCACTCATCAGCTTCCCATCAGTAAAACCCGCAGCCTCAAAGAATGCCTCAAGACGAGCTTGCGCATCCGGTGGTATGCCCTGAATACTGGCGGAATCTCCATCGGGAGGGAGGAGAAAGCCGGAGGGTTCGAGACCGTCTTCGTCGTCATCTTCCTCTTCGTCCGACTCGTCCCTTTCTAATGACTCATCGACTTCACCCTGAGAAAATATCAAATAAGGTTACATTTAGGTTTCAATATTATCCACCTAAACTTTCTACACGAATGGTCCATGCCGGAAATGCGCGTTTATTAAAAGAATTCCTTCACCTCTACTAAATTTTCCACCTTCCTTTGTGCAACCTGAGCAAACCGTTCCAACGATTCTTTTAAAACCGGATTAGTAAGAGCAAGTTCAACTTGATAATCGTTATCCTCCTCCTGACCTGCACTGAAATCTACTTCCACCTGCCCGTCATCCGCTGTCAACCGTAACATTTCTCCCTGTCTCTTAAACTTTAGCTCTATTTCATTTCCATTACTGATCGAAATGTCACAAGTGACTTCATCAATCTCTGTTTTAAGGTCTACCAGCCTCCCGATTCTTGCAAGTAAATCAGTCTGCTGAAAAAATTTCTGCAGAATGGGAGCCAATGAAGAGGTGGCAGACTCGTTAAGATCAACTTTCTTCCCATCTTCATCCTCGCTTTCACCGGGTAACGAGCAGTGTGCATACCGCAGAAGCAGACGAAACCCAATATCTCGAACGCAAACTGCATTCAAGGAATTACCAATAATACCACTAGATTGAGGTATACCATTCTCAGGGTCATTGTGTCCCCCTCCACCTAAATTTAGATCTAAAGCCTCTTCAAGTTCTGCAGGCAGAAGTGGCGTGGTCGGAGGAGTGGGAGTTGTTAGAGGTGACCCATGAGGAGGGGAATCGGGTTCGGGTGACAGTGAAAAGTTTTCATCCAGCGAATCATCTTCGCTTTCACTACAGCTAAAACTACTGCTAATGCTACTAGAAGAACAGCAACTGCAACTTCCACTGCAATCCGAATCCGAACTAGAAGCAGCGTCACTCTGCTGCCCTATTGTCGCATTACTGCTGCTGTAATTAATTCGTTTTGTTCGTGGCCTGTGGGCTGCGGCTCCATAGTTTGTTCGTTAGATAACTCATTAAATCTCAAATGTTCAGTCTTTCTCGGTGGATATTATTTCACTATTGTGGAAACCAACAGGAAAATTATCCTCTTTCTATCTCTCAATCTAGCCAAGCACAACCGTGCAAGTATGTGCTCTCTAGAATTCGAGTAAATGTTTTTCACCGATGACTCTACCTTTTGTTCTATTCTCAACGAAATTCCAAGAAGACTGTTTATGCCAGTAAAAAAGACGATTTGGTTTCCAAATAATTTTAATACATTAGGTGTACACCAGTAAACTCTATGAATGCTAACATGCTACATTCTCTCTGCACACGATTGCAAATTGAATTTTATGATAATGTGCTGATAGGAAAATGTCTACAATTCCATGTACTAAAAATATTCTAACTAAAAAATTATACTACCTACCTACCAAAGATAACCTAAACCATTGAAAACGCAGTAAAAACTAAAGAATCGTCTTTTTTATTTCATTTATCTAATCTACGAATCATATATAGCCGGGTCGTTATACGAATAATCTATTCTGCGATGTCTGCATGTTTTTCTCGAGGCAAAGTAGTCTATCTTTCTATCTATTCTATTAATTAATGCAGAGCAGCTGCATCTTTATCGACATTTAGAAATAGTGTGAAATTGTGCAAGTAGCCTAGAAAGATGCTAATTTCTGGAGAAGACAGTACTGTTTGAAAAAACAACGCTGCTGATATGTATATTGTAAAAAGTTTGCCAAAGAAGTGGCTGCGCAGAAAGAAATACTCAACACGTAAGATCCCTTCAACTAAACTTTGAAGACGTGCCGAATGGAACTCTGAGCTGAAGACAGAAGCTATTCAAGTTATGATGATGGCGAACTTGAAGAAAAAGAAGAATGGTAATAAAGAGCGAACTTTAAAGGTGTATACTTGATTAACTGCAGTCAAGTTAGTACAATACTCGTTGTGCTCAGAGAATGATACATATCATGGCTCATTTGTCATTTAAACCTTTTTATTATTTTATTATCGTTGAAAGAATTGACAATTCATTCATGTTTGCACAGTAGCACAATAATATTTAAGTTGGACATTTTTTCGCATTAGTAAGCTCAGTTTGGGTTGCTGCTGTGCAAAAGATCGGAGCAGTAGTCATAAAAATTGTATTATGAATTGAAAAATGGAAAAATATGCTAAAAATTGGGATTATGCAATAAATACGAAGACAAAGCACATTCTATACATGTAGTTTAGTATTGTGTATTGAGAATAGAGAAAAATATGAAATATGAACCACTACGAGAGCCGTGATATTTTACGGAAAAATACAATACAGTTTTAAAAATTGATGTTAAAATGCATATTGAGTAATGACAAAGGAAGGTCGGAGATGAGGAGCGAGATTGAGCTTTGCACTGTGTGCTGGGGACAAAAACAGATTTTATCATTAAACCTTTGTCAAAAATGATTGTCTTATTGCACAAAATGACTCATGCATGAGCGCCTTTAATTACACACACAATCTCTAAAATGCATTCTTCCTTCTCCACTTTATCGAAGATGCTACGAACAATTTGCAAAAATCAAGAAATTTATGACTGGATCAAGTGACATGGTCCTTCCTTCACTGCATCTCTTAATAAGCTCAGGCATAATTGGGAAATATGACAGAATTATGAGATGCATAAAATGAATATTTTGCTTGTGAACTTGACTACACGAAAGCTTTACTAATACGTGTTATTAAAATGAAGCAATTTGGCTATTGTGGTAAATGAGATATTCATTGCCAAAATCCGCCTCTGGATCGTGATTCATTCCTGTAGCCGTACCTCTAGTCAGAATGCTGTATTATGTAGTTTCTTTCAGCATTTTCAATCTCTCCTTGTTCAAAAAAGGATATGGTACACGTTTGCCTGATTTGCAGACTGCTGTTATTCCACTAGTAAAATCTTTCCTTCCTGCCCATTGCCTTCATAATAAGAGCAAAAAGAGAGACTAAAACATGAAATATTAAAAAGTGTGTGTGTTTACTCTAGAGATGAACTCCAGTTACAGAGTTACGGCATGCCCCAACACGCTAAATGAAAAAAATTATAGCGCTATAACTCATTCTCCTCCTTTCTTCCCTTTTCATACGAAAAAAGCAGGGAACATAAAAAGCCTGAGCAGTCTAGTCATGGTTTGTTTGCTTGACTGACTGACTGCCTTCCTGACTTTTTCCTTCATGTTTTGTCCTCCTCACTTGTGTCGGTTGCTCTAATGTACAAAACATCAAACATTGATCCAAAAACCTTTTTAATGTCTCCTCCGTAAAAGATGACTACAACATTATTCTGAGTTTATATGCATCATTTTGATTACCATCATATAAGTATAAACCTAATACTACCTAGCACTCATCACATAGTAAAAACATATTTTTGACAGGGCTGTCGAGAGAAGGCGTGAAACGCGTTGTAATAAAAAATGTGACCATGCCATACACACAAAGACACAAAACTCTACTTTACTTTTCCATCACTGCTTCCGTATTTACCCTTTTCCTATTTCTGGACTGACGAGATCACGGAGATGAAATAATTTATATAAAGTTGTATAGCATTTTTGTAGTACAAAGAAAACTGAGATATGGACTTGTGTATACATTAAAATGAATCAAATTATGTGTTATGGTCAAGTGGACCAGAGAGATTCTCTTCAATCTACCAGCCAACTACTGGATGAGAACAGAAGAAATCACAAAAAGCATTCATAGCCTAGTGTTATGTCGATTTTTACTCGTGCACATACCACCGTCACTACTTTTATTTGACAGCAGCGCACAGCTAAAATAAAAACAATAAAAATGGAAATGTAAACTGGACTGCCACTCAAATCCAACTTCTACTCTTACGTATTGGCATTGGTATTTGCTTATTCGAGATCTGAGCAGAGTAGCTTAAGTCAAATGCTTCAGCTAAACTAATAATGCTAACGACTCCTACTGACATTTTTTGGATGGAGTCATAACGTCAATATTATATAGACTGTATCTCTGCAGATCTGCTGCTGTTTCTATGTAAGATCCCCATTGCCATCCGTATATTGACTTTGCTGAAATCCATTCATTTTCATGAGATAATGATGATGACAACCGTGTTTTAAAACGTGCATGAATGGCAACGCAAAAACCATAACCCAGTCCAGTGTCAATGTTCCAATAGTTGTAAAAATGATGATGATTGGTTGCAGAAGTACTGTTGCTTTTTTAGGTTTAAATGTACAAAGATGAATTATTGAATCAAGAGAAATATTTTTGTGTGTTGACCGTTGCTGGCACGAAATTGCGACTGGTTTCAGTACAAATCCATTAATTTTCCCCATGTTGTCTTTTTGACAAATTGAGAAATGGAACACATTCGAGTTATTAGTAATTCTTTGTATCCAAGATGGAAAGACAAAAGTAAAACCAAACATGACAGTTTCAGAACTCATCCATAAATTCATGAGAAAATTGTCTCAGTGTTGCACTTGATATAATATAGCTTTCGCATTGGCATTTTTTGGCATTGGAACATTCGTGCATTTTATAGTTTTTATGATTTTGTTACTCCACTTACCTCGTCATCCTCTTCCTCTTCGCTGGATGAGCCGAGGAAAATGGGGGAGTTGTAGGAGGATGCGGAATTATTGGCAGGGCCACCTCCACCAGGGAGTGACCTTTCGCAAGGCTCTGTCAGGTCATCATGTCCATCGAGTTCGAGCTCGAGAGGGTTCTCGTCGTCTTCGTCGGGATCCTCGTCATCGGGATCTCCATCGTCCTGGTCGTAATCATCCTCCTCTTCTAGGTCACAATCATCGCCATCTAGGTCATCAACGTCACAGTCATCGACGTCATCCAACTCACAATCGTCCACGTAGTCGTCGTCATCTCCTCCACCAGTCCCTAGCTGGGACGCGGAGGGAGGAGGAACGGGGGAAGACGATGGGGCAGGTGGCGGAAGCCCAGAGGAGGAGTTGTTGCTGCTGCTGCTCTCAGCTTTATTCGACGCGGATGACGTTGACTTGCTTTTACTTGAGGAACTATGAGGCTTGTTTGAGGTTGATGATTTACTTTGGTTATTCTGAGGCACGGATTTCGAGGAAGAGGAGGAAGTGGATGAGGAGATTGACTTGTTGTTGTTGGTGCTATTGGTATTGTTGTTGTTGCTTTCCTTTTGACTGGAAAGGTTTTGAATTTGTTGGGTGTTCGGATTCCCTTTGGTTCGAGCACCTGGTCCACTTTGGACAGAGGAAGCCGAGGGAGGAGGCGGAGGCGCGGATGCGTTACCAGCGGAGGTATTGGCGTTCCCGGTGGATGCACCAGAGGAGGTTGTTGTTGAGGTAGCATTGTTGTTATTGTTGTTTCCCGTGCCACCAGGAACCTGCTGTTGTTGTTGAGGTTCATTTTTTGTGCCACCGCCGCCTCCGCTGGACACTTTCGAACTCATCCTCGACATATGTCCACGCCTACCAAGAGCAAAATACATTTCATTAGTACACTCAGCTTCTTCATTATGAATCTCCACACAAAATTCTGCATCATATTCTCTAGACTTTCTCCAAGAGACAATCGTAGTACAAATTTCACACATTTCGAGAAATTTGTACTTTTGTTATGTGCATTACTGTTACAGTCACAGAAAACAGAAAAAATGTGCAAGCCACAAATGCTTAATCGGAAGAAACTGCATGGAAAGCACATTTAAAATCCCAATTCACACGACATATTATGTGTACATATTATTTAAATATATCATTTTTGTTTTTGTTTTTACAATGTACAGCTATTATATTCACAGGATGTGGTGAAAGTGCAGAAAATATGAAATAGAAAACAAGTTTGTACAAAGAAAATAAAAGACAAGCAGCGTATTTTTTTGTAGTGCAGTAGAATCCTTACTTGACTCGGCTGGACACGGGTTTCCGTTTCTTAATTATTCGAGGCGTTTTGGAAACTTTAAGGAAAACCGGTGATCCCCCAAAAAAGAAAGATGAACAAAGAAATTAAAATAATTTCTAATGTTCCCTAAAAAACCTGCCGTAGTCAACAAAATGGATTATTGACCGCTGCCATGTATGACCCCTTTTAACTCCCCGTGAGTGCAGTTTGCAGAAGAGGAAACAGCAGAGAAGTAGTAGTAGAAGTACAGTACAGTAGCAAGAGGTAGATAGCTTTTTAGGGAGAAAATTCCTTATAATTCCTAGAGAGAAAGTAGAGAAAGTGCAAAACAACACTTTTTTCAGACGCTCATTCAGTCCTTTTTAGCTTTAAAGTGCTTCGCTGAGACTTTTCTATAAAAAATAAAAAACAAAAAGAAGGCACCATACAAATCCCAGGATTTACAAGAAATTTGAAAAAACCCGAAAAGACATTTTCTCAGCATTAGTTTACCCACGTGCATCACACATTAGCAAGAGCAAAGATAAATAATTATGTGCGAAATAAATGTACATTTCCGAGAAATCATCTCAAACAAAACACACATAAGGCAAGAGGCACACGTGCTCGTGCAAATTGTGACACACACAAGGTCACACACGTGAAACGATAAAAGCAAGCCTTTGCACTTTCATGGTGCGCTGGCGAAAAGGAAGATTTTCACAACCGAAACAAAGAGACCTCGTAAACCCAAATAGAAGAAATAAAAGTTGTTTTAGTAAGTTGAAATAAAAGTCAACCCGAGCAAAAAAGAGATGTGGACCTCTACAAAAACGAAGCCAACATAAATTATAAATATGTCATTGAAAATAAAATTTGTTATTTTTGGAGAATTTTCCTTTTACAAAATTGCAATATTTTTTTGACTTGTCAACTTACTCAGTAAAGACGAGAATTTTGAGTGTAGTAAGGAGGGTTGATTGTTTCTTGATTGACTAATAAATTTACTAGTAATTACAAACTATATATATCTACTATATATATTATGTTCCAGTTGTTTTTTTGTATTTTTCTTTTATGCTATCCGTTCCACACACTTCAGTTCTTTTCACTAATTTCACTGTGTTCTTTCATCATCATGCGTTTCCTTAAAAAGTTGCAAAAAATCACGGGTTAAGTTATCGTTCATTCACATTTTACCATTAATTTTAATTGGACTTATAGTCTAGTGAAGATGATTCGGAAAGAATAATAGTTTTATTCTTTTGATACCAGCGAGAAAGATGAGAGGTAGAAACAACAAACGAATTTTACTACAAATTTTAAAAATTTGCACTACAATACCTACAAACTAATTAACTATAAAGCTATTCTACTAAAAATAATATTGTAATGACACAATTACTGGCTATAAATAATGAGTAACGAGATACACGTATTTTTTATACTGCTAAACAGTAAAAAGGCGACACGACGGTGGTTCTTGATAAAGTATTGCTTTCGATAAGGAATAATAATAATAATATTGATAACGTTTCTACTAAAATTGACGAATTTTAGTATAAATGTATATACAGGATAATCAGAGTGTCTCTCTCAAATAACAAGAAATAAACTCCTCTGCTTGGTCGCCCCTGTATCTCTCTTCTGGAGAAAATGCGAAGGAGGCTGGAACGTGGTTGTTGGTGTGGCTGCTTAATAAACCTACGCAGTCTTTTGCTGTCAATTTTATTCGTGTAGGATTATATGTGCAAGTTACTTGACCTGCTACTAGGCAAACTGCTTATTATCACTGGCAAAATAATAATAATGATAACATTCGGAATGTGTCACCACCACCACCACCATTACTCAAGTCTTGTAAATGTCTATGGGCAATCATAATCAAAAAATATTCTTAAGAAAATGAACGATCATCTTCTGCAAAATTATTATTTGTGTGATCTCCCCACACTCCTCTTGTTCTTCTTATCTGAATGAAATTGCAGAAACTGGCCATTATTTTGTGGTATTATTGGAGCACACACAGCAAGTCTCGTTGTTTCGCTGCCTTTAATATTCACCCTTTCCAAACTTTTACTGCATTCAACAGTTACAATCACTGCAGTTTTTTCCTATTTGTACTAAATTGAAAATGAGCAATAGTGATCGCTAGAAATGGTAAAAATGGGTGGTCAAAAGTAGTGGCAATGATATTATTGTGTAGATAATGTAAACATGCTAAAGATTTTCAATGTTTTTGTAATTAATTTCAAATCGAAAAAAATTAGGTAAATTAAATGCTTGATAGCATGTCTCTAAATTTTGTTAGCTATTTGAATTTTATCCTCACAAAAACGGACTTATTTTTGCTGTTCTTTAAATGCTGTTTTGTAGTTTTGCAAAGTTTACAAACTACATAAATGCAGCATATTCTTAGCTATTAAATGTTTGTTGCTTCTTCATTATGAATATTTTGCAGGATCATCTTTATTGTTGTTGATGAGCCAAGTGTTATAAAACACACAACATGATGCTTATCTCTTTTCCCTTGAGTGCTAATTCTCAAAAACGCATTATTGGATTTTTGTGATTTTTTCATTGCAAATTATATTTTGTGTATTTTATTGCTGATCATGTTGGGATTGCTGAGAGGCAAGGGTGATGAAGATGATCATTAAGATGCACAGTTGTAAGTTCACGTTTACAACGATTTCAATTAGACTCCAATATGAAAAGCACTCAGTTTGCTGCATTTTCACACGAGCTTCTTTTTGCTGTGAATGTCCAATAATACTTTTATTTTTGGGGAGGAGGAGTTGTGAGTAATAACCTTCCACTTACAAATACAATTTGCGCACTTTTGAACAAACAATAGCAGAGCAGAAGAACAAGGGAATATTGCATTTTTGCAATTTGAATTGATCAGTTATTTGAACTATAAAGTAATTGAGGTGGTGGCGATCATGATGATAACTCACTATACTATTTTTATACTAATAATCTTTCGAAATATAGCACAAATCTCGGCGTTCTTATCTTTTGCGTGAAACTCAACAATGGTGTACGTATCAAGTAGTATGCGCTGTGCTGCTGCATTATGCGAGTACATTAAACTTTTTGATTGCTCATTATGCATGCAGCAATATCCAATATTAATATTATTATTATTCCTTTTCGTTCATCTTTAGTTAGGTATACAGATTTTTTTTAAAAAGAGGAGCACTTTACCTTCTTGTTTTTACAACTACTACTACTTCTAGTTTACTACACGAGTATATTTGGAGTAGTTACAAAAATGAAGGTTCAAAAATGTACGGCGACGGTGATGATGAGGCTGAGTTTTTGTGTGTACTTATTTTACTATTATGCTAGTTACTGTTTTGTTGTTCCTTCTTCTTCTTCTCTGACTGATTTTTTCGCATTTTTGCTAACTATTTCTCATCTTCACTAGAATAAGAATTAAAATTAATGGTAAATAGCCGTCGTGTATTATTAGTCGTACTTTTACAGGATCATCACTCACTACTACTGTGTGTGTGTGTTTTTTCTTGGTTTGGATTCTTCGTATTGCTATTATTGAACGTGTGTGTGTGGCGTATATAGTAATAGCAATAATATTCTATTATTGAATGTATATTAAAAAATCTCTACGTATTTTTGAGTGTGTGTGCGAGTGAGTAGTAGTATTATTATAATCATAATGATATTGTATTACTGCATATACATGTAAGAAAAGAGAGATGCAATGCAATAGAATGGGATCCGTTCTCTGAGCAAGTATGAGTTTCTCGTTTCTACTTTACATATAGCTCTTTGTACCATCATATTCCCATTCTTTGCTGCTTTTTATCATGATCATCATCATCATCACCAAGTATATAGGTACATGAGCGTATACTAGCATGTAGCAGAGCTGTAAGTACAGAAAAACTGCTTTAGTCCTCAAGCCATTTACTTTTGCAGTTAGGCACATTTTTAGGCAAGGCAGCACAGTTATATGTAAAAAAATCTATATAAGACGAGGAAAACTCTAATAGCTATATGTATGTATGTATGTATGTATGCAGATACATTCATAAAGCAAAATTTCGACTTGGCATGCAATACAGCTTACTTACGGATATATACATTCCGCAGTAATGATATCCTAAAAAAAGTGAGTCTAGAGAGAGATGAAGGAAAAGGCAAGAGCAGAATGCTGCTTTGTTACATGCTGAATTTCCAATATATTACTAGTGGGATTTTCGTTGGTTCTCTTTGCCACTACTACAGTGTGGCTGCTGCAAGAGCAAGTTTTAAAAGCCAAAAGGAAAAGCAGTTATGTATATATAACGTGCGGTGTGATGATGATGATCATGGCAGAGAGAAGAGGACGTTCCGACTGGTATGTATGGTGGAGTAAGGGAATATACCTATGCAGAATCTGATCTCTGTGTTTGAACGAAGAATGTACCTATGTTTCACTTCATCACGTTTATGCTGGTGAGCAGCAGCTTTTATGTATGTTCTTGCCGTACTCTCTGGGTCCTTTCTAGTCTGGTGTGGTAAGTTTTTCAAAAAATGGTCTGGTCGACTATATGGTAGTATACGAGAGGAAATTGCAGGTTCTTATTTGCTTAAATGGGTATAGGTATGTATGTATATCAGCACAGACATGCACGGCGATAAAAGGCCGACAAAAAAGAAGCAGTAGAACTACTACGTTCTCAACTTATGGAAAGCATTGAATATAAAAGGAGCCTTTTCAGCGCTTATTTCTTCTGGCTGGTAGTAAAGTCGCTTTGTATTCCATTCTGAATGACTAACGTAAAAATATAGCCACTCAAAGAGGTGAGCGTAAATTCAAAGCGCATTTGTATTTTGGAATGATTTTGTAACGACAAACTGTCTTTATTGAAGTTTTTTCATTGTACTACGCAAAAGTTGAAACCATTTTTCCTTTTATCAGATTTATTAATTCATTATTTCTAAGAATTTGCAAGTTTCTCACATTGCCCCACTTGCATTTGCATACGCTGAGTTAACTTCATAGCACCAAGCACTTGCCTAACAAGATTTATTGCAGACTTTGTGTAGTTTTAACAGTTTGGAAAGGCTTGTAATTGAATTTGTGTAGAAATCTTTCTAAACTGTGTATCAGTTTATCAAATTGCTTGTCTCAGATCACCCCTAAGCTACGCTCACTAGGACATACAGATGCCTTTTTAATATCCCCAACAATGGGTAGTTTCAACCGTTTCTCGTATTGTTCTGTATTGCAATTTTTTATTGCATTTGGTAACAATGAAGTTATAGTCCCAGGGCTCTTTCTCTTATTTCCACTGTTTGCAACACAGCAATTTAGTACCCAGTACCCTTACTTTGCTGCTGTTGCATTTGTGTATCCATTAACGGCGATGCTACAAGCTCATTTTATAACTGCTGGCATCAGAGAAAATTGGTTCTTCCAACTTGTTTCAATCCATCCATCTCCAATTCTCAAATCCATGCACCAGCCAGTACATAAAAAGTTTTTTCATCTAAGAGGATATCCCTATTGGATTTAACTCTCCACTTAAGTAGACTCGCATCGCAGAACAGACTCGACAAAAAAGTCTTGCACAGTCGTTTTCTCACTTAGGAACAGAGTCTTATGAAGGAGCACACTACTGAATTTTGTGATGATGAAGATAATGTTAATATTCTATGATGATAAACATAAATATCGGATAGCCCATTGCCATCATCCTCATCATCAACCAGGCATTCATACAGCCAGCATCAAGCATGCATTCTTTGTGCAAAAAACTCCTCGAAATCTCCCAGCAGTAATAATGCTCATAAAGTGAGAAGGGAACACAAAAAGCCCAGAGAACTGAAGAAGTTGATGATCAAGACGAGAGACAGGGCGAACAATACAAAAATTGTAAGATGATGGTCTTGTGTATGCCGTGCCATGCCATGCCACTCATGCATGTCTTTGTACTCAAGCCACTTACAACGCCATGAGTTCCATACTGCTGTTCATCATATCATGAGTCTCATCCTCCTCTCTTTTTCCATTTATATTTCTCGGCAGAAACAACAACAGCAGAGCAGGCAGGAATATGAGCAATAATCCACAAAAAAGTAATAGGGAAAGATGAGAGCAGATCAGTCTGCACAAATTTTTAAAAATATTGCAGGCACACTAAAAAAAGACGAGAGAGAGCATAGAGTTAGACTTTGTGCTAAAAGAGTTTTTAATCTGTGTGCTTTTGGCTAACATTTCATTTCTCTGCGCTGCTGTATATTCTCATTTTTGTCATGCTCCTTGTCTGCTGTTTGCATCTCGCATCACATCATCATCCCAAAAGGCAACCTTAACAGTCATCGTCATCACATAATTACTTTGAACAGCGCAGCGACAACGTTTAGGCTATTAAAACATTACCATTTTTCAGTTGACAAACAGAAAAATGAAAAACGAGTACACAATTTTTTGCTTAGTTAGCGTGCTTAACTAAATGTGAAAGGAAGCATTATCTCTCTAGCGCTCCTCCAAACACACACAACAAAACGGCATCAACGGCCAGGCCAGCAGCGAGGAACATGAAGAGGGCGAGGAAAGGAAAAACACATTTCGAGAAAAGGGTATAATTGTGTGTTTTTGTGCGATAAAACGCAAGTTCATGGGTGTAATGGTGAATGGGTAGTAGAGAAGTAGTAGTGAGAGGAGTTCAGCGTGTGGGATGATGCTCTCTCTTCTGTCGCTCTTTGGCTGTTTTTTTTCAAATTCCATTATTACGTAGGTATATTGGAGTTAGTTTATAATATTGCGTGCGTGCGTGGTATTCGTTGCAGAGGGTAGTGCCGTATGGTTGAGGCCTCTCTCTAGCTTCCCTTTTTCATTTTTTCTAGAAACATGTTTCCAGGAAGGATTTATTTACGCCAACATATTTACTGTAGTGGGAGGATGAGGATGCCATGGTGGAGGTGCTGATGAGGAATGAGCAATTGAGCAATGAGCAGAATGGAGTATAAAATGAATGAAAATGATGAATATGCGTGTTTGCCATCATATCATCGAACTTTTGCCATTCACCGAATGAGTACAAAACGAGCTTGAGAAAACAGAGTTGGGCAAACTAGATGAAAGAATGCGGCTGCGGTAATGGGAATTCTGCTTTTGTGACAGAAGTTTGGACGAAAGGAGCCATGTCAAAAAGAAGAGCGTACTACTATTGAGCTTTATTACTGACGATGATGACATTGCACTGCATTGTCGGACTGTTTTGTTTACTACACGTAACATTTTCTTTCATCATCAACAGCATCTCGCTCTCAAAACAGGGTTGAGTAGCTGCTCTTCTTGGTTGTCGTATTTATTGTAAAAATTACTACCTGAATTGGTTCGTCTCATGAATTTCGGTACACAGCAGAAAAGAAAGCAGTAAGCGGTGTATACCGGCTTGATTTTGAGTCCCACTCGTAGCAAGCACGTACGAATGGATTAAGGATTTTCATGCTTTATGAAATATGAATGTACCGTTATTACTGCTGCTTGTCATCATTATGACTTACGACGCTTCAAACACATATTTCGGTCAATATTGTGTGTTGTGCAAATGTTGAAATATGAGATGAAGACGTAGAAGTAGGAGGTAGAAGAGGGGAATGATGAGGGATCAAGGGAGAAAAAGATAAAATAGCAAGGATAAAAAGGGCTTCTCCTCTACAGCAGAATGTTCCAGTTTTATCCTCTGGCAGTTTAAAGAAGATGGAAAAGCGATTATAAAATGAAGCCTTTTTGATCCTTTTCCGCGATAGCAAGGCATACAAAAAGGTTTATTTAGGTAGCGTGCCATGTAATTTTCAGTAATAATATATAGCTGCTTTACAGAATTACGTACAAAACCGTAGAAAACACGGCAGCATAACCTTTTCGCAGATCAATACTACTCGGGGGCAAGCTGAGTTTGGCAGAACCGAAATCTATTACAAGAGTAATTATATTATTTAAAGAATTTTGATGAGTTTGTTTGATAAAATTAAATGCTTCTGATTTACTCATTTGCCTGCTTGCTATACTAGAAACTATTTTATTAATATTCTAAAAGGGGAATAGAGAGAGAGAGATATGCATCACTTTTCGTAATATTTTCTTATCAAGATCATGTTACTCGTGCGTACCTAAAACAGAAAAAAATTGGCTGAGTTGAACAAAGAAAAAACGTGTAGCAGCAATAAGCACAGGAGTGCAAAAACAGTTCTATATCTACCAAGAAAAATAGAAGATAAGGAAGATATTTGCCATCGCATTTTATTATTTACTTAAAGAGCTTTAGGGTTTATTACGGGAAATGCGTAAAAATGCACACACAGCACACGTAGTGTTCATAACACATCATGAAACACATTCAATCTACTTTGCAATGCTGTACATGGGATGCCGTGACGAGGAAGGATTCTAAATTTCCATTAACATAAAACTTCACCTCCACCTTCGCTGCATGCGTACACACGTATATGATGGAGCATCATAAACCTCATTCATACTCTTGTCTCACAGCCATTATCAGTAGTATTTTTGTACTAGTAATGAGCATTTAGTTTTTTGATGCATTTTTATTTCTGCCGTAAATGGGATGGGCTTTCTTTAGCGAGTAGCAAGTTCCTTTGAAAGCTAATAATCAGTCTTCTCTGAGAGCGTGAAGATGATCATGACAAGATGCGATATGAACAAGAAGGATTGCATGATGTACAAAAAAGCACACTATAATGTTTTATTTCAATCATCATTTTTTATGTGTTTTCTTGTGTGATTGTTGTTGCTCAATCGTTGGCGATCTCTGTGTCTGAAGGAAGGAACCATAAATGAGCGACCTCTAAATGTTTACTAAACAATAGCTCTACTGCGCGTTGATATTCGCAGACAAAAAAGAGTTTTTTGAATAGAAATATTTAATACCATAATATTGTACCAGCAGTGCAGTAGTATTACCGCTATATTGTATAATTTTTTGTTAGTCACATATTATAATGTACTATTTGTGTGCTTGTGCATGATATTATGGGATAAAAAAGTTTAGTGTATAGTAATCTTTCTTTCCTCGTCTGTGAGAAGATGTAATAATAACGAGGATTTGGATTGAGAGGATGACGGGGACGATGGGTTCATTGATGGTAGACTCATCATGCAAACACAAACACAACAAAGTAAAGTTGAAGTTGCAGCAGAGCAAAAGGATCATCAACTTCATTTGAATTTCCACTTCTACTACTGCGTCGTCCTCTTGTCACGTCACTCTGGCTTCACGTGTGGAATGTATTGCATACCAGCATATTATACGTAATATACGTACTGCATATTATCTCTCTCTGTCTTGAGATTATGGATGGTCATTCATTTCTCTTCAGTCTCCACTTGATGATATCCACACTCATTGTCCTTCTTTTTCACATTTTCTTCCCTACTTTTTAAGTTTCTCATCGACCAAGCGAACCAAATGCCATTTCATCGCTCTCTAGCGACTAAACACGAGCATGATTACCAGCCTAATCTGAAAAATGCACAGAGAGACACACAAAAGTAGAAATTAGAGGGTGACGATGATAACGAGATAATCTTTTAATTCTAATGTCGCATAAGATTAAGAAAATGCGCAGTGATATTAATGCTGCAATTACTTTGATCACCTTATAAAAAGCCTTGTGTCTTTCTGCAAAAAGTTGGTCTTGAGAATGATCATAATGTATGCGCAAACTTACATTTAGTACAGCATTCGTTACTTAATCACGTTCCTAATTCAAGATTTTGGCATTGTTCTGGGACGAAATATCTGTAAAGCATGTGCCGATTATACCAAAAAGCTGTGTTTTTGACTGACTCAAAGGATGGAATGATAACGTTTACAGGCACTTCAAGTTCACGTTTCATTATATTGCACGGATGATGATGTGCTAGAGACGCAGGGCTAATGTGAAGGTGGAAAAATTGATCTGCCAAAAAATTGATGAACTCAAACTCAAAAGTCGGTGTAGTCTAAAAGGCAGATAATACTATAAAGTTAAAATGATCATCTATGAAAAGATGAAGGTATATAAATCCGACGTAAAGCAAAAATGCAACATTACAAGAAGTAATCAGTTCAAGGGAGATCCTGATATACTCGTCCTCGTTCGTTTACTCTCTGTGTAGTTTGCAAAAAGTTGCAATCATCTCACAATTTTCGTATAGAGTTCTCAAATTCTCAATGTACACAAGTCAGAGAAAAATTTAAGGCTGTTTGAAAAGAAATATACGCAAAAATCTCGCAAGTCCACAAAGACTCAAAAACTACAGACAAAAGTAAGCAGAAGGCAACAAACAGTCGTAGCCTTCATAGTGCATATCATAGGTTGTCTCTATGCACTCTCTGCAACTTCTTTTTGTCTGTTCTTTACCGTGGGTATGCGAAAACCGACAACTGACAACAACGACTTGGTAGAAAAACAGCAGCATCATCCCGTCATCATAGATTGTTCAGCCAGCAACAATGCCAAAATAATTGTAAAAACGAAGTACTATAATATGACTTACGTGTATGGCTTTAGTATGTGCCCTCGCTATAATAATATTGCTGCATTTTGCGTTGTACTTTACAACAATAACATGTGAATACTCTCTATAAAGCTTGTTGCTACCATTCTTGTAAAAATGGATAAAAAAAACTGGAAATTTTACTCGTAACCTTTTTATCTACAAGTTAGATAAATGAACATGCAGTTTATAGCTTTATTGAAGCAACAATGCAAACTGTACTCTGCACACAAAAATAAAAAATACTTTGTTACCACACAAAGTTTGCATACAGAGGAAGCGAAAAATCTGAGGGATGATGAGACGTTAGTAAATCAAATCTGTATCTCTTCTGTACTCATTTATTTGCTATATTCAAGCAATGCAAAGTGCAAATATGTGTGGCAAGATAAATTCATCGGATTCAATACTACGGATCCCATAATAAATACACATATTATAAGTTAAGTAGGGAAAGGGTGCATTGAACCCTTTTATCATATAAAGGCAATGCAAGGAAACTGTAATATTAGCAATATGGAGGCTAGTCATTTTGCATACAATGTATTCTTGCAAAGCGCTGCTCTGCTGTTGGTTGCGTATTCGAAAACAGAAATTGCTTTGTCTACCTCGGCTCTCTTGCACCAGAGCGACTACTACATTCAGTATAGTATTTTGCTCTGTGCAATTGAAATTCTTGAGCAAAATCGAGTATCAGTTTTTTAGCTTGGTGAAAATCCATCTTGCACTTGATAATATTGCTGAAAAGTTGGGTTGAGAAATTGTCAGGCATATGGTATGGTATAAAGACAGAGCTCTATGCTTCCAATGTTTCAATGCATACAGAAGGAGGCTCAGACATAACATTTTTGCCAGAATTCAAATATAAAGTGCAGTTACACTTCTCTTTGTATAATATGCATTATGCAGCTGCAAATGTAGTAGTGTAAATTGTATTCTTCGGAATAGTACTAAATTTGCTTTCCTCTGTGCATTTTTCTGAGAAAGACTGAGAAATACGACCCTGCAGATTATATATATACATTCATGTAGGACCATATTTCCTCTGAAGAACCCGTCTTTGTTCATTTACGTTACATTTTGTATGGAAAAGGAAGAGAGTTGGAAGGCTTTAGAACTCTTGGAGCATTGCGAAACTTATACTGCTACTGCTGCTTTTAAGCTAGAAGCAATTTTCGACGAAAATTTTCCACATGATGAAATAATGCAGAAACCATGCACATTATTTTCAACAAAAAACCTAATACGCTGTATGTTGGAAGCAAACATTCTTTGTCTCTGATTCATTCTATTGGCTTTTGTATGAACCATGGAACTATTAAGAAACGTGTACTTCTGTTAAATTGCATTTTAGTAGACTATACATTTTTTGTTGTAGCGTGTGTTCAGTGCATAAAGGAATTCGTCTCCCACTTTGCGGCATAATATTATCCAAATATCCATTGGCTTGTACACCAAATAAGTAGTCTTCATGCTAAAGGTTGGGGATTCCCTACTATTCAATGAACTCTTGCAAAAGCATGCTTTTGTAACAAAGCTATAAGTAATCTGTTAAGGTAGGTATGCACCAAAAAGGAAAGCACATTGACTGCTGCAGGACCAAAAAGGATATGAAGGAAATAAAAGGAATACATATACACATGCGGCATAAGTACTCTGAAGGCATTCTTAATGATTCCTTTTTAGCTAGTTATTATTGCTGGGGAGTTTATAAAAGTTAAAATGGAAATGGAATGTACGTTGAAGGGCACCTATGCAATTCTTCTTATGTGGTAGCTCTGCAAATGTGAAGAATGAACAATGATGAGAATGAGAATATGTACATAGCTTGCGTTACAGGTACAGGCCAAGCGAGTTTTTGTACATACGGTTTTTAGTTTCATGGGATATCTACTTGTGATGTGAATACGTGGTTTACACTGCCATCCAATAAGACAAGTTGGTATTCCTTGCCAGAACATGTGCCTCTTCCACAGGATCATCGGATGAGATGCGGGAAATGTAGTAAAAGTATGAACATGAATGTTATCGTTTGTCAATAATATTATGTGTTTGCAAACAAAATTCCAGAGTTTTGTAAATAAAATTTGTAACTGCAACAGAGATCCTTAGTCGTAACAGTGTTCATCTTTGCGTTCTGTATAATAATCACCTTTTGTACAAGATGCCCTCTCCAGATTCCACTACTGCAGGTAAGTTGACCTTGACACTTGAAGATGATTCCGAACAAGTTTCCAAATGCTATAAAAGGCTAATTTTTGATTATCTACTTGTAGGCGTTATCCTCCCGAATGGCAACGGGGGTCATAGTTATCATGAAGATGACCACTCTGTTCTGATGCCGGCAGACAGTGCGACAGAAAATGTAAACCCTCATGACGAGGAGGATGACAAAAAGAGCACCCGGCATCGACCCAGAAAAAGGAAGCTGTATGCGGAAATTTGCAAGCAAATGGAGTTTTACTTTAGTGATGCAAACATTACGAAAAATAGGATGATGCGGGATGTAGTGGAACAGGCAAACAGGGAAGCGGAAGGCTACGTTGATCTCAGCGTGTTTCTTGACTTTACCAAGATTCAGCGTTTGACCAATAGTATTCATCATATTCAGAAGGCGTTAAGAAATTCACTCAAGCTGGAGCTTTCTCCGGATGAGTTGAAAGCTCGGAGAAAGGTTGCATTTGACGCGACAAAGGTCAAGTCGGATGATGCGGTGGAAGAGTGCACCATTTATGTGGAAAATATTCCTAGGGATGCTGAGCATGAATGGCTAGAGAAAATTTTCCAAGCCTTTGGACCCGTGGCGTACATCTCATTACCAAAATTTAAAAGTGGTCAGCACAAAAGCTTTGGATTTGTGGAGTTTGATGATGCGGATGCGGCAAGGAGATGCTTAGAAGCGTATGGTGAGGATGGAGCATGCTTACCTAGTGATATTGACCCTGCAGAACTGAGAAGTATTAAAAGCTTTAACGAAGAAAAAGAAGGGTCTTCAAATGGGAAACCAGGCACAAGTCAGAAAAAGCGATCAGCGGGCGAAGCACTTCCTCAGGACGATAATGAACCGAAAATTAAAAAGGAAAAGCGTGCATCCTCCTCTAGCTCGGAACAGGAATCAAAAGAGGTGGACACTGAGGGAAATGGTGAAGCCGAGGTGGGAACGTCAACATCCAAGAAGACAAAAAGGAAGAGGAAGAAGAACAAGGCCAAAAAGTCGGGCGAAGCCAAGCTAGAAAGTGAGTCAATTGTGCTGAAAGTTCTTCCAAAGAAAACTTGGAGGCAGTTGAGAAACCGTTACCTGAACTTGCAAAGAAGCAACATGGCAAAACTGAAAAAGCAGTTGCAAAAGGACTACATGAGAGCACAACACTTTAAAAACTTTCATCAACCAGAACAACAGCACCACGAAATGAAGTACGAACCCTGCGATGAATACATGGAACAAAGGCATTTGGATCATATTATGGAAATTAAAATGAGCGAGCCAGCTCAATCCGCAGAGATTTTCCGGCATAAAATTTCGGTGGAGCTGGCAGAGCAGGACGAAGATGAAGCAATGATCAGTGGCTTTATCAAATTTGTAGACTATAAAGATAATGACTGTCAAGCGTTTGTACGCGTCAACGCAGACGATAGCTTCTCAACGAGAGCTGAATCTCTTCTGAAGAAAGCGCAAGAAGCATTTTTATCGGCCAGATTTCTTTCAGGTAAGCACTATCCGTGTTAAGAGAAACTTTATCTCGAATTATATTATTATGATGGATTTCATTAAGTTTCTCATTTTAATTTACAGCTGAGGAGGTTACAGAGTACAAGCGAAACGTTCAGGCGGCTCTAAAACAGAAACAAAAGGAACATCCAAGCAAGAAAACAAATGTTCGAGGGAAGGACCGTTTAATGAAAGCAGCAACAAAGTCGACTCATGTTCGTTTTAACGACAGCAGTGACGATGAAACCGAACCTATGAACGGGGGTGAAGTAAAAGTAGAAGTTAAAACGGAAGCTGAGTAAATGTAGTTAGATAAAATGCTATTCATGTAATATCTCGAACGAGTCATGAGTAATTCATCTGTCAGTTTCAGTTCTATATTTGACACTAGGTCAAGTTGTTCAGAAATTTGGACATAAACATGATGAGTTTGTAACACTTTTAAAATGTGTTTATATTTTTACAGGTTCTACAATATTTTTATTATTTCGTTAGTTATCCTGATATCGATATGTTTATCCTCTTGTTGGTCTGTGTGTAGTATTTAGATTTAAATTAACTTGAACGCTGATATATAACGTCAACAAATGAAACAATAAAAATACGTATTCGAATATTTTATGCATAGGTAATATATTTTTGTTCATTCATTTATCAACACAAACAAAGAAAATTTGTTTGTTGGTACTACTCTAATATCCTGGCATTTACTACGCACTTCTATATTGACAATAAGCTAACAATACGATAGTATATTTTTAGTAGTCATTCTATTTTGACTGATGCCTGACAGGCATTGCCTGTATTGTTTCGCTTCTACCAGAACAGCCAAATAGCTACCCGGAACGCGGAGCTATCTCTTTGACTGACCATTTGATAATGTATCAAAAAGATAGTAAACATCCGGTATCAATGATCTTCCATGGAACAATTATAAGCCAAAAATGATTCATTTCAACAGATATTTGCACTTGGTATCTCTATATGAAATCTCTCTTGGAAAAATATATTCTGGTACAACCACTACGTAGTAGTGTTCCATTAAAACACATATAATACCATTTAGCTTAATACTTCACCAAACCATAATGATTAGGTGCTTAGCATGAGCGATGCACCATACTACGTCATTTTTCATGTTAAGAACGTGAAACGTGAAACATTTTTCATAACGTGACAAAGAAAAATATATTCTTTGAACAAAAAATACAATAAATGAAGCGTGAATTACCAAAAACTAATCACGCTCTGGTATTACATACAACGCATTCGTACGCAAACACTTACCTATGCATCTACCTATACGAATTGCACCAGGCAAGGAAAAGCATAATGGTTTTCTGTTCCAATCCAATGTTCAGTCAGTGATCTACTAGTGTGAATGTTCCATATTTGGAGATCGAATGCTGGATTTAACGATTACAGATTAAGACCTTGTTATACATACATGCATGTTGATCCCCCGTGTAAAGACTGTGAACAAGTGCAAAATGATATTAACATGTCATTGCAACTGTACAGTACTTCATTCGGGCTAGAAATCATTACTATCATTCTATTCCATTTTTTACCTTCGCTGTTGACTGCATTCAATTGAATCTACGTAGAAATCATTATCGTCACAGAACGACAAACGAATACTTTCAATATCAAATAGTACAATGCGTTGACTCATTTCATTTTTTAGTAATTATAGGGTGGATAGGTAGATAAGACTTCTTTGTAGTCGCTTGTGGTGTAATAAACAAATTATTATTCTTTTGTCGTCTTTTTTATTCTCTCCGATCAATTAAAATTGTAGCTAAAGATTTCATTTTTAGATACTATAGAACATTTTTAGGAAAAGTAATTGAATAGTAGTACTATACAAATTGTAAAATGGAGCAGCCACGATCCCCGCCACCTCCGTACACGCAAGAATACACGAAGCCACCTCCGTACTTTGACGCATCTAGTGGAACAGGTTTGTTTCATTAATTATTACCTTGTTTGAAATTCGGTTTTAGTTTGATTGTTAGCTTAAACTGAATATGGATTATATACTGTCATCGGAATGTCAAGCTGTCATTGCTAATAAAATCTTTCAAATTATCAGGAGGACCAAGTCAAACTGGCTCAGCACCACCACAACAGTATCAACCCCCACCGCCAAGTGGATGGTACCCACCTCAACCCCAGGAGCCTGCTCGCGTTCACAACGAAAATCAACAAAGTGGAACTCGACCTACCGTCATTGCCGTAACCACCGCCCCTACCTATGTACCCGGGCAGCAGCAACAAGTGCTTATTTTAGGAAACTGTCCTTCATGCAGGGTCCGACATACAATTTACTTACAGCTTTTAATTTGGGTGCCATGATAAGTAATTTGTGTTTCATGCTAACTTTGTTTGAATGACTCATTTTTCCTTAGATTGGATTCCTTCGCAATGAATTTGATATCTGCGGAATCCTAATTGCCATCCTGTTCTTTCCTATCGGAATTCTTTGTTGCCTTTGCATGATGGAAAAACGATGCAGTCATTGTGGTGCAAGATTTTAACTACGAGTTACGACAGTTTCGTTGTATTATTGATGTCCATGGTCCTATTTCATTTACCTTCCCGTGTAATAGCTTCGTTTTATTTTGTTCCTAAGACTTACATGTTAATGATTATACAGTTCCTCTGAATCTGAATTATGGGTGGCACACAATTCGGGTTATTTCGTCACAGAAAAATATAAAAATATTTTATTTTATTTTATTCAAGGTTGTATTTCATAAGATTATCTGAAAATATTCTTAATGGATATTTACGATTATATCCGATTTCAATAAATAGAAGTTTGTATTATAAGATAAATGTAAGATTTTGTTCTGCTATTCGAATACTATAAAATCATGCACATCAATCGTAGAATTCAAGAGTCTCAAGACACCCCGTCATCCATCAAACTGCTTTCAAGGATGCCCTTTAAAACTTGATGAATAATTATATTGTCAAAATGACTCACCAATACGTATGCAATTATGAAAATGGGTAATCATTTACTGAAAGCTACAAAGTCCAAACTTTGTAATTTTATTTGTCAATGCGATTTTAGTAACGCCTGCACAGGTTTAGCATTGAATCGTTCGCACTAAAGTTTGCCATATTATTATTATCATTCATTCGCTACTTGCTATGCATTTTATTTCTGCATCCTGTAATTAAAGTTAATACTGCTAGTATTTCAGTACTATCGTATAAATTCATATCAATATCTCACCTTCATCATAATGCAAAGCCATTGACGTGTCGGGTGAGCTGTTGAGTAGGTATACGCGTTTTTTACCATCTTGCCATCTATGGTACGATGAATGTGATTCGGACACTACTAAGGAAATTGCCATGTTATACGCAGTAACAGCTTTTTCATACACAAGCTTTGAAGCAAATTCATCACCTGTTTCGGTGTTTTGGTACTAGGTTGACAGACGGTCAAGAAATAGGACGTGTATTTAGATAATCGCACAAATATTTAATAGGAAAATTAATAATAAACATTAAATTGGGCTGACAAGGCCCTACGCGTCAGAAATCAAGATGGAAGGGCTTGTGACATCTGCCTTTCTTTCTTTATCCGTTTTATATTTGATGGTAAGCGGTTAATTAATGCTTTTCATCATAAGCACACTTGACAAAAATATCAAAAAAATGCGAGAAAACTCGCCATTATATTACAAATTTTGAAACTCGCAGATAAGCTACGTGCGGAGCGAGCTATCTGTGGAAGAATGCCTTTCGCTTGGATACAACCGGGCCAGCCTTATTTGCTCATCATGCGAACTTCTTGATAAATTTGAACTCGCAGCCTTGAAGTAATGATACCTTACTTTATGTGGACACACATACATATTCTCATATAAACGGTTTTCTGGAACCGGAAATAGGTTTTTGAAGAAGGAACGTTAAAAAAAGTATTTGAACCGGCACATTTTTCCAGGTCTGATTGTTTAAAATGCTGCAAGGCGGATGATCCGGTGCCTGAAGAAAACGCGGTGAAAAAGTACGCAAAAGCTCGACTTGAGGTGTGCGGATGAAAATTGGGGGGCTTCCCGCAGGTCCAAGCTTTTGTAAAAAGCGACCGACCGGGGAAGTTCCCAAACCTCCAAGTGAAATACGTTGGAGGGCAAATGCCACAAATTAAACTTATTGAAGCAGATGGAACTGTTGCGGAGACGCTTTCCATTCAAAAATGGGACACTGACACGATAATGGAGTTCCTAGAAGCTCATCTGGAGGGACCTGCAGAGAAAGAAAAGTCATCGGATTCCAAAGAGGATGATAACTTACTTACCAACGAGATATAGTTTTGACTTTCGTATAAAAAATATATGAGGCAGTTGAGTTTTTTCTACTAATGAAATTTTAAGAGAAAAGAAAAAAATGATGCTGGAATTGCTGACAAGTATGTACATTTAATACTGCACAAGTTTTCAACATACAAATTTGGTGGGGGTGCATTTGTGAAGGCTTTACTTTAAAACAGTAACTCTGTCGAGTAAAGCTGGATATTTATTTTATGCACACCAAATAATGATTTGTATGTTGAGAACTTTGGAAGGTTTGATGTATTTACTACGTCAACATTTTCATTATCATACTTGCATGAGTTTAAATCATTGTCGAAATAAATTTATTCATTTGTTCTGAAACACTATTATTTTCCAAATAAAATATGTCATTTTCACTACAATATGAGCTTCTGCCATGTTCCAAGTTTTATTTGTTACATCAAGCAATGTTGTGTACATTGATCAAACTATTTCAAATATTGTGTGCCATTTTCCTATAATTATAAACATCAAATTATGAGCTTTAAGTGTTGATTTTATTCATTATCAGTCACAAGAAAGAATTCCAACAACACCACCAGCGTAGGCCTACGTTTTAGGTCTGTTAAAGTGGTGGTGGTGGTACTATTGCTTAACAGTATTTTTATGTATTATGTTTCACGGTACAGTAAACATCACATTTTGTCAATTAACTCTAAAACACAACAGTATCTAAATTACATTGAGAGTGGATACATAAACTTTCATAAGAATGGAATACACATTTGTGAATCTTAATCAGTACTCTGGACTCTACTTACACTGAGATGGTGCAAATGAATTTTTGTTAGTGGTTATTAATATAACTTGTAAGTGGAAGAGGAACTCCATTTACTTTTACTGATACAATTGGGTGATAACTCCAGTTTGATTCACCTGAGGGTACTAGAATGTACTATAATATTTAAAATTGGATCATAATTCATAAATTGAATCCTTATCCTTACAGTTCTGTTTATGTGTTCAACTTTTCAAGTAGGTGTTTCGAGTAACTAACTAGGTACTAGTATCTTGAGTCACTTGAGTTCACAATTCATAAACCTACAAGGAGCATTCATTATTTTTACTTTTTTAATGGTAAGTTCGGAAAGGAATGATTTACATTACGCACAATATGACTTATACGCTATTAAAACCATCAGGAGATCATAGGTTTGAATTAAGACATCCGCTACGGAAAAAATAATGATCTTTGTTGTTCTCTCTTGTATATCGCTTATATTAAATAATGTACATTTAGTAAATTTAATGACGGAAAGCCTGATGGAACTTAGTTTCAACGACATGTTGAGTAAAACGTGTTTAACGTAATATCTGTAACACAGATGTACAAAATATTATAGAATTTGTGAATATAAAATGAAAGCAAAATGGCGACAGAAATAGCTTATAATATATGTCGTCAGTAGTCAAGAATAATAGTCTGTATTCTAAATTGAGAATAAGTCTGTCTGTATAAGTAGTATAGTTACTTTTCTCAACATGAGAAAAACGTGATAGCAATGTTAGCAAGTGATCAACGAGAGTCGTGTGATAAATTAGTATTTAGGCAGTTCGGAGCCGTGATTGAGGACAGCAGTAACGTATTCACGGACAAGTCTCTCGATGAAGTGTTCGGATTTCGGAAGCATTCCTTCGAGGAAGCCATTATGTCCACCTTTTGAAGTGACGAGAAGAGCAAGTCTGGAGTTTGGATGTTCGGCTTCTTCGTATGGAAGCACTGTAAATAAAATTATCGTGAAATTACAAACGTAAATTGGACTCAAGATAAAAATGCTAAATGATGCTTGTCTGTTTTGCATTGCATGTTTTGTTATTACAAATTTTCTTAAGGAAAATTCATCCAAACTGTACAATCGACATTGGCACGCATTATAACGGTTTCTTGTCACTTAATCATACATAGCATGTCTCAATAAATATGCAATTTTTATTTGTGGCCTTGCTACTACAAATAGCGTGCATGTTAGATATGAGAAAACTTCTTGTTGGTTGCCATTTTGCCATTAAGTATCCTACATGACCTATACCTGCCCATAAAACCGTAATATCTTACGTTTTCCTGGAGTAGCGGGATCATCCTCTCCATTAAGACAGAAAACAGGTATGGAAAACCTGAGTACACTTCCCCTTGAAGATGCATCCTGCCAGTAATCCTTTACAGACTGATACTCAAACTGTGGTACCAGAAGCAACTGATCAAAATCATAGATCGTGCTAGCTTGCATGGCTTTCTTGTAGTCAACCGTAGGCTTCCACGCATTTTCTCCCAATTGCTTCGAGTACTTTGCCGCATTCAACTTCATCCAGCTTAAATGTTGGCGATGGATTATCAGTCGATTGATGTAATGTGGAGCATTCAGATTGTTATATCCTCGAACCATGTCCCAACCCATCGAAATCATCATTGCAGTTTCCAAATACTCCTTGGCTTCCTTAGGATGCTCTCTAAGGTACTTTGCAAGGACCATTCTGAGTACAACAAAAGATGCCATGCTTAAAATTGTGTACAAATTGATGAACGGACTGCTTAAAAGAGGTAAAACATATATCTTACCCTCCAGCAGACTGTCCAATGGCCATTAGCCTACTTCCGGAGAACTTTTTCTTCAGATAGGGAATCACCTCCTGAACATCATCGCAATCCGCAAATGTATTGAATTTAGGGCTTTTAAATGAGATTCCACAGTATCCTCTATAATTGAGCACTACAGCAGTGCAGCCAGTCTTTACAACCGTTTTGACCAAAGCTGACACAATGGTCGTTTTCGTAGTACAGAAGGAGGCCGGCAAAATGAGTACTACGAGAGGTTCCGCAGTCACTTGAACTTCAGGTAGCACAACGTCCAATGCCGCTTCACCTCCATCGCTGAACTGAAACACTTCCCGTTGGATATTCAACTTTTTACTAATATTAGGACGGAGAGGAACAGAGAAGACCGTCTGAAGGATTCCACTTTGGAGGAAGAACGGTGGCTTATAGCTTTCCTTGTGCGTGGGAACATACTTTTCCAGGAAGTGTCGCAAATTTGGATTTCCGGTAAATAATCTGGGCTCCTGCAAAGTGCAGTTTTTGTAAAAGTTGCGATCAAAAGTGCTTTGCATGAAGAACCAGCTAAAAAAAGGAAAAGTTCACGCCTTACCTTTACCACAAATACAAAGTAATGAACAAGGAAAAGGATTGCTCCAGCAAGTACAATTAGAATAGAGGCACCGGAGTGTAAAATGTCAGTTGGCTGCAGCAGTAACGTTATCATTTTCAGAACTTTTGTATTGAGCCTATCGTTTTTACAAGGAGCTGGGAGACAAGTGTCTTTTGGCTTTTTCTACACGAATTCCTATTCGATATGACTAAATTCCTATGATTTTATGGCTTATTGTGCATTAGTTTTATAACAAGTAGAAGGAGACATTTCCTGGAAAGCTTTTATGGTTTCTTAAAATGACTAGCATTCACAAACTACACTTTCACTAAAATACTTTTGTAGATTCACAGTTTGCCCCAGACATTTAAAACTCGGCTTTGTATTGATACCTTTACCACCAGCATGTCAAAAGATGGACGTGTAATGAATGGACTCTGAAGATTGTGATGATGACACATGTGGCGTGGTGGCAGCAATGAGAACCGTTCCAAGACAATTAGATTTGACGTCCATTGACTGTAGAATGAAACAAGTCAATTGATTTATGACTTTGTCTGTGTCTGCCTCTGTAGACCCAAGTGAATAGACACAAACACGGACAGGGTATACCTAAAAAGAAGTAAGACAAAGTTCATCACCAGATTCAAGGAGGTTAGATCACATTCGCAAATATTGCATGGCCTGACCAACGACCGACCACGTACAATTAGCTAAATCTACAAAAGTGTTCATTTAGCAAAATTCCAGTTTGTTATATCATGCGAGAAGCATGCATGGGAAAAGCCTCATATTTTCCGTAAAGAAGAAACTGCGCGTGGCATGGCATGGTCAGGGTTTTAACTTGAATCAGAGCTTTTAGTTGTTATTTAAAATCAAATAACATAGCTTAAATGATCACTTTTCATCTTTTTGAATCGTTTAATCAGTCTTATTGAGTTTATTGAAAATCAGTTTGGCTGATTTAGTAAGCCCGTTTCATAAAGTGTGAAGTGGTGGTCTAGATTGCGTGCGCACGCAACTTGCTACTTGCAAGCCTTTTAGAAAAAGGTAAATTAAGGAAGAAAACAAGATGAACCGTAAGAAAAAATGCAATAAAAACATGACGATATCTGATGATAAACAATCATTGATCTACATGAAATAGAATAACAAATTATGCAAAATCACATATCATTTAGCATTTGAGGATAAAACTTGAGAACTGTGGCAGTGGGAAAATTCAGTCAGTTAATTTATTCAAGCTATACTTGAATCTAACAAGTTTGAAGTTTGAAAACCCCTCATAAAAGTTCCTAATATTTAGACTCCTATTTGAAGAAGAAGAATTCATTGCAATTTTTTTTCATAATTACTAATTACTGTAATTACCTATAGACAATAGACAATTGTATTAAGACTCAAAGACAATGGAAAGCAGGTTTTAAAGCTTTTAAATGGTCTGCTTTGCGAAGTCTTTTTCCTTAATCATAAATGCCTCTACTTGAAACTTCATAGTTTCTTGAATCTTATCTCTGGTCATGCAACCCGCGCATGCCATTGGCACACGTATTTTAACACGATTAGTGAATCTTTGCATTGCATGGTAATTTTTGCAGAACACGCCAGTATGCCATTCTGCAAAACTTTTCTACGTCAAATCACTAGTTGCTATCCACAAATTTTCTTATAGCTGTCAACTCGTGGAACATTAATAAATCGTAATATTTTGTAGTAATCATGAATGAAGTTGGACAGGATAAATGTTAACAGATTAACTGCTTTGACGGGACGCGGGACGTGCAAGACGAACTTGACCTGTTGTTTGGTTATGAAATGAAATGCTTGCAGTAATACGATTGGCTTGCAATTTCTTGTGGGATCGCATTTGAACTTTGGTTGAACTTTGAGACAAGAGTTTTTATGCTGAAACGTATGAATTATAAAGGTATATGCAAAGGTAGCTAAATTCTGCCAGATAAGGTAATCTGCTTAAAATATATTGTTATGATGACTTGCGAATGCAGATGTACCCCAACACCCCAACATTATCTTCAAACATGGAAGTTAAAGGCGAATGACACCATGATAAAATTAATGTAGGTATTATTAGTTATATGCACGAAACAAATTTTAAAGTTGCTTTACTCACCTATTAAGAGTGAAAATAAATCCTTTTTACGATTTTTCCCCACACGTTCGTTATTTAGTCAACTAGCCGATGAAATCTAGTACGCGTTATTACACATTGACTACTTGCTTGTAAAAACACCCTATTTAACCGATGCGATGAAATGATAAATTAACACAAACCCGCAAAGGTAAGCTAGACTAGAGTATTTTTATTACACGTCAGTTTTAGTTCCAAATTGGCCAATTATCTTTCAAACTTCTCATTTAGATTTTCTTATTGAAAGTAGGAAATGTCTGATTTAAAAAACATTGAGCATAATATAATATATAAACTGAGAGTGCTTGTCTTAAATTTTCAAAAAAGAATGATAATTAGACAAAAAGGAATTCAACTCAATTGTCTTGAGCACAGGAAGCTAGTCTTGTTAACGAGGTCTACCAGGAAAGAACCAATATACAACCTTTTGCTTTCCTCTAATCCTCATTCTTATCCCATCCAAAGTATGTAATACTTCAGAGTTTATGTAACAGGAAAGTCAGGGAAGCACAGCCTATTACAATACTAGTGCTAGTTTAGAAACCCCAGTAAATTAAGCCAATTTATTTTTTGACTTACCAAAATCAAGCCATGTCTGCCATTCTAGTACTCGACATGTACTCAGGGTTGTCCCCTCGCCATACATTTGGATTTGTTGTACTAAGCAGGCATTCATAATTCAGTAAAAGTCAAAAAAGCAAGAGGGGATGAGAGCAAGAACAAACTCAATATATTCCCACGCACTTTACCGCAATACGTAGAAGCAATTTTTATAAAAATACAAAATGCAGTAGTAAAGCTCTATTGGGTATATGTGTATTTGGAGGAAAACAGCAAAAGAAAATGAAGAAAGAAGGAACAGACGTATTTCTTAGCAGTTTATACTCGAATGCAAAAGAAAGTTGGAAGAGCTTTAATATAGTCATGCTCATGTATTACATTGCCACTTGATTTCGTTGCGGCAAAGATGGTACACCGATCATAAATGGGGAAAACAAGGAAAAGCAAGACTTACAATGTTACCGTTTTTAGGGAAAGTTGGAAAGGGGAGAATGTATTCGACATACACAACACAACCACCATAACGGTTTCATATATACATTCTTACTTACTAGTAGGTAGTACATGATTCCAGTAATATGTGGTGGTGTAAGCTTAGTGCTCGTCTGACAGATACCGTTACCGATACCGAAAGGGAAAGCAAAGGTGGGAAACAAGCATTCTACTCTAACATACCCTACTAATGCACCTGCTTACGTATTAGTAGCTTTGTGAAGATGTAGAAAATGCTGCTTTCTCCCAAAAACAGATTTCTATTATGCAGCATTGAAAGAACCAGTTAATTATTTTATACTGTGACAATAACATTTCAAGAATGAAGCTTTATTCAAACCTTTTATGTTTAGTTTATAATTTAAAAAATTCAGTAATATAGTACATTAATAACTAATATACATTTAATCTTGAAATCACTTTCATAAATTATAACTTGAAGAGCTTATTCTTCTCCAACAAGTAGTAAATGCTTGCCTCTCAAATTGAAAAATGAATACTCCAGTGCTTCGAATGATTCTTTGTAATAGTTTACATGAAATGGTCTGAGCCGTTGTTTTTCCAAAGCTAAGAACATGTCGATAAACTTCTTCCGATCCCCAGTAGGAAACTTGACAATTAGTTGTGCGAATGGTAACACTTGTATTGAGAAATCCTGAATAAGATGCTGAAAAATGGGATAAATTTGTTCGCCTATATCCAGCACCAAAACGTCCGTCCATCCATGTTCATTCTCTTTGAGAATCCGGCGCAACGTCTTCATGTTTCCAGAAATACTGGTTCCTATGCTCAAATTAGGAAAAACTTCCAGATGCTTCAAATTGGAAATATTTTTCAAAGGACCGGTAAACTGAAATTTGAGCACAGCACATTCCGTTTTTTGAAGCCACTGCATCTCAAACTCCAGCTTGGGTGAGCCTTCAAACACGTACACTACGCATTCCTGGGGTTTTGGCTCAGTTCTATAAAGCTCAAATCCACAAATCCATTTCGATTCAGATGTGGCATCATCCGCAGGCCCAACCTTTTCCTTTAAGAACGGACAATCAAAGTCAGGTTTAAAGATGTTCTGTAACGACTCATGATTTCCCACTTGGCTTGGTGTTGGATAGGATTTATTTCTCTCGGCAACTTTCTTCTGATAGTGTCTTTCCGCTCTAATGATTTTCGCCTTGATAATCTCCCTTCGCGTTGAAAGTTGACTGTCTGGAGGTGGTTCTTTCTCAAAGTCCTCCTTGTGGAGAAAGTCCATGTCCAGGGTGTTGTGGTAAAAGGCTTCCCTTTCGGCGTATGGAAACTTGCCTGGTTCGAAATGCTTTTTAACGTCAGCTTTAACAGGAGATTGGATAGGTGGGGGTGAAGGATGCACAGGTGAAGGAGCACGGTGTACAGGTGGATTTGAAAGGATAACCTCCGGAATGAACCAATCCATGCCAAAAATGTAAAGTAGGATGGGGACTAAAAATATCAGTGCGATGAAGGCAACGCAGCGTTTTAAAGTCATGAGCGTTGGTTCAATCATGATTCTGTCACAGAAATTGATATACTTTCTAATTTGAATACACCGGTGACACCAACGAATTAAATGAAGAAATAATTACACTTCAAAGTAATTAAAATGTAAGGAAATGCCTTTATTTAGTCCAGTTGACACTTTTCAGGGAAAAGCTTACTTTCACTTTTATCCATTAATCCATTCATAAAGATTAGTAATACCATACCTTTGCACAAACTACTAATGGTTGTAAAACATGACAAAGTATTTATGCATTCCTGACTTCCGGTACGGTACTTTCTCCAGTTGAAACAGTTATTTTGCCTTTGAGTTTTATGGTGTGTGCTGTCATAAATAAATGTACTAATCGTTTTAATAATTTTATTAACAATAGTACATCAAAATCGTGTTTTTCAATTCAGACAACGCGGGATACAGGGCTCATTTTTGGCTTGATGCCATTCGAAATTGTAGAAGGACCACTAAATATGTCGATACTGTATTTAAGATCTGTAGAAGACATTATGAAAATAATTGTAAATCAAAGTTTTCATGAAATATTATACATGTTAGAGTTTTATTATTGCAAAGTTGAGTACCTGAAATATTGCACCTCTTTTCAACCTAAAGAAGTGACAAGCAGAGAGAGAAAATGGCCGAATGTTCTTATTACGTTCCAAAAGTGAAAGCAATAGTCTTTCCTCCGCCCACGAAATAAATCTAGTAGAAACTTGGGAATTTGGTTGCAGGCGAGCCTTAATTTCCCGAGCTTTTGGAACGTTTGATTGAAAAACGCTTCGGACATTTGTTGTAGGTTGTGTTTGATTAGCTATGCATTTTCGAATAATGAAAAGCAGATTTCTATTCACCAATTCCACCTTTGCAAGCATACAAAAATGCAATTTTTAAATTCAAATCAATTAGCATTGATATTCGAACAGGTTGTTCAATTAGAAGCCTACCCTTTTCTCCAGATCGTGGGCAACACTGTCAATAAACACGAATCTTAGGATGGTGCACAAAGTGTTAAGTTGATCTGTTGTCCGGTACCATCTCCAGTACTTTCCTGAACTTTCATTTGTGGAAAGCGCAAAGAAAGCTGAAAAGTTTAAATTTATTATCCAAAGGAGAAAGTTTAGAAAAATCATGCATCCAATAATATTTCTAATCATATTCCACAAGGCTAGTAAATCCTCGTAAAAGCGGACACATTTAGTGCCGGAAAATCGACTGTTGCCCAATTTGATTTCACTACCCTTTGATAGTAACAAATCTTTAAGTTTCAAATTCAGAACAGAAACGCCGTTAGACAAGCATTGGAAAGTGAACAATATGACAAAGGAAAACGCGTCCACAGAATTAAGTTCGGTAAGCAAGGCTTTCATGAAGTTCGTTGTGGTTTTATACCAAGGCCGAGGAACAGGCAACACTTTGATGGCAGCTTCAACAGCGTATGCTCTTGAAACGTCTCGGCCCAGAGATATGATCATCATGACCAGATAAGTAATGTCTGCTTTCGAAAATCTTACACAGCGGATTTGAACTTCTGGATATTTTTCCCAAAATGTGAAGAAACTAAAAAATACTTCATTTACCTTCTCTTTGAAGTATCTAAAATTTGTGAGATTTAGCAAAAGTAGAGCAATGCGTAAAGTTCCTATAAAGGTGTATGTAATAAGTGGTGTAAGAACAAACACAACTTGAACAAACGGTTCCATATTCATTATTCTTGTTTTAGTTTTGATCTGAAATTTCAAGAAAGCCACGTAAACGTCGATGACATAGATGTTGAAGCTAATCAGCAATATTCTCCACAAATTGTATATTAATTTTAAACAAAAGCCTTTGAAAACGCAGTCTGGTGCCACACCCATGACTGTAACGTAAAACTTGAGAAAATTTAATTTGTTCATTTTGGAAAATAGTAAGAATCCAAAGACGCAATTTTTAGTATATTTTAGGAATAGACCTTCCAACCTCCAAACCAATACAGAACAAAAATACCAGTTTTTTGAACTTGTACCAATCTCGATTGTATTGCTATTATTGACGAAGGTGACTCAAAGGAAATGTTAAGTGCAGTCATTGTATTTTGGTCTTACTTAATGCTGTATATCTAGCAAATAAAAAGCTATCTTCTTTTAGTACAAATTTGGACATCCTTGCTCGGTTGATGATAAGCCAGATAAAACATACTTTGCTCGTAATGTTAATATATGTTACCACCTAATTATAATATAATATCTTTAGTATTCCATTAGCAAGAAACCTTCATATTATCTGATGTCTTAAATGTTTTGCCTTGTATATTACGCTTTTCTTATCTCCGTTATTAATGCGAAACTTTTTGAGTGAAAGGCATAGTATTGTTGACGAATGTTGCTTCTTATTTAACATGCTGCAGAATATATAAATAATTGCCAAAATCTTTTGAGCTTGGTTCTCCTATATGCTTTATTTTTTCGTACGCTGGGAAACATTTAAATGTGGTATACAAGGAATTCTCGTAACTTGAAATGCAAATGTATCGGGTTTTATTCACATAATGGCATAATATTGAAATATCTATTATGCTATAATAGTTACCTCTACCTCCATCAATCAACCTGTTTTCCTAGTTGAACCAGTAGTTGCTGCGAGAATGGATTGGCGAAACTGAAGCAACACAATTAAATATGTTGATGCTGTATTCAGTACCTGCGTCAATGAAATAAGAAACTTTATGAATCGTGCGAGTAAATCTTTTATTAATACAATGTGCAAATTTTACCTGTAGAATGGTAGATCTTTTGACATGAAAGAACTGTAATGCCGACAATGAAAGAGGATCCAAAACAACATTTCCTTGTAGAAGATGAATCCAAATTTTCTCGTCACTTTTGTCTAATGTTAGTCTTACCGCAGAAGAACTTTCACTTGCAGGATCAGATTTCGTTTGGTGGATTTTGCTTAATATTTCAAGTATAATTTTGTCAATTTTCTTCACCTAAACACGATAAAATTGCAAAACTTTATAAAGAAATAATATCAAAAGCACCTTAAAATATTTCTTTATAAGCATTATAGATTTTCTGTAATTCATTTACCTGGTTTTTGAAGTCATGCACAGCATTGTCTACACAAAGAAATCTCAGAAAAATGCACACAACAGTTAATTGTGCAGTAATTCGCAAAAGATTTGAATACTTGCCCATGTTGTCATTTGTCAAACAAAGTGAAAAGAAACTAGCGAAATTCAGTGTAATCATCCAAATCAAAAAGTTAATGAATGTCAGTAATCCCAGTAATTTTTCAGTTGATTTCCACAAATTTGATAAATCTTGATAATAGCGGGTCGCGTTTTGCGTAGCAGTATTTTCTTTTGTACATCTAGTATATTCAATCCACCTAACTTCAAGATGCTCGGATTTCAAGGCATTTTTCAATTTTGTGTTTAAAATTTCTACTAAATGCTGAAACCAAGATAGTATAACAACTGAGAAAAGGGAAAGCACGTCCAACGCTGTTAATTCTACGAATATGGCCCTTCCGTACGTATCTGCGGTTCGATACCACGGTCTTGCCTTTCCAACTGACCAGGCAGTTCTGCTACGATTAGTCATTTCAATGGCATACGCCCTGAGAAAATTTCTTACATACGAAATTACCATCATCAGCAGAAATAACACTTCGTTCCTATTTAAAACTAACGAATTCTGTCGTGTTTCTGGGTACTTTCTTTTAAACTCTGTAAATCTTACAACCATTTCTTGTATTGTTTTCTTAAAGGATTTTATATTGAATAGATCCGCCATCAATAAACTCCCTCGAATGAAAGCCAAAGGTACGAAAGTAATCATGGGAGTGACAGTGTAAATGAATCTTACAAATCTTGTCGCTTGAGTCTTTAAAGACGTTTGATCTTGATTTGAAACATTGGGTAGGGGTTTTAGATTACTTAACGTGTACACAAAGTGTTGATAAAGGGAATACAAAGTTTCCAAAAGCAAAGCTAGCCTCCACAAATTGTAAAGAAATGCTATTGCAAGGGATTTTGTGAAAAGAAATGACGGGCAAAATCCCGACACGACAGAAAGAAACTTTACAAATAGTATTTTGGAATGCATGTTATATATGAAATGGTTTTCTTTAATCTATCAACACTATCAACACATGACCTTTAGTATGTAGGTAATTTTTGGTTGGAGGCCAAAAACGAAAACATATTAGGCACACTTAATTTTGCATTAAAAGGCTAATGCGAAGCCTTCTAACTCAAAAACATGATAGTTATCTATAATATGTTAATGGCAAAATTGTTGTTGTATTGCTGCTAGCTGCCCTCTCCCACTTTTCATGGAATGCCAGTTAGAGCGTTGGTAAATTGTTATTGTTGAATTTATAAAAGAGTGAGCATGAAATTCATAATATAATCATGGTCGCCAGTCGCCAGTGACAAGGGCCGTATATTGCCACTTTTTCCTAACACGTTAGTTAGGCTTTGGACAAACTTTCTCCACCTTCATTTACTTTTTTCGATGCTCTTTTTTTACCAAATAGGTCCGTTTTTTTTGTTTTTACGAAGGGCACAACCCTACACAGATATGTACATTCATCTGGAAAGCGATGATTTTCCAATGGAAAAATTATGGATGAATAAAGAAAAAAATTGTCACATTCTCGTACATGGCATTTATTTCCAGTAAGTTAACATTATTTATTTTTTCGATAACTCATACACATAAGCTACACTTTGAGACAATCACTAAATGCATGATTAAAAAGGGTACTCACTCAGTTCATGGGTTATACGTAATAAGTGCATCAGCTATGTTGTTGAATAGAATTGAAAAATAATGTAATGCAGTACTTCCTTTTAGCACAAAAAGTGTGCCACAATAAGTGGACACTGGTAGCAACGCCATCACTTCCCTTTTCTTAACGCTTTGCTCAAAGTTGGACAAAGGCCCCCCATGTCGCCAATTACTAGTTCGTACCAACTTTTTCCACTTGGAAATAAGTTTTTGGGTTTTCGTGTATCCTCCAGATGCAGCTACAATGATAAGTCCAGAGATAACGAGACAATTTGTGGTTAACGGTGGTAAGTATATTAGCCACAGGGAGGATGAGTAATGTTTAAATGAAGCCACCAGGGTTAGCCATACAAGACAAGTATTTACGGCCTGTGTTACAAACACAAACGCAAGCACCAAGTTAGCCAATGCTCGATGCAAATATCGAACGTGACTTAAGAGAAGTGCTTTGTATTCCCTCAAAATGATACGTAAATTTGCAAGCTTGGAGATCACCCTGATGAAAGTCAGTAAAGTAGAAAAGTACGCAGAAACAGAATAAATTGTGAGAAATGCCACGGAACGGCACGCCTCCGAAAGTAACACTAAACTCAGTATAAACCTTAGGGAAAGGCCAACAAGAATTTCCCCAAGCTTTCGTTCAAAGGCCGGAGTTGGCAAAATAAAATCCTGAACCAACCAGTAATATGGATCCAATTGGGTGTAGAGCATTACGCAAACGAAAAATGATGCAGCTACGGCCAGTCCGAAAACCATTGCTTCCACAACGGAACGCAAGATATTCATCATGATTCGCATTTCGGCTTTTGACGTCTCAAACCAGTGAGGTATGCGTTTAGCAAATGCGGACATGTAACTGATTTGCTTATTCATACCTTGTGACAGCTCTTTTCTATGCAAAAACACTAAAAAATTAAAAATCCACGTTGTTGCAGTTCCTATAAAAATTGTAAGCCGGACAATTACTCGAATCATGTTAAATGTTCGGTTAACGCTACTTGTGCTTTGATTGCCGTAAGCGTTGATGCGAATTACAGCGTAGAATGTGCTAGGTAAGCCAAGAGCCATGATTATGAAGAAGACGATAAAGTACCAAGGAACAAGTTTCCAGCATGCAAATTTACGAGGAATTAGTACTTTTTTAGTGGCATTCCAGTACAAAGGATAAGGGTACATGTAACAAAACACGTAATTGTAAACTTGGAAGAGCTGAAATATGGGCTTCTTACATTTACCGTTTCCTTTGTCCATTTTAGTAATGGTGCAAAATGCAAGATATTACAAGTTGAAGGTATAAAATGGAAATGAGAGTTTTGATTCACTGGAAACAAGTAAGGAGTGGAAAAAGTTGCTTGTCTGTTTTAATATTTCAATTTAAATCTACATGAGGTTTCAAATTAGTAATGATGAAAACAAGTCAACCTTCAAAGTAGAGAAACCATGATAAATATTAACCATGATTTTGGGGATAAACAGATTAAAGTAATATAAATTGCCGGAAAATTAGCAAATAGCATATCCTTTATCGAACTATTATTGTAATTTTTAGTCTTCAAGGTTTGCTAGCCTTATAACTTATATTACATGCATATTTTCTAAATATAATTATGTTAATTTAAAAATTAATCGCGGATTCGATAGCTCAGGGTCAAAAGTGAAAAACTGAACGCTTTCAAGAAAACAAATTATGCGACCAAATCCTTAACATTTCAGAGTGATGCTTTGTTAAATTAAATGTGAGAGACATTAGTGATAAGAAAATTGCATTATGTATTGAGGTTTGAGATGTCTATCGTTTCAAGTTTTTGGTTACCAAAAAAGCAAAATTGCTCATGAAATGTTCTTCTAGATTTCAGACAAAGCTAAAATTAGGAGCAAAAATACTAGGTTTTCCAGTTAAAACAAGAAGGGTAATATAATTTATTTTTTCAATAATATGTATTTCAGTCGAATGAATTCTGATGCCAAAAATATTGTAAATGAATAGAAAATAAGTTTTTCATTTGAAATTTAAGTAACTTTTAAAATGAATTTTATGGTAAAATATTGTAACAATGTTAATTCTTCGAAATCTTTACCGCTACTCCTCATTTCCATTGTGCAAGCGTTGAAAATTTAACCACATTCCGTTCAATGGTTTTAGAGCTGAATTACTTGCAAATTTTACAGGGATGTCTGTTCTTGCACAGGGTTCCACTTTGAAATTGTATATTAAAGTTGCAATCATCAATTTTACTTCTGTCAGAGCAAATCGCATTCCTGTAAGCAGAAAATTGATCAATAAATTAATGATCAGAATTTGATATACCATATTTCAGTTGTTTTTACATGTACTATTATGCTAGTAAATACCAATGCAGTTACGGGGACCATGACCAAATGGTGCAAATGCGTAAGGATGTCTTTTGTTCTTATTTTCAGGTAAAAATCTATCTGGATCGAATTTCTCTGGGTTCTCGTAATGTTCGGGATCATGATGCAAGGGTGCCACAGGTAGGGCAACAATGGTTCCTTTTTCGATTACCACTTGGGTTCCAGGAATTTTGTAGTCTTTTGTGCACTTTCGTTCAGTTCTCATGGCAGGTGGATAGAACCGAAGTGTCTCTGTAGATAGTAAATAGTTGACAGCATCAGATATTAAGAATTTGCATTAGCTTTGACTGGGGCGAGTCCAATGTTCATGATTCATATATTTTACCTACCGTTAATTACATTATCTAAATACAGCATGCCATGAATTGCTTCATATGTCAGCGTTCCCTTGTTTGATTCCATTGCGTCTCTAATTTCTTGTCGTAACTTTTCTTGGCACTCCTGTTCCAGAGCCAGTGCATAAGCAGCAAATATCATTAAGGATTGGGTAGTGTCAAACCCTCCAATCAAGAAGAGAACACAGTTTGCAACAATATCATCATCTTCAAATTTGAATGATGTCCCACTAGATGCGGTAGCAAAATGTTGCTTTGACTCTGTACCGTCGCTGCCAGTCATCACCTCCAAAGTTTCTTTTGAATTTTCTTCATGCTTCAAAAGCCCATCTTGAGTGTCCATCATCAGTTGCAAAAAGTCATCTTGCCTTTCCCCTTTCTCTCTTCTGTGCTTCATCACCTCTTTAATCACCCGGAGAAAGTATTTCTGCGGCTCAGAATCGAACGCTTCAATGCCTAAAGCATCTGCCAACTTTGGTGCAGCAAGCATCAAAAGCATCTTTAAAAACACACTTGGTTTGAATTGAAACTGAAAACGCTGGCCCATTTCCTCGAATTCACTCATTTTCCCGTGGGTAAATTCAAAAGTTCTACTGTCAACCCCAAAGGCACTTTTAGCAATGACATCCATGGCGTACTTGGAGTATGCTTCGCAAATGTCAAAGTCCCCTCCATTTGGTCCCACAGCATTCTCCAGATATTCGCACATTCTTTGACTACTTTTATCAAATATACTGAACATTCTACGGATTTTGCCGGTGGTAAATGCTGGACTCAGTTTAGACCGAATCGCTTTCCAATGTTCGCTTTCCAAGCTGATAAGCATTTTATTCAACAACTGGTCAGATTTGGTGGTGTTAAACTTGCGACGGTCCACGAAATGATCAAAGTCTTTCACGTAAATATGTTTGCATATATCTAGGTCGGTGACATAGTAGGAAGGCACAATAAAGGAATCCGAAAATCCTACAAACGGACTGTTTGATTTTTTTGCTTCTGTATATATTAGCGTTTCTGCCTCAGACATGGAAATTCGTCCAGTAAAAAATTTGAATAAACGAGGTAATCCTACTCCAATGCTGTGAACTCCTCGGTCTTTGAAATATTTTGCATGTTTCCAGTTTTGATAGAAAAGCAGCAAAATGAAAGACACTGCTCCGACAAAAGCTACTCCAGCAATTAGCGTTAGTAACGCCATGTCGAGTGCCGTGTGCAAATGCCTTTGATTGTTTTATTATTACTGTTTATCAAAAGCCAATTTCAGGTACTTCTAGTCTCCTCGTGGATGCTACTCAGCATCATGTCGAAATAATACTAAACATTTTTCAACTTTTGTCATAATGATTTTGTCTTGTAGTTTGGCGAAGGTTAGACTAGGTAAGCATTAAGCATCTTTGTCTAATGGTGCTACTCGCGGTAAAGGTTTAACATTGTAGACTATGAGCTCATAATATCAGTTTAAAATATTATAACAAAACGCATCAAGTTGACCTTCATCTATCTCCAGTGTGTGGGCTTTCAGCTGTAGACGTTTAAAAATGCTCTCATATATACTAATGTCAAGCATCAACTTATGAATTATCATGTAGGAGACCATGTAGTAACGAGACCATGTAGTCACTGCGTATACAACGGAGAGCACGGTCGCAGTAATGAAAAATATAACTAATTGCATGAGATACTAATGGAACATGAATGAAAACGAACTGGTGGTCATGCTTGGACGATTGGATATGCTGTAACCACATAACATGCTTTATGAACAAAGCTGTGTACAGTTGACTGGAAGGGAAACATACTTTATAGTATCGCAAAAGAATTTAATTCCATTTGAATGTAGGCTCGACACTTTTTTAGCTTTGTGATTCTTCATGTTGCTGCATAGTGGAAAAACAACATAAAGTCAAAACGGTGTTTGCAATGTAACCCAACATTTTTTACATCACATATCGCATCTAAAATTGTTTCATGTGAAAACTTTAGCAGATACGCAAGTTCAAAATAATTTTGTAGACAAATTATCATGACTCATAATAATTCATGAATTTTATAGTCATGTGCCCCCACAACACAACGTTAACGCCTGCGGTTGCGACTGACTGACCAATGTGCATTGCAAATTGCATCATGATGTTTTGTAGGATTCATCAGTTCACTGCACTCCCTTCAATTTGCAAGCAAACGAGCCCTTTAGATGCTTGGCAAACGTGGCAAATAACAACCGCATGCGCCATACTGACACGTACATTATGACGCAAATGCAAATGCAGATTTAGATCAAAATGTGAGACTCACATTGTGAGTGATGGGATGACTCATATCCTGCCAAATGTACCGTTATTATACTGCAAATATCATAAGCGTAAAATTGATAGTTGAGGTTCCGCGAAAAAGCCGAAATTCAAGATTCAAACAAAAGCGACGCAACAAGTCTCAATTATAAAAATGTTTATTTATAAACGTCATGCTCATATTTTTAAAATAAATTTTATGATTTACCACGCTTAACACACGTCAAAATAATAAAACAATGCAAAAAATCAATACATAAACTTATAGAAAGTGCCAGCTTAATTTTTATTACTACTCTTCAGCAATTGGGCGAATATTTAGCCACATTCCATTTTTCGGTTTTAGGGTAGAAGTATTAGAAAATTGAGCTGGAATGTCCGTTTTAGCACAGGGTTCCAACTTGTATTTGTGCACTAATGTGGCTATAACTGTTTTTACCTCAGTAAGAGCAAAGCGCATACCTAAAAACAAAGTTATCATTTAAAAAATCATCATTATCATCGATAGTATTCATGAAATGAATTATATGTGATGTTTATAAAACCTTAATGCTTTGTTTTGTTGTAAATCACTAGTTTTAAATTCATACCTATACAATTGCGGGGACCATGACCAAATGGAGCAAAACTGTAGGGATGCATTTTACTCTTCCGTTCTGGCAAAAACCTTTCTGGATCAAATTTGTTTGGATTTTCATAGTATTGAGGATCTCTTTGCATGCCTAGAACTGGAAGTCCTATGAGCGATCCCTTTTCAATCACTGGACCATTATCTATAGGAATCTTGTATTCTTTGGTGCATAATCTCTCGGTACGTCCGGCCGGAGGAAAATAACGCAACGTCTCTGTCAATCATAATAAGATTTTGAACAATGCTATGAAGTACCCCACCATCAAGACATAAATGTCCTGTTTGTCCCTCTTTTTTATACAGATGCGTTATATTTGATTACTTACCGTTGATAAACATCTCGAGAAAATTCATCCTGTGGACCGCCTCGTATGTAAGAGTCCCATTGTTTTCTTCAAGGGCCTTATCTACTTCCTGTCTAATTTTTTCTTGCCATTCCGGTTCCAGAGCAAGCTGATAAGTCGTGTATAAAAGAAGAGACTGTGTTGTGTCAAATCCCCCTATCAGAAATAGTACACAATTGGCAACAATGTCATCATCGTCAATTCTGAAATTTTTGCTCGATTCGGAAAAGTTGCTTCCAGATTTTCCTTCCACGGTTCCTGTCATTACTTCTAACGTTTCTTTTGAGTTTTCTTCGTCCTTAAGTAAACCCTGTTGTGCATCTAGCATTAGCTGTAAAAAATCATCATGTCTTTGTCCCGTTTTTCTTCGATGATCCAAAGCCCCCTTGATCACTCGCTCAAAATAATCTTGTGCAGTAGTATTAAAAACTTTAAGATTAAAAAACCCAGCGATTTTTGGGAGTACGGTCATAAAAACAAATTTGAAGAAGGCTTTGACGGTAATTTTGAATGTAAGTTCAGATGCCATTTTTTCAAACTCGGGAATTTTTCCTGGTTCACATTCAAAGGTTCTGCTGTTAAGGCCAAACGCACAACTACCAATCACGTCAATGGCATACTTGGAATAAGCCTGACAAAAGTCAATATCTTTTCCAGATGCGGCCTTGTCTTTCCCTATGAACTGACACATACGTTTGCTGCTGTTTTCAAAAATGGAAAACATTCGTTTAATTTTTCCTGTGGTAAATGTTGGGCTCAACTTGGATCTCATGCCTTTCCATTGGTCGCCTTCTAACCCAATTAGCATTTTACTCAAAATTTTATCCTTGTCTGTATTTCCAAATTTGCGACGATCAATGAAGTGATCGGAATCCTTAACGTAAATGTTTCTTGTAAGATCCAAGTCCATGATCATATACATAGGTCCAAATGAGTCGGAAATGCCCACACATGGGCTTCCGAGTTTCTGAATATCCTTGTACAGCTCTATTTCCAGGTCTATAAATGATGTCTTTCCCATGAAAAAACTCAAAAGTCGGCCATAGTTTGCCCTGACGTAGGGCACACCCCGCTTTCGGAAGTACTGACATTGTTTCCAATCCAAATACTTCATGAATGCAAATATAATTGCAATTCCCAAAAGCAAGAGGGTAACAAAATACCCTAACACTGTAATTAACACCATCGTGTTATGTACATTTATTATTACTTTTACTTTGAGTCTATACGCTTAAGTTTTACATTGGATGCTTAAATTAGAAGATTCAACTTCATTTCAAGCAAAAGATGTGTGTTCAAGGTTAGTTGTTGTAGCGGCGATGCTGAATGCTAGAACACATTATATTGACTGAAGTCAGATTCAACAAAGCGATCTGAAACCATTTTTCCCTCATCTGTTTTGTAACTCAAATGTAACGTACCACCAAGTCGATAAAAACGCTGCTTAGTTTTCTACGCTGCAAACTGACAAACTACCCAAAATTCAGGACGCTTGAAGAGCATACAACTGCAATCGCCACCATACCTAGTTACGCCAGTATGTAATGTAAGCTTACACTATGTTCTATGTATTAAGTATATTACAATACAACAATATGCATAGATTTTTCATATGATGCCAATTCATTTTTTGCAATTGCAAAATGAACATTTGACATGTATTTTAATTTTGCGATAATGACAAATTATGCTTTGGTAGATTACTGTTTTATGTACGTTTGCACTCTATAATGTTTGCATTATTGTTTATCATTGGTTGTTTGTTAGCTATTAAAACTTGTTAGATCTTGGTTGTAACTGTGACTCATAAAATGACAAAGGAACTATAATAAGATTATCAAAATGACCTTCAAAACTCAATGTCGATGAACGCTGTTTTTTGCTGGAAATGCAAGCTACTATAATGCGTATGCTTACATTTGGCTTTGTGGAAAAGCATTACATAATATCTAAATTGTTTAAACAGAATGAAGCAGACAAACAAAAAGCAAGAGTACAACAAAGTGTATAATTAACGATGAGAAAAACAGGTTAAAAACAAAACACTTTACAGAAGCACTTGAAGTTTACGCATTTATGTGCTACAATACTTGTGGATACAGTAATAAATGTCGATTTATTTTTCATGTAATTCGTGCGTGAATTTTTGGTAGAATATCTATTGATTTAAAATAGATTGAGAATGATACTATTTTCGTAATTTGGAAACGTCTACTTTGACATAAAGAAATTTGGAATCCTAAATGAGTATTCTTATTCCGGCATATACATCGCGGAATGTGCCATTTTTGCACACGCCTTGCAAATTTTAAGTGTATGCATACGCATCTATTTTCCTTCTGGCAGCCCCAGCTTTATCACTGCTACTTGTCGCAGTTTCATGTGTAGTACGAGTATGTTCCTTCAAGGGCGCAATGTCACTGTTGGCCGTCTCCACATTGGTCGTTATTGAAATGGTATTTGTAAGGGCAGTGGAATCCATATTGGCAAATGAGGTCAAAGCCATTGGGGCACCGATAATGGAAAGACTTTCGATTTCCGTCTTGCGGTTTTTTGTCATATTCTCTGGAATGTAGATTTGGAGGTTCTCTACTCCAACCAGTCCTCCAGACTTTAGTTCAATGGCATGATCTCCTGTGAGATCTTCGTCTGTTAAGCTAAAAAATATGAGCATTTTGATGATGTTGGTTGAAGCATCCCTAAAAATATTGTATTAAAATTGTAGCTTGTTACATGATCTCCTGAGTGGATGACATCTGAGAAACCACTGCAAAGTCTAGTACTTTTGAGAGATTGACAAAGAAGCGCAGTACTTTAGGCCCTGAGTACACGGGAGCTTTAATTTTTAGCGCTGTAACAACCATTTTCTCTTTGAAAGCGTACACGAGTATCAGCCTTCCCACGCCTTTTCCAGAAACCAACTTTTTTCCATCGAGAAATGCTTGAAATGGAGTTGGGGTCAAGTCATTTATACAACGACACTGTGCCTTATTCAGGTATGCCGAAAGTTCCATCATTTTCAGTGGCTGTGGCACCGCTTGCGACGGTGATGGAATGGATGGTGGAACGCCATTCTTTTGATACTGGATATCGGCAAGGTTGCGGCGAATTTTGGATTCCAACTCACTAGGAGAAGCACCTTCTATTCGGTCCACTTTCACGCGGTTGTTGAACAAGAGGAATAGGGGAACCTTGTAAATGTGATGCTTTTTCGTTGTCACAGGGCATTTTTCAGCGTTAGCTTGAAGAAATATCACATGCGAATATTTTGTGGCGAGTGCATCAACTGAAGGACTCATCTTTTGGCAGGAGCCGCACCATGGCAGGTAAAAGTATATGACCAGTAGCTTATCTGCTCCGAGATTTTTTATGGAAGAGTCCAGTTCTCCATCGGAAATTACTAATCTTATGATGCCCCCTGCACCTGCTGTCCTTGCAGACGAAGACTCTCTTGGCTTACCTGGTGGCATTATGGCTTATGAAACAAAGACGGAAAATGCTAATAATTTGTGCTTGAGTTTTTTTGTCGACATTCTTTTTTCTCAAGAAGACTTGATATGATATTACTTTTGACTTTTGTTTCGTTTTCTAATTTTTTGTCTTCACGATGTCAGTTTCATTCTACACTTGGTAAAGTATTCATGGTAATTTCATGACGTGGTCGTGGTGGCACGTTTTTATACTCGAGCAAGAGCAAGCTGTATGTAATGGATGGGGTAAAGTGAGTCAACAAATTCATAATGTGCTTGCATTATGTTAATGAATGATAAAAATAATCAATAAAGAATTATACGCAATTTGGCATGACCTCAAGAATTTTTATTAACATCTTACACTTAATCAGTTGTTTTCTTTGGCTCTTAGCAGTTGTTTTCATCAAACAGAAATTGTTGGATATGAATATTATATTAATACAAAGCAAAACGAATTGAGTCTTTGCATGTGATTCCGAGACAGTTCATAATGTTAGGAAGGAAATCAGCTCCCGCAATTAGTATTCTCTGGATAGTCACAAGCACTAATCTTTGGATTAAACACAAGAGAAGCAGGGCAATTGTAATGGTAGCTACTTCCATAAACACATCTGTAGTAAGATGAACAATCAGTTGGATCAGGAAACATGGCATCGCTGACATCAGGAGGGCAGTCATAGGGTTTTAGAGTGGAGGCGTCTCCTGCACCGGAGGATGTTGTGTACTGAGCAGAACCCTCAGGTCGCAGTCGATCTTGGCAGTCAGTCAACTCGGGCCAATTGCAACCCCGATATTTCATATCAAAAAGCTGGGGTGTAGGGCAAATGTACAAGGAGGGATACTCGTTCCAACAGCCGTAATATTTTTCACAATTAACCGGATGTGGATAATAGCCTTGTTCACCGGGACATTTAAAGGTTTCGTCACCCGTCACCAGAACTGCCTCAAATAATACTGCCTATATACGTAGTTCAAACAAATTCAATTAGAAAAAATAGGTATTTGGCTTAGAATATTATGGTAAAAATTAGTTGTTGTAATATATGCTATTGGGTAGATGAAACTTACAGCAACTATCATGTAAATTAGGTTTGCTGGTTTTTGTATTGCCATTGTACGTTTACTTGATTGTTAATCTAGACTTCAATAATTTGTAATTAAAGCCCGGCAGTTCTCTTAATGTATCAGAGTGAACACTAAACATTTTGAATGCAATAGGTTTCTATTTATACTGCACTAAGAACGGAACTTTTTCATGCTCAAAATTACTGGTAAATCAAAAAGGTTTTGTTATCAAAATGTTTACTAACAAACACAAAAGTCGATACAATGCAGTGCCAGCGAATCCTTGAACCAAAAAACATATCCGTTTGAAGAGATTATCTCAGTGAAACCATGAAATAATCTGCACTATTACTGAGAAACAGACATCAGTTTACCACAGTCCCAAGTTTTTTTGTTTACCAAGCATTCATTCAAGTAAGTAGATTTTCAGGGAATTGTTTTTTATTTCCAATACGATACCGATAACCTACATCAACCTGGTCATAGCATATATCATAGTTTGGGTTTAGTACAATGGAAAAGATCATTCTTCTTGTTTTAGACTCTTGGTTTGCATGCGGATGCAAATTTGCATACTCATCCATCTCCATCGTACCCTGAAGCCAGTCCCTGATCAATGTAATCGACTGGACTTTGTGAAACATTTCATTTCACTGTTTTCTGCTTTGAATATAAATCTTTTTTCCTAGTTTGTATGCACGCCAGCTTTGTCCATGTAAAAATGACGTCGAACAATAATTCGTTCCTTTCTTCAATGACAACACACCAAGGAGGTGGACTTGCTGCGTTTGAACGGGGAATTTCCCACATTCGAAAGGATATAGCCATTTATGCACAATGTAAGCTACAAAGTGGAGTCATCCTGAAAAAACTTCTAGTACTAGTTATGCGAAAATGCTAGTATCAAAGGCACTGGCAAGAGCCAAGGAGCGTATTACTAAAACGGACAAAACACCCTCCGGTAACAAACCCAGCACATGAGACTAGGAAGGACTTAATCCTAGAATGGAGTCTTAATAAGAAATAATATGTATTGTTTGGACGCAATAACCCACGGACTTTTAGCGAATGATACTACGAATTTGTATTTTCAATTATATTGTTTCGTGCTTATATAAATATGTAGCACTTGATTAAATTGAACATAAAGCAGATAAACATTTCTGTTAAATCTTATTAAGGAATATTTGCGTTACAGGCTTGTGTGTTAGCAAGTACGCGATTATCTGATAAATATATAGACTAAATTCGTCCAAGCTTCTTCAATTTTGCTATGAGCTCATCCACATCAGCTACTTTTTGTCCCGCTTCCCTTACAGGAGGATCCTCAACGGATATAACCTGCAACCACAAATAAAATATATTATTATCTCTTCGTGTTTGTCCATGCATGGTGCATACAACGATAAAAATTTGTAATTAAATACTATACACACCTCAATACGAGGATCAATATCAACTCCTAAATCCTTTGGCGACTTCTTATCCAAAGGCTTCTTCTTGGCTTTCATAATATTTGGTAGAGTAGCATACCGTGGCTCATTTAACCTCAAATCTGCTGAAATTACTGCAGGAATCTTTACTTTCACCGTCTCAAGACCCCCATCGATTTCTCTTGTGACTGTGAGTCCATCTCCTTCTTTCTCTACTTTAGATGCAAACACAGCCTGTGGCCAGTCCAAGTACGCAGCCAACATTTGTGCCGTTTGATTACAATCGTCATCAATTGCCTATTACAATGAAAATCGTCATCTCAAGACTAAATCTACATTGATATTTGCGTTGATAGTGATGTTTTTAAAAGCATAATATCATAATACCTGCTTTCCTAAGAGAACAACATCCGCCTTCACATCCGTAGCCACTTTAGCCAACAATTTAGCAATATGAATAGGCTGAACTTTTTCATAGTCTTTGGCAGGAATTTCCACATGAATTGCCTTGTCCACACCCATAGCCATAGCAGTACGCAGTGTTTCCTGACATTGTGTAGGTCCACAGGACACTGCAACAATTTCTGACACAATTTTCTTCTCTTTCAGCCTTACCGCTTCCTCCACCGCGATTTCATCAAAAGGGTTCATCGAATGCTTGACGCCATCCGTAACCACACCAGTTTTGTCTGGCTTTACACGAACCTACAAAGAATGTTTTAAAACAAAAAATGTCAAGAAATCCGTCAGACCGACATTACAACAAACCATCTTCAAACAACATAATACAAACACTTCATTTTATAAAAATGCTCCAACCTTAACGGCATAATCAATGACACGCTTGCATCCAACCAGTGCACGAAGAGACATCTTGCTTGGAAGGTCTGTTTGTCAACTAAAATTAATAAATTAATTAAGAATTTATCTATTATGTCGATATACACAAGAACCGGCAATAATTTCGGTGTAAAAGATATACCGTAACGGATTCTACTTCCAGAATAATTGGTGATGAATCTAAGTTAATGCAATTTACAAAAATGGATGGTTAAAATAGATTACCTGTGTGATGATTTGTATGGGAAGGCAGCAGGGTCAAAGTACAAAGACAGCTGAGTATTTCTCCTGACAGGATAGTTCGGTACACGTAAATAAGTTGAGATGCTCAGAGAGTATCTGTCCAACTATATAGCTGTTTAGAGATATAGGTATTCAGCTGTTCATCCTATAAGCCTTGCATAAAGTTTCATGCACACGAGAAAATGGAAATGGAAGCGTTTTGCAAAGTTCAGTATCCAGTCCACAAAAACTCAATGGATTCGTCTGCCCCGCACATGACAAAAATGCCAAAGACAGAAGGACAATCGGCATCTCGTTATAAGCATACTACTGCCAACTGCAGTGGTTTGTGCACCGCAACCGCAGTGATATGATGACGATATATATGATCATCATCATCATCGCCGTCATGCGAAGCAAATAGTGGTATCTTCCAACCGAGCTTACTTCCCTTTCTTTGCGTTTTCTTGCTAGCTTCATTGCCTAAAACGCAGTATGAAAAAAATTGCAAGTCTTTAATCGTGTATCCATCTTCCATGTAAAACTTGAAATGATGTACTAAGTTTGGGTTGACGGTTTAAGCTTATGACGACGATGAGCGACATGTTTACATAGACGCTGATGAAAAGTTTGATGAAAAACCATAATTTGCATTTTATCTACAATTGACAAGATTCTTAGGAATATTATGCAGACTGAATGGAACTGGGAATAATGTGAATGGAGAAAGGCAAAGATTTCATAGAATGTATACAACTTTGTCCATTTATTTATGCTTCACAAGATGAAAATACAATTAGTCAAAGTTGCCAATATTTTAATAGAATGAATGACTCGACTATTTTTACCTGGTGTAGAGTGTAGAGGCATTAGAGACACATTAAATCAACACATTCCTTCCATCATCTTAAAAATACCTAATCAGCACACAGCCACATCGAGTTTAAGCTGCATGCGTCATAAAAAATGAATGGAATTGTATGCTATCTAACGGTTATCTACTAACAACTTCTACGGTCAAGTATACAATTATTGTACTATTTATAATAATCGTAGGAAAGGTTTTAAAATACCCTAAAGTATATAATAAGCTGTAACATTATTACAATCGTACACAACATTGGGATCAGAATTGTAAAATTTTAGAAAAAGACTTCACACAAGGGAGGAACTAATGTAGTATAAAATATATAAAAAAGTGAAACACAAACACTAAAACAGTATTAAAGGATAATTATTCAGAGAGGAACTCCTTTGCCAACTTCTGTAAATGTTCATCCGACGGAAATTTTTCTTTGCGTGGGGGCCCCAACTTTAGTCCAGACCAGATAACCTCTTCTGAAAGAAAACCAAACAAAAGAAACAAATAAAATCTTTGAATTATTCATTTTTGATGGTTAAAGAGGCCGACTTTCTTTTTAAAACATTTGACATTAGCATTAAAAGTTGTAGTAAGTACCTACATAGCAGATTAACCTTAAACCTACTACTTTTCTGGTAAGATAATGCATAACATACAAAACACAACAAGAATTTGATAAGAGTCGACACAAAAGCTGGCTTATCTATTATCTTATCATTGCATGTGCTAAAGGCTAAGAAACCGACTAAAGGGCAAGGAAAGACTATTTTACCTTCATCGTTTTCGTAAATCAACACTATTTCAAAAGATCCTCGTCTTGGAGTTCGCTTTGAGTTGAAGGTGAAGTCGACAGAAGGACTGCAGAAAGGCTGGAAAATGTTCTTCACTCTTTCTGCATGTCTTCCGAAGACGCGTCAAGATTTACTGCGCACATAAAATGAAAATCATGCAATCAGCAGGCTAATAATGCAGCAACATACAAAATGTTTAAACAAGCAAGAGGCAAACAAAAAATAAGCAATCTAATCCGGCTAGAACGGTGAGATCCTAATCTAAATTCAGTGTGTGTACAGACTGTACATGTGTGCAATTTTAATTACGGTTGCATATATTTAAAAATGTTTTCTTACCAATGCTCGATGGCCACTTCCTTGGCCTTAGCACCCTTCCCTTTACCCGCAGCCTTCTTGGTTTCTGGCTTACTTTCCTTTTCTTCTTTAACCTCTTCGGACTCTGCGTTCTTCGCAGCTTTTCCAGATTTTGCGGTCGTCTCCTTCTTGGTTTTCTTGGCAGCTACTTCTTCCTCCTTGGGCTTATCTACCTTCTTCTTTCCCTTTCCTGTTGCAGCCTTCTCTTTCTCCTTCACTTCTTCTTCAGTGTTCCCATTAACTTCGGGATTAGCTTCCGCTTCCTTAGCATCGGACTCGGCTGCTTTGTTCTCAGCCTTCTTCTTTCCTTTTGCAGCTTTCACCGGTTTCTTGTCTTTCTCGGAAGTTCCATTTGTCACTGCTTCTCCTTTGTTTTCCTCAGCCTTGTCTTTCTCTTCGCTTTCCTTAACAACTTCAGTCTTGGATGCAGTCTTTTCGGCTTTCTTCTTGCCTCTGCCAGTCTTCTCTGCTGCTTTCTCTACCGGGGCATCACCATTTTCGACAATGTCAGTCTTTTCGTCTTCATTTGTTCCATTAGTAGCTAAAGCTTCGGGGGCCTTTTCAGCAACTTCTGAGACGCCGTTTGTTTCACCATTGGTAGCCTTCTTGCCTTTGGCTGCTGGAGCCTTTCGTTCCTTTTTCTCTTCAGTGGCAGCTTTCTTTAAACAGATAACAGAACATTATTCAATCAATTATATTATCTGCCAATTATCAAACTGAAAATGCAAAATACAATGCATTATGCAAATGTAAAACATGTACTAACCGGAAGTTCTGGCAAGGTAGTTTTGCTGTTAGAACGAAGACTCCTCTTTGGTGGCGAATCCTCGTTAGAAGCTTCCTTCACCTTCCTCTTACCACGTCCAGCTCCAGCCTTCTTGACTTCTTCCGCCTCTCCATTGGCAGCGTCGGAAACCAACTCTACCTCATCTACCCATTCAAAAAAGACAATGATTAGGTTACATTTCTTAATACACCCTTAAAGCATACTTCAAAAAGAAAGTATAAAGTTCCAAACACCCAAACTTACTCTCTGCCTTCGCAGCTGCGGCTTTCTTTGCACGAACCATATTTTCTGGGATAATGAAACAGGAAACAATCAATGACTTTTGGCTACGTCGACTTTAGCTGAAGAAAACAAATAAAACATTTTTAGTGAAAATTGAAAATGCTTCGACAAAATAATCAAAAAAGCATCTCAAAGTCTAAAAACACCCTATAATAATCAAGTAAACTTCTTACCTCAACTTTAACAATTTAACAAACTCACGTCTCCCCAACAAAGCTACTATATTTTAAAGATGTTAATTAAAGTAGCTGTTATTTTAAGGAATATATCCCCCACCAAAAAAGCGACGAGCACAAGTCGAAGTGCGCAACAAGACTAACTGACACTTTTTCCCTTGTTTCCACTTTCCCACTTACTTTACTTATCTCCCGATATGAAGATGACGATGATGATGCGGCTCCCCTCCAAATCAACAAGTTAAAAAACTCCGTTTTACACAAACCTATATCTCTTCCTTCATCTACAGAACTAGAGAGCTAAGTGCAGCATGCATGCTACGCAAATACGCAATCTCGAAAAGAATTTCAGGACAAAGAAGCAGCGAGGCACAGGACTTTCTGAATGGAATGCAAAGAGCACAGAGCACGTCTTCCTATTCCGCTTCTTGTTTTACTGTCTCCCTCCGACCCTCAAACTTGACTTCTCTTTTTCCGCGTTCCTGTCCGCTTCGCCAGCAGCCTTCAATGTTCAGCGCAGACTCCACACTTTGCTCGCGACCAAACTGAGATTTTTTAACCTGAACTGATCTCTTTTTTACTTTGTTTAATTGGTTAAGAGAGACGCTATGAAAATTATGTATTCTTTGCGGATGATGAGTATTCGAATGGAAAGCAAACTCGAATTGGCTCAAATATTTTTTTCTGGATTGAAAGCAAAACGTTAAAAGTGGAATGCCCTCAAAGCCTCAAAAATGGAATTTGCATGAAAACATGCAAATGATGCTGAAAGCGTGTAAACGACCGATTTTTTGTGCTAAACTTTTGTTGGAAATTCTTGCAAATGAGAGCATTGACTGAGACAGAAATGAACGAGAAAGCAACCAAATTGAGTTGTTTTTTGTGTCTTTATTTGTTTGCTCTACTTTTAATGCTGAGATATACTCAATTAATTTGCGTTTTATTGACTTATTTTGCTAAAACAAAAATGTTTGAAAGGCAAAAGCTTTGAAAATAGACTAGTAAACTTTGCGTTCAGGGATACAGCTTGGCGTACTTACAATAGTGTCATAATTTATGAATTTTATAATGAATTGATGATACCTTTTTGAAAGGGAAAGACTGACAAATCTTGAAAATGGGGACAAACCGGAATGTATTTTGTAATAAAATGCACCGGAAGTCATTAATTGAGAATTTGTGTAAACAGATTGGTAGATAAACATTGTATCTTAAAATTATGTTATCATTGTCATTATCATCATAAAAAGTAAGCCATGTAACCGTACTATTTGATACTTGATTTTGTAACTCAATCTATTACCACAGGTTTACCTTTCATAGCATAGGCGTTTTCACACCCAATACGTTAATTGATAAATACTGATATATATTCTAATTTACTCGTCTTTTATCGACAGGTTAGAAATTATTTGCGGTTGTACTTACAACTGACATATAGTTACATATTATATTAATTTGAGAGCTTTTTTGTCTAAAACTTCATGTAGCTTGGGGTTGTCGAATTAAAGTTAAATCCAGGATTGTATGGAGGTGGGTTTTCACGTTTCTCCTCCGGAACTGAATATACGTCCGTATTTGAAGGCTTGTTTTCCTGGTTTTCATCTTTTGACTCCTTGCCGGGATCAGAATCCACTGACACCAATGATACAGGAGCATCTCTTTGATTGTTGATGTTCAAGAAATCCTCCTCCATCTCATCTTCGTCGAAACCGAAACCATGCTTCTCGGGGCGTTTATTCCCTTGTTTGAGTTCCACTTCCTGTTGTGCTCCTTGGCGTTTCTCTTGCTCCGCGCTTGAGGTGACTTTCAGATGAATTGGCTGAATATTGGTCACTCGTGGGTCTGTTGAGTTTGTGTTGGACTGTCCATCTCCTGATGCGGACATACCTTTACCTGACATTCCAGTAGATGGATCCGAGGCAGCAAAGAAGAGGGCCGTGTACGACGGAGGCACATCTTTTAGATTCGATTCCGCTGTTCCTGTTGTCACTGGTGCAGCATAGTTTGAAGCTGGTCCACCAAATAACGTGCTCATTTGCCCCTTGCCCCCTTGATTGAATCCAAAGTGATCATTGAAGTCATACGCATTTGTAAGTCCGTTGTCACCATACACTGGACCAGGAGGATAAAGCGAGTTGCTCACGTATGGCGCGGCACAGCCTTCATTGTTCATTTGCATGTAACCTTCACCGTCCATGTAGCCGTCGTAGTTGTATGGGTTCTGAAGACCCGCTTCAGGATTGGCTGTCGCCCATGTACGTGGCTCTGAAAAGGATTATGGCAATTTTATTGTTAATTTTGGGCATGTCACCACTACTTCTGTTCTGAGAAGTTTGACCGCAATTAAAAATGCCGAAAGAGTAAAAAACACAATAAAATCACGCAATCTAGGAAGACACGTGTGGGCATTTTAAAATGAATTCATTGTTAACTCGATTCGCAGTAATTTTATTCTTACTTTTCCTTGTCTTTGAAGAAGAGTTCCGACAGCATGCAAACCAAATGCATGAGCAAAACATTCCCACCAGCGCAACCCCAGCGAACGTGGACGTGGCCACAGTCATTTGCACTGTAAAAAATAGGTTCAAGGTAAATCATTGATAGTTCACCATTGTTAGGTCAAACAATTCCCAGCAAAAAAGACATTTAAATTGCCAAACTAGTTTTAAGAGTAGGCACGCAGATCATAAAACCTGAATGGCTAAACCAATATATGCTACCATTTTTATGAATGCGACAGTAATAAATGAGTCATTATGGAATTCTCAAAACTGAAAAAGAGTTGTAATATGAAAACTTACTTCGGTTTCTCATGTAAGCCTCCTGGTCACGAGTATTCTGTTCATCTCGCCCCGGTCCGTTCCCAAAAAATCCATTCGGGATCTTCATGTTTCTCTCAAACAATATTCAAATGTTGAACGCAATTTTATATTAATTTGTATGACTATAGTATATGACTTTCTCTACAATTTGTTATTAATTTGACACCCAACTTTCTAACCCTTTTGCTTTTACATGCTTACACTTTGAAGGCGTAATCTGAGTTTCGCTTCAAAAATGCTTTACGCTGACCTTTACAAGACTCACCTAGTGAGTCTCTGCCTTTAATAATTTGGAAAATCGTATTCGACAATAACGCCAACGCCTGATGGTGATAATATGCAATTTAGCAAATACAACCAAGTTAAGGGCAGTATCCAGTGGGTGAATTATGATACAATTACCAATTATCATTCAAACCACAGTCCGAAACTGCTACTGGTAAAATAATTTATTGTATTGATTTTCTTTCTCCTAGACTTTCAAGCTATAAGTTCCAAAAGCAACAGTAAAATTTTAATAGCATACGATAGAGAAGAGCATCAGAAACGGTCATGTATACGGTTGTACATGTAATGCTATATTTATGTGAATCGCCACCACATCGTCAGTATCGTCAATCGTTTTAGCCCTGATAGCTTTCCTTCAATTCTAACGGTATGTCATCCATCCATGCCTCAGAATTATTAGTTGTCGATATATGACGAAACGTGGAGAAAGACACAGCTTGACCCAAACCGTTGAGTGCCTATATATACTCTCAATCATAAAATGTATAGATATAGATAGTTTTTCTTCGTGTCATTCAAGAAAACTCATTAATTTTGCATTGAAAATATTTCCTGGCCCGTATACATTGGTGTGTTGTTGTATCTGAGTGCAATACGAAAAATATGGATTGACAAGTTTTTTTTTAGTATGTTCTATCACAGTGTAGCAAACTACAAGGCACGTACACACATACAATTTAATTTTCCATCACATCGATTGATCGGCCAAAAGAAAAATGAAAGCTATATAATATTGTGTTTTATCAGAGAAAGTCTCATGGTGTATATTATGCGGAGTGAATATTGTTATATTCAATGTTTTATGGCAAAATTTTTACTCGGCTACCAGAAGTTAAGTGCTTGTGTTGTTAGAAAAAGAAAATGCGACGCAAGTTATTGATTTTTTAGTTGGGTTAATTAGATGAAGGATGAAAGTGGAAGGGCTAAGGCTAGCAAAACGGGCAGAGAATGGAGAATGCCATGTTAATATTCTATTATATAATATAATTACTCTCGAACTTGGCACATAACTGCAATATTAAGTTAAGAAGTTATGACATACACAAAAGGAACCCATCACTGATAGCAGATCTTAGTGAGAAGGAAAAAATTATGGAACATTAGCTACTTCGTTAGCTAGTTAGACTATAACCTGTAGTTAATATAGAACACGACGACTAATCAAAGTCCATTCTTCATTTTGAATATTTGAAATGAAATTTATTGTCGGAAATTTGACAAACGAAGAAAAGAATTGGAGTGGAAAAACAATAGCGAAAAAAAGTATTTCTTTGAGGAAGAAAGGAACGAGGCGTGTAGGTGGTATGTATTGGTGATTGTGTGATAGCACGATAATGATGGTCTATGTATATGAACTAACTGGTAACACAGGAAAGGCGTTAGTCTGAATGAGTTTCTTATTCAAAGGCTAGAACCTAAAGAAAAAGAACACATTCAATACCTAAATGAGGAAGGCATTATTATTTAAAGTTACTCATTTCGTCTTATTTAATGTAGCTACTCATTTTACGTTTTCAAATGTACACACAATATACATCGGAAGCCAAAGGCGCACATGTATTCATTTGCAAGAGGATTTTTAAAATTACCATTTAGTTTTATAATTTAGTAAGCACTTGCAGCGCCATTTCATAAAGAAAACGTAAAAATATTATGCACTAATTATTGCTTTTGTTTGGCTGGAATCTTAGTTTATTACCACAAAGTTCAAAAGTCGACAAGGGCATATAATATCAAGTTTTTAATGTTTTATGACTTTATGTACCTATTTAAATCAGATTTAGTATTACCTTTGTGTTTAAAATAATTAACTTTATTATACTATTGCGTTAAAACTTTTCCAAATGTTTTTTTATATTTTTTCACCTGAAAATAATGTGCTGTTTTTTATAACCCTAGGCGCGAGTTTACGCCTTATTTTGTTCACACAGGAACTCGTATAAAATCGACTAATGGATTTTGTGGAACAAAGGAATTAAGATCTTCCTTTCCTGTTTCATAAACTACAAAGACTTGATTGAAAACAAAGTCTGGAATATCTTTTTGCTTCATAATACAAATGTGTACTTCCGTTTTTATCTAGACTGGTGTCTTTTGGATTATATAGCAAACACTAACCGATACGGCGATTTTTGAACATATCGTCGTTAATTAAGATTGATATTGCAAATTCTTTATTTCTTGCTGTTTTGTGATAATTTGATAATGCACATAATATTATGCATAATATCCACATAAAAGACATAAGGAAACAAAAACATTTTGAATTGCTAAACAAATGAACACAGACATAGACGCTATAAATGTGTCATAAAATTATCATTCTATACATTGAGTGAGCAAAGCAAACAGGGTGAACACACGCCTGGATGATCATTTATGTTGTCCAACCTGATTCTTATCAGCCGAATTATATTTAGCAGAAAAAACTAGGTATTTCATTCAGTTTATAAATATTCAGGCTCAAAAAGTTCAAAGACATCAAACATTCAAGATAAGAAACAATCTTACGTTGCTGACGGCTTGTCATGACTGACAGCAAAGGGAAGCATTCAGTCACAGTGGTTTGGGCGAGTTTGTTTGGTCTGGGACATTAAAAATCTTTGATTAAATGTCGTATACTTACTTTAGTGTGAAAATTATGTGGTAATCATGCCAAAACAATATAATTCATGCCATTCATTGACCACTGACTACATCGATATCATGTAATATAAGAACACAGTACATTTTTACACACAGAAATTTTACTCTTTGATAGGTATGAACAAAACAGATATTTTGCTGGAATGCCGACAGTCAACGAGTCAACCATTCATTAAAACTGGGGAACCATACAACAAACAACAATTTTATTATGCTATTGTTGTTAACAATGTTGGTTGATGGGAATTTTTGGACAATCCAAATATTTTGATGATCACACAAACCCAAGTCTAGCACAGCAGTTTAGCAAATCCAGTAAATAGTTATAAACGCCTTTTAAGAGTTTCTAATGCCTTTGCTAATACCTAATTTGATTACTGCGTGCAATGAGATCAACGTCATTATTAACTTCGTCAAACAAACCTACATCCTCTTAATTCTAATGTAATTTACTAAACAATAAAACAACCGACTC